>OZ024676.1:3341787-3941787 GCA_964016965.1 Diacarnus erythraeanus
CCTTAATTTACAGAACTGACACATAATTATTCTTCTCACTTTGCAACAAATTTAAGGGCCTGAATCAAACACATTGAGAGTCATTACACAAATAAATTATCTACTATCTATCATAAAATGTTCTAGAACACAAATGCAAAAAGCATGATTCACAGAAGTATACAGTTATGTATTTCCAGAGTTGGTTAGGTATTAAAGTCAATACTTGTAATGCATGGGGAGCCTTGAAACCATTTATCTATGCATAGCCAACTCCTTATATGGGTCACAGGAGTGTTTCTAGAATGGAAGGTGCTTAATGCACAGTAGAGTGAACTTTGAATCCTGACTGAAAATAATTATTATTATGAGCTGTTAGGATGTGCCCACTCCAGTGCAAAGAAGTTTACTTGAAGTGCATAGGAGGCTAAAAAGGAATGAATTACACCCTCAGTAAACAAAAAAAAAACATTTTGTGAATGATAGTGCGTAGTGTAGCAAGTGATATGGGGGGGTTGCCCCACCTCTAAACATGGCTGTGCTATGTATAGTAAGGCAAAGGTAATAAAATGGTGTGACATAGATGTGCATGCATGCACATTATAGGAGGTCTCTGAACCATGCATGTCAAGGCAGTTTCTAATGCAATTTACATAGGCTCCAAGTGCCCCAGAATCTCTGGGACAGTCCCAGATTTAGAAGCTTGGTCCCCAGATCCAGAAGGCCCTTAACCTATTAAGAAAGCAACCCTAGTTTTAACTATACTGGGAAACACTGGAAAGAGTTCTCAATAACAGAACAACTCAGTATAAACCCACATGCCTGGTGGTGAGAACACAACTACTTGGCTGGCCCCTACAGAGGAGCCAATTGGCTAGTAATGAAAAGAACACCACCATGATTATGGTAAAGCCATCTTTCTTCTACCAGGATTCATTAACTTGACCACTCTACTTCCTATGATTACAAAGTTATGCTCCATGTTAATCTTATTGAAATAGGCAACAGCAATCATATTTAAATTTTCAGTAGTTCAAAGTCCATATCACCACGTTTAGGATATAATACCAATATAATTCATTCAACCAGTATAGGTCATGGTCTGCCTCAATCAACTGTCCATCAATAGCTCCCTCTGGCCGTTCAATGTCTACAAGATTCATGAAGAATTGGTAAGAAGCCACACCAATCTTTCCACTCCATTCAAAATCTATCACACAAACTTGCCCACTATCGTGAACCAAAATGTTTGGACTACGAAAGTCACCATGACAGAAGCCAGCACCATGTAACTCTGAGAGGATAGCACGACACTGCTTCATTACCGACTCTTTCTTTTCTTACAAGATTCATGAAGAATTGGTAAGAAGCCACACCAATCTTTCCACTCCATTCAAAATCTATCACACAAACTTGCCCACTATCGTGAACCAAAATGTTTGGACTACGAAAGTCACCATGACAGAAGCCAGCACCATGTAACTCTGAGAGGATAGCACGACACTGCTTCATTACCGACTCTTTCTTTTCTGGATTTTTCTTCAAATAATCGTCCACACATTTCCCAGTAATCTTCTCCATGACGACCCCATAGTACAAGTTAGTTACTTTCTCAAAACAATGCAGTTTTGGTGCTTGCCCATGAGCTTCCAGGAGAGTGTGCACTTCCCTGGAGTACCTGTAGTAAGTCTAACTACACTTAGTTACAATCTTTAGTTTTAATCTGAATAAACAATTGTGCACATAACATAAGATTAAATAGTTCAGCTACTTGACCACAAATCAATAAAATATTTAAGTGACATCACTATAGTACCTTTCTGCAAATTTGATGATCACATCTTCTCCTTCCACACTCCCTTCAAACAGCTTACTAGCAATGCAGGATTTGTACTCTATATGCACTTTATTAGAAGTAGCTTTGGTGAAAGACTGAAAAATTGAGAATCTTGGATCTACTAATGATGAGGAGACATTTTTCATAATATGCTGCAAGAGCTGGTAATTCTTCTTTCAGAGCCTTTAGAACTTTGTATCATATTTCACTCACATTGATACTGAGGCACCAACCACAGGCCGGGTGCCAGCCTATCAAAGTACACTCCCTCGCCCATCACTGCTCCAGATATGAATAAGTGAGGTCCAATAATCTCCAGTATGAAGGCAAATCCTGGACATATATCATGTTTCCTTTTATCTAAAGAGCCCGAGAAATACCCAAGTGCTTCGGAACAAGAGTCACAACTACCTCTACTTTCGCTTTCCCTATTGCAATAGTTCCCGCAAAAACAAAGTCACAGAAACCTGTTGATACCTCATAGTTTGTGCTTATAGGAATACCAATGTATTCTTCAAGGACAGATACGAATGCATATACCCGGGCTTTCTCATTCTCAAAGTACTGTGCCATTTCTGAGCATAATTTAGCTGCAGCAAAACAGTCTTCATCCATAGGAGGAATCACGTCATCACATTTTTCCATAAACCTATCAAACCAACATAATAAAGTGTCACATAAGGTCCAACATTTCTTCAATGGTTCCAGAGAGGAAGAGCTGCTAGTATCAGCAACATTCTGGCCCTAATTGTACAAGTGCTTTACAACATTGCTATGAAGGTACTTTAATAGTGACCCGCAGTTGTTCTAATAGGTATCTTAAATAATGAACCTTGGGTGTTCTAATAGTGACAAACCCCCATTATCGTTATTCCATTTTCATTAATCAAAGGTTCCTCAAGTTTTAGCTTCTTCCCCACGGCTTTCATTTTCCTTCATCAGCTTTATGACAAGCTCATTTGTTTCATCATACTTTTTTTGGAGATAAGCTATAACTTTATTCTTTTCATCAAGTTCCTTCTCTAGCTCCTTTAATTTGACATCCTTGTCATCAAGGTCCTTCTTCAACCCAGAAATTATAGCTTGCAGCTGAGGTAAAATACTCAGATTACTGGTTACTTCTGAGGTTTGTGGTGGATGGTAGCTATTTTTTATCATTATGTCATTTGCAATATCCAGAAATCTCGGAAATAATTTTCAAAAACACACCGTACCACTTGGAATCAGTTTCTACCCTGTCCAGAATCTTTTGGACAAATAATTTAGACTTTTCAAACTCATTTCATTCTGAGCGATAATATTCAATTCATGTCTACTTACTAACTGCTTCTCAAAACACTTGGCGTGTAACTGCGGGAGAACGTATTCACAGTGCTGACTACCAGTTACCCGGTATTTAATCGAGGTAGATCCACGATCACTAGTCCGCACAGCCATTCACGAGACACTCGACACTCAATAAAGCAAAGAACAACAAGAAAATGCATTTAGCTAAAGGAGCATTAAAATAACTTCTTCAATCCCAGGGACAGGCACCCACATTTTTTTCTTATTTTATAACTTTTCCTTTCTTCTGTTTGTTTGTTTGTTTGTTTGTTTGTTTGTTTGTTTGTTTGTTTGTTTGTTTGTTTGTTTTTTCTTCACTGGCACTGTGGATTTTGTGTATATAGCAATTCATGAGGTAAGCAGTTAGCACCTAAGGAGTTCATTAGCACACATAGTGAGCATGGATTCTCGCAAGGACAGAGGAGGAGAGCAGACATGAGAAACAGAAAGAAAAAGAGAAAGAGAAAGAGAGGAGAAGGAGAGCAGACATGTCTGAAGCTGAAAAAGAAACACAGAGAGAAAGAGCAAGACAAAAGGAGAGGAGGAGAGTAGACATGTCTGAAGCTATAAGAGAGATAATCGCTACCTGGGGCCTATGACTATGCTTTGTCCACACTACCAAGCCTTGAGATTTGAGGGTGAAGCTCTCAACTGCTACCACAATGATGAAGTTAGCTTGCCATCACTATTCATCTCCACACACAAAGAGCATTTGAAGGTGGATTCAATGGTAATGGTGCTGAGAAATCTATCATTGAGACAAGGACTATGTAATGGTGAAAGTCGTCAACCTGCACTATAGAAGCAACAATTAACAGGGGAGAGATAATTCTCATTCCTAGGATTAAGCTGGTACCAAGCAACATCAATTTGTCCTGGAAAGGAATCAACTGCCCTTGTGACTGGCCTACTCCATGACAATCAACAAGGAGACATTTGTCTTTTGTTATGGTCAGCTCTAAGTGGCATTTTCAAGAGCTAGGGCTAAGGCAGTAGTGAAGGTGAAAGTGTTAGAGACAAATCAACAGGGAATCAGTGGCGGGAATACTGTGACACTAAACATTATGATATATTATAGTCAATTAAAATTTTGCCCAATGCATGCATACTAGCTATATTATTATAAGTAACTTTGTCAAGGCACAGAATTTTTGTGGTCCTTTGCATAGTCAACAGGTCAGTATAAAGTTTAGGATCACAGTCCAGGAGAAGGAGTAAAAAAAAAATCAATAAGCCACAGAAAATTTCTGCTGGTACTGGTATAATAATATGCTTGACGATGGCCAAGTAAGTATTCATGTTCATAAGCTAATGAATGCACTGAGGAAGCTTGTGGAGGAAGCTTCTGGAAGCCAAGTAACTTGACCTTGACACCTAATTAGGCCTTAAGATCCACTAAAGCTATAAGATCATTCAAAGCCTATTTTTAAACAATAAGAAACTTTGAAAGGTAAGATTAGAAAGCAGCTAATTCTAATTCAACTCAGCTCTTCTGGAATTAAGAAGCTTATAGGTGAGGGGGGGTTGAAGTGAAACACAATGATCATGAGTCATCCAACCAGTGGTATCACCAAGGCTGGTATAATCATCAGAAAAGAATGTTGTTTTACCATACACAGACATACACACAAATAGAGTTTTGATAGTGGCAACACAAATAAAATAACTATCATTAGCTACGTACTATATACACTCCTCTCCTAAGTATGAGCTGTTATTCTTTTCATCTCAAACAACTATTCTAAGATTAAAGCACAAACACTGACTTTGTTTTGTCATCTGAAAGTTCAATGCTATGATAATGAAGCATGGCAATCCTACACAGTCACTTGAGTTAAATCATCTACACCCAGGTGGTTAGCCATGATGCAATTGCATGCTCATGTACATACCATTTGCCATTCTAATCACCGTACAATGACTGGAAGCAGAGTCTATTCAAGATCCACGCAAGCATCCACATTTCAACAGCAATAGCTACTTTACCTTAAGAAATCTGATTAGCTCTTTCAAATTCCTTATGCATCTTTAATCTAATACAAGTTAAGATTTGATCATCCACAAAGGTAAGAGGTTCAATTATCAATTCCTATACCTTTTTAGATACTACTCATAGGTGTAGGAATGAGATTTTAATTGGGGGGGGGGCACTCGTATGAAAAGGAAGGGCTAAGTGTGTGTGTCGGCGAAAATTTTGAGTGACCACACCCACTAGCCACACATTTCTAATACAATTTAATAAGAACCAAAATGCTTATTTTCACCTATAAACTTCTCAGCAATACGTACCTAGCTCTAGCTAATACTGAGCAGCTGCTATATGCATGCATCAAGAGAGACACAATAGGCCACAAAATTAATGTTGGTATAGGGAGTCAATAAGGACTTATGTAAACTGCCTATTCATCAGCTAACTTTAAGTAGTTGCTTGAATAGGACCTTGATTCCTTCAAGCAACCTGCAATCTATTTTGTCAGATTGGGGACTGGAATAATATTTGTATTAGTGACCCAAAATATTGAGGGGGCACATGCCCCCAGTGTCCCCCCCCCCCCCCACCCCCAGTTCCTACACCTATGCTACTCCACAGTTCATTCCTCTATAAGTTGGAATATAGCTACTGCAAGTTGAAACCTGGACTTTCATTTGGAAGAAAATGCTTTCACGTTAGTCAAACTAAAATTCCTTGAGTTGTTAAGAACTTAAAGAGCAATAGTGTAGCTATGATTAGAACATGGTTTTTTATGTGAATAAATTATGTATGTATCATACTGAAATACAGACAACCTAAAACACTACATTATACTTATAACTATACTCTCTACATAACTACAAAAGAGTCTCGTACATAATGACATGGAGCCAGTTATATAGCTATAGCATTTTTTGGACAAGTAGCTATGTCCAGAAATAAAAATATGAACTGTTCTCCACACCCTGAAATCACAAATTACCTTCTATGTGGCCAGTTGTATAGATCAAGACAAAGTCTAAAAGTTTATAATCCTTTCACTAGCCACCTCCCTAACCTGAAAGGCCTAGGGTCTTTTGGTCTATTTGGTGATAGTCTATTATATATGCCTAGTAAGTTATAACATTGCTTTTTCAATTTCCTATATACGAAAGATGATTTATTTAATAAATTATTCTTTGCTTTATCGAGTGTCTCTTGAATGGCTGCACAGACTACTTCTTACTTTTCTTGCACTGCTCTGGGATGGTGGTGATTATTGAAAATTGCCATATCATAATTCAACAATTTTCAGTACTCTTTAATAGACAGAGTTGAATCTCCCTTTTCTAGAGGTTCCAACACACTAAGTGTACAACATAAAATAATGAGCTAGCTTACTAGTGTTTTCGTATGGCAGTAATTTATTATCCTTTGGCAATTCAATAAACTTCAGGTTATGGTAAGTATGCCCAAAAATCAAAATCTTCCCCTCTCCTTACACCATTTATTTTACAGACATTTTGAGGTGCTACAATATAGCTAGCTAGTATTTTTTCTGTCACTGTTATTAGTTCAAGAAGCAGGCCTATATGCAGACTCTCAGAAAGAGGGGTGCACTGTATATCAATACTCAAAGCACACTACTAGGGGAAGCCCCTCCCCCAACAGATTTTTTGGTACTCTTAGCTTGCTTCTGCAATGTGAAGCTAAATATGAAATGAAATGGAAGTTGTTATAATATGTGTGTAAGGCCACTAGCAATCTGACTCATTATTTTCATTCAAATCACAGCTCTTCACAATTGCTTGTAGCTTGTTCTGGAGTAAAATCCAGCAGCTACAAATTTTAGTTGGTGTAGACACCTGGGGGAAATCAGCCCTGTTTTCTATAATAAAGATTATCATTAATTGAGAGTAGCTACTATAATTATATTAAAATTTATTTGTTTTCATTTCAGATCACTCTATATAGAATCTGAACCTGGAGGAGGGGGCTTGCACCCAGAACCCTTAAAGATCCCTAATGGCACAGTCATGCAAGCACCCTCTCAAATTTGTCCAACTCTTATCCATTACATCAGTGTTAGCTAAGTGACAATAGTTCATGTCCTGTGACCATGCATTAATAAAAAAGATGTTCTACTCACAAAGTCATCCAGCTGAAGTATATATATATCTTGGATGTGACATACAATGTACATGAACTACTGAAGGATCTCTGTGAATGAAATACATCATGACTGCAGGATCCCTTAGGGTCACTTTTCTGAAACTGCACTAACTTGATTACACATATTATTATTTTTACTGAATTTTGCTTTTGCTTATGTCTATACATCTTGTACCATTACCCTCAGCACTAAGTTGGACCAAAAAGTCAAGAGTAGATAGCTATGTGGAACCAACTTTTTACTAGGGAAGCCGGCCCCTAAGATATAGTCTCACGTACGCTAGATAGCTATAATGAGATTCATACACTTCCTCCCCAGCAGAGCTACTCAGAATTTTAAAGATGGGCGTAGTCAATTGTGGTGACCGTTACTGGCGTTTCATGATGTGAGCCTAACTAATGGCTTAATTAACTTGCTCACCATCAGTACATTCTAGGTGAAATGGGCTAGCTACACCCCAGTTGCACTAGCTAGTCCTTTCCCACCTAAAGCATCTGGTTACCATTTTACTCCTTTAACAATTATTATTCAAGGCTAGAATTAAATCTACAAATATCTAGCTAACTAGCTATTAATTATGGCTTCAATGTTTACTAAAAAAGTTAAATCACTTTTAACCATAATGCTGAGTATAGTAAACTAGTCCAGCGTGGTTTTCACATAACCTTCATAACCAACTAAACAACACCCACACTTTTCACAGCACAGAAATTAGACAGTATATGCATAGACAGTATATGCATAGTCAGTAATGTGACTGATGGGCGTGGTGTCCTCTGACTGAGTAACACACAAGTCACATGGTACTAACAACTGAGCTCTACTGACACCTCTTGATGGCATTGAAAAACATGTGACACTCACTCTACTATTCTTTGTGAGTACAATTATGTGATAACCATATATATATAGAACATCACAAATGAGTGAATCAGTAACACTTATATATGTGAACAACCCAAGAATGGTAACAACCTGCATGTACTAAGACTTCCATAAGAAAACAAAATGATCAGAACACAGAGTACCTTAACTGTATACATGGATATATATATAAAAAAATGTAGTTGAGTATGAAGGTGCAATCGTACTTAGCAGTTTCACAAGTATAAATCTAACTGTTAGCTCTTCTACGTGAAATCCATCCCAAAAAGGCACACACAGCGACCACACCAATGGCTATAAATAGCACCAACGCCAGTCCATCACCAACTCCAAACCTGTATGCAGCAGCTGGAGGTGTCAGTGTTGCTAGTATGGCCAAAAACAGTGGTAGAAATATTTGTAAGGACTGCATCCTAGATCTCAAATACAGATATGTGTCGCTAAAGTTCAAGCAGAGTGAATCTTCCTCGTCGAGAATGAAACTCCTTCGTTGAATAACTCCCCTCGTCAATGGGAATAGGGTATACTTAAAGTTCGAAGAATACAACTTCGTTTCACACCAGCCACAGGGTACTGATGGTATATGTACGTCTCTCTCAAGTGGAATGTCTCGCTCTCTCTGACAAGGTCATGTGCTCATCCTCGTGATGTCGACGTAGGCGGTAGTGGGGAAATTCCCCAAAGGCGGGAAAATCGATTTGAATAGTGACACTGTCCAGTTTTGAACTTATCTTCAGGAAATTATATTAATATGGAGGATTCGCATAAACTTCAAGAATTAGTCCAGGTTAGTTTATATGACATGCAAAACTCTCCAATCTATGTGTAGGAGGCGTTAACATGAAATGTCTAATTAATGCACACTCAACATCAGAACTTGCAAAGAGAGGTGAACTGTCTTTCTGATGAAAATAGAAGAACTAGAAAGTGTGCACTGGAAAAAATTAAACTGGTACTAACTCAGCACAAGGAAAGTTCTCCATATATTCTACATGGATTACTAGATTTCTTGTTAAAACCACTGTTAAGATGTTTTTCTGACCCCGTAGAAAAATGCCGAGAAGTTACTATTGATTTAGTAGCTGAGTAAGTCATTAATAATGTATATGACTTTTAGCATTGTAATCTGTAGTATGTATCAATTTGGGTAGAACAGTGTAATAATGCATTAACTAATAGTGGGTTCAGAGAAGAAGTAATTAAGTATATTGTTACAGTTTCAGAATATTTTGAAGCATAATTTTGTTTTTGTTTTTTGTTTTTATCTACATTATTAAGACTGATAGGTAAAACATGTTTCTCCCTCATCTCCTAGCCACATAACTATAGCATGCAGTATCATGTGACTCCCTTCAAATGATATATGAAGTGGTTTAGGACATTCACATCCTCAGTCACACACTATTGTTCTTTGAAATAAGGAATTTCAAAATCCCAATTAGAGGGAACACCCAATTGGAAGGAAATTTTAGGTGTGATATGGGCCCTATCAAGACAGCCCCTTTAAGCTGTTGTGTTTCATATTGATGGGTAGGTATCTGCCTCTGATGGATGACATAACCAGTTTTTTGCCCTACATCATACCAGTGGTTGTAGCAAGATTAGGTAAGATATTAAACTCATCATCTTTATAAGCATGTTGGTGTATGTCAGTTGAACTATATACCAGCACTAGTACAGTGGAACCTCAGTTACATAAACACTATAGTAATAGTCATAGGCAGTTTAAGTTTTGTGGGAGGTAGTTTCCTATATGTATTCATTAAAGGAACTACCGTATTTCCTGAAATTTTCATTTATTAATAATTCATTTTTCAAATTTTCATGTTGTTTTATTTCGGAAGAGTCTAGCAAGCTCAGCATGCTGCGCTGTGTATCTCCAATTATTCAACTTTTTAAATTTCGTAATAAAAGTGACATCCGAAATTAAAACGACAACGAAAATTTCAGCAAATACGGTATGTCACTACATATAGTTGTTACATAACATTTTTTCTGCACTGCATAATACACGAGAAATTTATTATTGACTATACTTATAGTGACAGTGAAATGACTAGGTCAGTCCTTCATAGTTTTGCTAGTGAGCTATGTTAACTAGAATAACATTTTCAATTAGGGGTGACAGTCATGTAGATGATGTCCCCGTTTAAAACAGAAGAATTTGCAGCTAAGATTTATCTTCCAGCTAGTAAACAACTGCTATTCATATAAGCTAACATGGAAAACAAAGGTAGCTAAAGATATTGGTGCTATAATGGTGCTGATTCTGCATCTTGATGATTGGACTACTTGTCTGCAGTTATGTATTTGGAAGTTTTGAAGATAATTATAGTAACATACACAAGCTTTGGCTATTTACTTCATTAAAACTGTCCAAGATGACTTTGACCACTTTGCAATCACTCAATTACATGTAAGTTCAAGCACCATTTAAAAGTGACTGAAAAATATACATGGCAAGTGAGCTTACTTGTATTCTCAAGGTCTGTTTTAATCACTAACTGGACGAGCATGAGCAGTCTAATCATCCAAATACAGACTGATTACGTCTTAGATGGTGTTTTGACTGTGATAATAATGGCTAGTTATTGTTTATGCTCTCTCTGTGCACCATCTGTTGGTTGTAATTGAAAAATGAGGTTTTACGCTACCAAATTAATTTTGTTTAATTACAAACTTGGGAAACAATGGAGCCTACAGTTCAAAAGGGGCTACTGCTTGAGTAAGGTATCTATGGGGCACTGCTAATATATCTATTCATGATTGAATGTTATGTATAGCTTGGCAAGTTCTGAAAGGGTAGTTATAGCCGGCTTTAGTGAAACAATATTAGTAGCCTAGACTTCTAGTGGCTGGTTCATAATGCTGGTATTGCTGGGGAGTAGCCACAAACCTCTGATGAAACAAATACAGCAATTCCACTGTATTGCTATGCTATATCTTTTCTGGTTCAACTACTTAGGTATGCAAGAGATTACGGAACCTTCAGAGGAGATTCGCCTGAACTTGGTGACCTTACTGACCTCCATTGTATCCATTTCTGCTACGGGGATAGCCCCTTATCTCAATGATTTGATTACTATTTTACAGAGGACCATTGTAGACCCTTATCCTGAGGTCAAAAAGGTAATATTAGCAGACATGTGTTTCAGAAAAATTTATAATCAAATAATTTAATACTGCAAACATCTTTTTGTATGGCTACAACATGCTTCTGACCAATCAAATTTCTAGATATGAAGACCTTACATACGTACCAGGACAAAATTGTTAAAAAGCACTTTATTTAATTAAACAGGGTGTTTTATAATGTGGTCTTGTTATATGATTATAAAGTTGTTGTTGTTGTCTGTTACAATGTGGTCTTTCTAGGTCTAGAATATGTACTATTCTTTTAGAGGTGCTTAGTGTACTATGATAATGTTTGGAGTTATTAAATTTAAAGGTCTGTACGGAAAATGACTAATAAATATTACCATACTACAGTATAATAATATTTAAAGACTATATTATGGTGTCTTACCTGTCTATAGAGATACTCAGATTAAGTGCTACATAACAGCAGTTTGGCAGTCACTAGTAGAAAATGAATAAACATATATAGGGGCAACAGATAGGGAAGTATGGATGAATCTACCTACCTTTTCTGTACATCCACACAATACCTGGGTCTAATTATCTATCTCTAACCTCTGTGATTTATAGGAAAGTTGTAGCTGCAGTATGAAGCTGGCTAAAGCAGTTCCCGCTACTTTCTATCACCAATCTGAGTCCCTTGCTAAACCACTCTTCATTTCCATGACCCACCAGCACTCTAAAGTTAGGATTGCCTGTGTCAAGGTTAATAATAATTATAATGATATGGTAGCTACTAGAATATTAATCATGAATATTAGTAATAGTAGAATTTGATGGGTATCATGTATAATATTATTAGTCTAACTAACTATTGGTTTACTGATAATAATAAGCTACTAACAGTATACTAATATTCAAAATATCCTGCTGAAAGCATACATACTTTTGTAGAGGAGATGTTGGGGGTGAGATTGGTAAGTTTAATAATAGTCTGTCTGTCCAAGTTCACCTGAACCAAAATTAATGTGTTGTAATGTTCTTTTATCCCTTGGATTTGGATAGAGATTAGTAGTTTTGATTGACTACACGGTTATAGATTTTTGCTAAGGGATGTTATGATATAAATGTTTAAACTCTCACTAGCTATTATAGTGATTTTCATGTTTGGCTAGAATATGCATTCTAAAAGTAAGCACAGGAGGGGGCCTCCTCCTCACTGTGGCCTTACTGGCATGTAGTACATTTTTCCTTGGACCCCCTCTCCACTTTCAAAGTTGCTAGATCTGTTCCTTATTAGCTATTGGTGGGTATGTGTATGATCTCCTTTCAAGGGTATTGATGAATTATACAACAGTCAACTCATTCTTCCACGTTAATTATTTTATTTCTTTGCCGATGAAGCGTGTTAATATTGTAGGAAGTTTTATTAGACACCTTGCTATGGGGTGCTGTTTGTCTCTAAATTCAATGGTATTGATTTATAAATTACAACTATCATACATGTGATTTATAAGTCACATGATAATCATGTGGTGGTGCTACTCATTTAGAGTCTTTATCCATGTGCTAATTTCTAGCTTCTCTAGCCAGTTGCCGATCATCTGATTTCACCTGACCTATATTTTAATATGATGATGAATGGTGCTTGAACTATTGCAACCATTGCTAGAGCTTTCCAAGGTGGAGGACAACAGTCAAACAGTGTACCTTTGACTGTAGAGTCACAGAGGCCGATGCCTAGATCCCAAACTGAATCAACACCACCAACTGGAGAAAGTAGTAGGTAGGCTGATAATAACGCACTGTTTGGCTGTTGTCCTCCACCTTGGAAAGCTCCAGCAATGGTTGCAATAGCTCCAGCAAATTCAGGAATATTCATCGACATCATAGCAGAAATCAGATGGTTGGCAACTAGCTAGACAGAAGCTAGAAATTAGCACATGGCCAAAGAAACTGCTCCTTCTCCAAGTAACATAATATTACATCATTCAGATTACATTGTCAATTGTACTGTTACTATAGGCTAGGGGTAGGGCTAGATACAGTTCAATATGTGACAATATTATTTAGTAAGCAATTAACAATGATGTAATCCAATGTTGCATGGAAAATTAAGAGTCAAAGAAACTCTAAATGAGTAATACCACCACATGATTATCATGTGACTTGATAATCACATGTATGATTTATGTAATAACTATATGATTTATAAATCATGCTATACTACTGAATTTAGAGCCAAATGGCACCCCATGCACCTTGCAGTCCATTCTTCTTTAGGCATTGATTGGAGCCTACAGTGTAGTAATTCACAAAGTCCTGATATTTGATTATTCAGCTTATCTGGCAGCAGCTGAATAGTTATTCTTTCAATTTTGTACATATATGAGTGCACAAGTACACCAAGTCAGTCATATTTCGGCCACTTCACGTATCACACATACTTGATGAGAGTATGAAGATTCTTAGTCTTTTAAGTATTTTTCTGGGACTACTTCCTACCAATATATGTCACAAAGGTTCTGCTTGTCCGACCTGGTTTTATCATGATGACACGAGTGAAGTGAGTACTGATTCGAAATGGAACTGTAAGTGTGGGAATTCTTTAGGGAAAATAGTTAAATGTGATGAAATATCAAGGCAAGTACAAGTGTTGCAATGTTATGGAATGACATATTCTGATCGTTACAACGCTACTGTTGTTGGAAATTCCTTGTTTCATTGTTCAATTGAGGGAGATTACTATCCTCTTACTAGGTATAAATGTGAGCATTTTAAGAGAGCGGGCCAACTATGTGGAAAGTGTAAGAGTGGATATGTTCTTCCAGTATTTTCATAAGATGTATAAAGTGTAATAATTTTAATAAATACAACACATTGAAGTATGTTGCAGTTGCTTTTCTTCCAGTGACAGTGTTTTATCTAACTGTAGTGATGTTTAAGTTTAAAGCTACAGATCCAATAATTTGTGAATTTGTAACATCATATGGTGTCCGCTTCATTCAATCTAAATCTCATCTTGGTACAAATTACAAGACAAAAGATGAAATTATAGGTTTTACGATATTATATGGAATATGGAACTTGGACTTTGGACGATTTATCTATAATTCTTTTTGTCTTCACCCTGGCCTAACTACACATCAGGTTATTGCTCTGGACTACCTCATAGCGTTCTACCCTTTACTCCTCATTCTCCTCACTTACCTCCTAGTCAAGCTCCATGACAGGTACAGGCTGGTAGTCATCATTTGGAAGCCATTCTATACTTGCATCAGATGCATCCAGAAGGAGTGGAACATCAAGGCTTCTCTCGTCGATGTCTTTGCCACTTTTATCCTCCTCTCCAACGTCAAGTTGTTAAACGTGTCACTCGACCTCATCTCTGTTCCTGTCACTCTCTGGGACGTACATGGTCGTAGCATGCCAATCAGATACACTCACATCAATGGCTCCATGGAGTACTTAGGGAAGGAGCACATTCCTTACTTTGTATTGGGTATAGTCGTTCTCCTCATCTTCAACATATTTCCAATCCTCCTCCTCTGTCTCTACCCTTTCCGCTGGTTTCAGAGGTGTCTAAACTCCTTTTCACTCAGGAATTCCTCCCTCCACATATTCATGGATGTATTCCAAGGCTGTTACAAGACATCACCACGAGATTACAGGTGCTTGTCTGCACTTCCATTCATAGTCAGGTTGTCCACCTTTCTTTTCTTTTTTCTTACTTTGAACAGATTTAGCTACAGTCTTTTTGCTATGATGCTGATAATCATAGTGTGTATTATTGCAAGTATTCTTCCATTTAAAACCACAAAACAAAATGTAGCAAATATCTTTGTTTATCAGATTTTATGTTGTCTTTTTTTTCTTCTTAATACTTCAGAGCATTCACTATATCCTAACAGATTCTACTTTTATATTTTTAATTGGATTATTGGTTATTTATATTTCCTCCCTCTACTCTTTGTCATTCTTTATTATTCATGGAAGTTCATTCCTAAAAGACGTATTAGAAGACTTCTTTCAAGGTTCAAGGCGCAACAGCCTACTTCTAATACTATAGAAGTGCCACCAGCGCCACCTCTCCGTGGCTTAACTGAACTCTCTCCTCTTGTTTTAGATTGAACTGTAGATACTAGACTACTAGTAGAGTAGTGTTGTTTATGCTACCACAATTTTTAGTCAGGGATATTTTTTTAGCTACATTTAGCCATAATAATAATATTGTGAGTTCATAAGAATAATGATGCTATTTTATGTGCGATGTTATCAATTTCAGACCAGGTTAGTAACGTACATTGGTAGAGGAGCAGCTTAAAGATGTTGGTGATGAGATTGGTAATAGTCTGTCCGAATTCACCTGAACCAAAATTAATGTGTTGTAATGTTCTTTTATCCCTTGGATTTGTATAGAGATTAGTAGTTTTGATAACTACACTGTTATAGATTTTTGCTAAGGGATGTTATGAGTTTAAACTCTCACTAGCTATTAAAATGATTTTCATGTTTGGCTAGAATATGTAAGCACTTCCATTCTAAAGTAAAACAGTTTGCAGTACTTTAGTATTAGCTGGGGAAGAGGGGGAGTGTAGTGGTCGTGACCTTAGCGGAGGGGGGGGCACGATGCTCGAAGATAGTCAGATGACAGTAAATATTATAAATCACAATAAATCATGAGTTCTATTATTGGGCATGCGTCTTACAATCAATCAATTAATAATTATAATAATTATTGTGACTACATGTGTCTAGTCAACTAACACTACAGGGAGGGGTTATAGTAGACCCTTACTTATATGGACCCCTTAGGACCAGCACTAGTCCATATATGTGAAATGTCCGTATATTATGTGAAACAATTAATGCATACCTGTGACAAAAATTATTTAGGAAGAAAGTAGTTTAGTCTGCTTTAACTGGGCACATCTCTAGCTAGCAGCTTTGCATTAACAGAAGGTGGGAGGGGCTGCTCACAACAGGTAGTTAGCGGTTAATGATATTCATAACCTGTTGTATCAACCCAATACTAGTATTTGTTGTATAAAGTAGATATAGCTAGCTAGCTGAGCTAGGCCTGATAATCCAGGAGGAGCCGATAAGTGAGGGCAGGATATGGAGTGTCTACTGTATTTTATTTCTTTCATGTTAATATTGTAGGAAGTTTTATTAAACACCTTGTAGTCCATTCTTCTCCAGGCATTGATACCATTGGAGCCTACAATGTATAGAAAATAGGATACTCTATTTATAGCCATGGGACTTGATAGGATGTGTAGTATAAAATTGAGTTGTTTGTTCCTTCTCCACATGGAATTACTTATAATATTCATAATTCATAAATTCCTGATATTCAGTAATTCAGTTTATCTTGCAGCACCTTAATGTTATTCTTTCAGTTTTGTATATTACATGAGTGCACAACTACACCAGGCTCACAAGTCACTCATATTTCTGCCACTCCACCACATATCACATAATCAATGAAAGTATGAAGATTCTTAGTCTTTTAAGTATTTTTCTGGGACTTCTTCCTACCAATTTATGTCAGGAACCTTCTGCTTGTCCAACCTGGTTTTATCATGATGATGACACGAGTGAAGTGAGTACTGAATGGAACTGTAAGTGTGGGAATTCTTTAGGGAAAATAGTTAAATGTGATGAAATATCAAGGCAAGTACAAGTGTTGCAATGTTATGGAATAACATATTCTGATCGTTACAACACTACTGTTGTTGGAAATTCCTTGTTCCATTGTTCCGTTGAGAGAGATTACTATACTCCAGCTAAGTATAAATGTGAGCGTTTTAACAGAGCGGGCCAACTATGTGGAAAGTGTAAGAGTGGATATGTTCTTCCAGTATTTTCGTACCATTTAAGATGTATAAAGTGTGATAATTTTAATAAATACAACACATTGAAGTATGTTGCAGTTGCTTTTCTTCCAGTGACAGTGTTTTATCTGGCTGTAGTGATGTTTAAGTTTAGAGCTACGGATCCAATAATTTGTGAATTTGTACTGTATTCACAATTTGTAACATCATATCATGTACGCTTTATTCAATCTAAATCTCGTCTTGGTACAAATTACAGGACGAAAGATGAAATTATAGGTTTTACGATATATGGAATATGGAACTTGGACTTTGGACGATTTATCTATAATTCTTTTTGTCTCCATCCTGACATAACTACACATCAGATTATTGCTCTGGACTACCTCATAGCGTTCTACCCTTTACTCCTCATTCTCCTCACTTACCTCCTAGTCAAGCTCCATGACAGGTACAGACTGGTAGTCATCATTTGGAAGCCATTCTATACTTGCATCAGATGCATCCAGAAGGAGTGGAACATCAAGGCTTCTCTCGTCGATGTCTTTGCCACTTTTATCCTCCTCTCCAACGTCAAGTTGTTAAACGTGTCACTCGACCTCATCTCTGTTCCTGTCACTCTCTGGGACGTACATGGCCGTAGCATGCCAATCAGATACATTCACATCAATGGCTCCATGGAGTACTTAGGGAAGGAGCACATTCCTTACTTTGTATTGGGTATAGTCGTTCTCCTCATCTTCAACATATTTCCAATCCTCCTCCTCTGTCTCTACCCTTTCCGCTGGTTTCAGAGGTGTCTAAACTCCTGTTCACTCAGGAATCTCTCCCTCCACATATTCATGGATGCATTCCAAGGCTGCTACAAGACATCACCACGAGATTACAAGTGCTTGTCTGCACTTCCATTCATAGTCAGGTTGTCCACCTTTCTTTTCTTTTTTCTTACTTTGAACAGATTTAGCTACAGTCTTTTTGCTATGATGCTGATAATCATAGTGTGTATCATTGCAAGTATTCTTCCATTTAAAACCACAAAACATAATGTAGCAAATATCTTTGTTTATCAGATTTTATGTTGTCTTTTTTTTCTTCTTAATACTTCAGAGCATTCACTATATCCTAACAGATTCTACTTTTATATTTTTAATCATATTATTGGTATTTTATATTTCCTCCCTCTACTCTTTGTCGTTCTTTATTATTCATGGAAGTTCATTCCAAGACGTATCAAAAGACTTCTTTCAAGGTTCAAGGGGCAACAGCCTACTTCTAACACTATAGAAGTGCCGCCGCCTCCACCTCTTCGAGGCTTAACTGAACTCTGTAACGAGAATTCTCCTCTTGTTTGAGATTAAGCTGTAGATACTAGACTACTAGTAGAGTAGTGTTGTTTATACTACCACAATTTTTAGTCAGGGATATTACATTTAGCCATAATAATATTGTGAGTTCATAAGAATAACGATGCTATTTTGTAGTGTGATGTTATCAATTTCTGACCAGGTTAGTAATCAGTTTACATTTAATGTCAAGTTTTCTTTTCTCTGATGGATATCATTTTGTGCCCAATATCTAGGTCTTTTTCACTGTTAGTTTACAGTTTTTCTGTTGTAAAGTAACTTGAAGTTCCATGTATTTTTGTTTGCTTTCTTTTGTCCTTGTGCTTTTACTTTCAGTTCAATCTCAAGATATTTTACTTCTTTGTAGCACTGTCAGTTTTTTTTTTCATAGCATGCTGTATGAAGTTTTTGGATTATGTTTCATATTATAAAAAAACCGATGTGATGTGATGTAATTTAATGTAATGTTTCTCCTTCCATGAACCTACCTATGTACTATTTTTAGCACAAATGCACTAATTTTAGCACAGATGCACTAGCTACTTTAGCACAAATGCACTATATGTATATCTTCACAGAACATCATGAAATTAGCTTTCAGTCATTATGCTAAACTCTGCTACTTTGATGCTGAGTGGGATCATAATTATTGCACATTGGATGATCCATTGTTTATGTGTTCAGAGGTGGTCAAATATCTTGCAGTTTCAGCATTATGCTCAATAATGCCAACAGTAAGCTAGCTATTTAGTGCAGTTGGCCATTACATTTACCTGCAAGTTTACCTAACTATCTGTGTAATTCTAATGTAACAGTTATCATCACTTTTTTCTACTCTGTATGTTGGCAGCCCTTGAATGGTGAGACATAACATTATTTCTATGAGGATCTGTCTCTAGCAGGAAGTGGATAACTAAATACTTCCTTCTGGAATGTCCTGTGACCTTCAAGCTTGTATTCTCATTAGTGTTAGTTGTGAAACCATAGGTTTGCTAAGGAAATAAAGTTTATCAATATCAGAGAAGTTAAAACAACAATGAAAGACACTAAGTTTATCCCAGGTGTCTGGAATAAAGAGGTTTCACTGTACAAGATAAGCAAGGGTTAGATAATTATGGTGAAGTAAGTGTGATGGGTATCAATTTGTGCCCAATATTTCTTCTTCTTGGCTTAACTGTACATCTTAAATATAATTGTACTGTATAGAAATATTATTAAAATGTAAGACTGCTTTTTCTTGGTGGTGTGTGTGTGGGAGTAAGGGCTGTGAGAAAATTAGGTGACATGGTAAATGTTATGTCCTCTTGACTAACATTCAAAGAGAGCAGGCTTGTGTGTTTCTTCAATGCAGCATTCGATTCCACCTTTTTTGTTTCCCGTTTTTCTGAATTTCTTAAACGTCTTTTCAACTTTGCATTGTCATGTCTGATCTTGTCTATTTCTACTTTCATTATTAGTAGATGTGTTCTTTCATCTGCTAATTCTTTGCACAGTTTGGATCGAATTTTTTCACACTTTTCTTGAAAAAGCTGCCAAATTTGTTCTAATTCTTTTTCTAAACTGGATTCCATTTGAACTGGTGCAACTGATTTTCTGCATGGAGGCATCTGACTGATGGCTAAGGGTGATGTGGAGGCCTTTGATTTTTTTCTCGTTTTACTGCTGCATTTTGACTCCAGTGCTGCTTCTAATTTTTCTTTCTCTGCTCTTATGGATATCATTTTGTGCTCAATGTCTCTCATTTTATAGTTTAATCGTCTTTTTTCACAAATCAGTTCACATTCTTTCTGTTGTAAAATAACTTGAAGTTCCACACAGTTTTGTCTGCTTTCTTGTAAGCTTTCTTCCTGTCTTTCCATTTCTTGTGTTTTTGCTTTCAGTTCAATCTCAAGATGCTTTATTTCTTTGTGGAAATACTCTTTTTTACTGTCTGTTTCTTTAAGCTCCTTTTCAAGTTGCAGAAGATTTCTATTTCCTTCGCTCAACCGATCTTTATAGCTTTTAATTTTCTTTTCCACACTTGATCTGTAATCAGAGAAAGAAATTTGTAGAGTCACTTTTTCCTCATGCAATTCCTGTAATTTACTCTTTAGCTCTGTTTCCAGTTTTTTCATCTTCACTATTTGTTCATCTTGATTGACTTTTTCCTCTAGAACTAGCACAAAATCTGATCTTTCTCTTTTGTATTTGTCTTCAAGGTTTCTCAGTTGATGATGGAGGGATGTATTCTTCTTCCTTACATTTTCAACATTTTTTCTCTCAGCTTCACATTCATTCTTGTGATGTTGGACTAACTGTCTGCATCTTTTCAGTTCTGATTTTAAATTAGTCGTCATTAGAGAATGCTCCGCACTTTTCTCAGATAATTCATCTTCTTTCTCTCTCAAATCAAACATGTACTTTGTTTCAATTTCTTCGAGCTTTTTGTGCAACTCTTGCTCTTTGAAGATGGCTTCATCCCTCATCTTGCCTAATTGAGACTCTAATGACTGTACCTGAGATTGTAACTCATCTACTTCCTGACTTTCAATGTCTTCACTGGAGGTCTGTTTTTTCTCTAGTTCATCTTTTAGCTCTTCTTCCACTTTTTCAAGTTGTAATGTTAACTTTTCAAGTTCATCTTTGTACTTGTGTTCCTGTCTCTTTAGTTTGTCAAAGTTCTCATCTGTTAATCTTTTGATGGTATTTTCACAAGCTGTTACAGCAGCTTGTTTTTTCTTCTGTAGCCAGATAGCCATGACAGTTATTGCTATAGTTGTTATTACAACCCAGCATGATTTCAATTGGATTCCATTGTTGACTTCCATATCATTTTTGATGGCTTGAGAAGATGCTATCTCAAGATTCCTTGCAATTCTGTGAATTTTTGCTTTGTTAAGTGATTCTCGATTCACTAAAATCTGTAGTTCAGTTCTCAAGTTTGTCAAAGACTGGTTACATTTCTCCAACTCGCTCTGTAGTAAAATACAGTGTTGGTTGCACTCCATTATTTCTTTGTAGACATGATTATGAGTTTCAACCCGGTTCATACCATTTGCATGAAGTTTTTGAAGATTGTTCTCATATATCTCTCTGACGGAACCAAATGTCTCTTTAGTAAATTCAGTTATCAAGTTACACTGTTTGATGCAGCTGTGGAACTGGATTCGTTGATTCTGTGCATTTTCATTGAATAATTCATCTTTTTTTGATAACAGATGATCATAATGATGGCTAAGGACTAGGTAGGTAGCTATAACTAGAACTACTGAAAGAAGAAGTACAATGTAATTTTCCATTTCTTACACTGAATCGTTCCATACACTGTAAAGTTAGTTACATTCTTCCATGAGTTTTTCTAGTTCTGTCGTAAAGTGAGTATAATTCTATTCATATCTGTGTGGGATGATATGTGGGAAGAGCGTCAACCCACTGGAATCTGTCATGCATAGTTTATTTATATCCTATATCATGTTTCATGGACAAATATTGACATTGTAGTGATTTAATAAAACACTAGCTATACTTATTATCCCTTAAGCAAAACCATTATTGGTTGATACTAATATAGGGAGTTGAGTTAAAGGATGGTAATTAGGTATTAGGATAATATAAAACATGATGTATAACTCTGTGCAGGATAGGATAATCTTCTCTCAATGATGCAAGTGGAAAAGAATGCTTAGTTGTGTAAAACATGTGAATACAATGTCCTTCCCATAGTTGACCCATAGTTGACCCAGATTTTTCAAAGAATAGAACTGAGTATTTTATTTATTGGGATTAAGCAAAGCTTCATAAAAGAACTACTTGTGTATTTACATACCCTTTGATCTTCAGGTGATTCTGTTACCATGAAGACAGATGAATCTATTTTTTAGTAGGTGAAATATAGTACATAGCCTTTGTTGGCATGTCCTCTATGAAGATGTGTGTGTGTGTGTGTGTGTGCATTACCTGTGGATCTAAGGCAAACATTCAGTTTTTCATGGTGATTCACTCCAATGAAGCACAGTAGTCAGAGTTCTATTTTCATACCTTACTGGCCTTCTGGGTTGATTGGACTCACTTGTATTGTTCTGATCTTTATTGTTCAATGTTTACTCAGTACCCTAAGTAATTATTCTCTGAGGCATTGCCTAACTGTCCCCACACATGCCAGTAATGTCTGGCCATTAATTAATTCTGGATTTTCCCTGGGGAAATCCTTGCCATACTAACATTATTGTCTATGTTTAATGTGCTAGCTAACCTGTAATGGGGGAGGAGGACTCTGCTAGCTAGGCTCTAGACCATGTCTAAGCATAATTTTTCCCTAATTTTGGTTTTGTGGGATTGAAGGTGATATCCTTTGATGTGGTATATCATTTTACTCCTGTAACTCTAACTTAAAACTGTAGAAAAGGTTTACATCAGGTGAAATGGGATAGTTAAGGCACAATAATGTAGTAGACTCCTGTGTTTTGATATTGGTGTGGTTTGCTTTGATGTGATGTTCCATCTCACTTATTTGCTTTCACTTCTAAAGTGTTAAGTCCCATGACTTGAAACTGTAATAAAAGGTTTACATCAGGTAAAGAAAACATGTAAAGTCAGTTGCTCAGATCTAGTCTTGATAAACTTGTTTTTATGTGAAGAGTACAGGAACCCCGAAACTATGTCCGTGAAATTTAACCACTCCCTTCCCTACCTTGGAGACCTTAGCTCCTGTCTAGACAGCATTAATGCTAGTCGTTAACTGTTATATTACTAGCATCTTGATTAGGTAAATTTATTAAGTGAAACTAATCTAGTTATCTGCTATACTACTGGGTTTAATATGTACCAAGTGTGTAGGACTTCCAATTGGATGTAGGGAGAGGGCTTTCTTGAATACCTCAGAAAGCATGTTCCTGGAATATCAATTACTCTAGTCCTAACTCCCCCATAACCTATACAAACGCTCTCTCAGTTAGGGTCCTTCTATGTGTAAATTTCCTTACAGTATTCTTATAGTATATTACAGTAATCTTATTTTATACTCAGTAATCTTATTATATATTATTGAATATTACAAGTATATTACAAATAACATAATGTCAAGGATTTACACATAGAATCACCCCTCAGTTAGCATTTATGATTATTGACCTCAATTTATCACTGGATGGAGGAATGGCACAGTTTTCCTTCTTCTATAGAGTTATGGTGTTTGCAGAACAGCCAACTAATGCCTTTGACAGCAATTTATATTACCATAACATCATTAAACTCTCTATTGTGAACCCTCAGTTGACTTCTAAACTTTTCAATATCTCAACTAATGTAGATTTTGCAGCTATTGAATTCTCACTTTTTTTAAACATCTAGTCATAATAAGAACCTTGCTATGGTTTCAAATGACTTCTTTAACTCTCTGTGGTTTCAAATTATTTTAGATGACATTAAAAGTGATAAATATGCATCTATAGTATATCTAAATGCAGAAAATCAGTAGGCTTTTTGTGAGTACATTATACACCAAATGCTAAGTCATTGTTATTTGCAGATGTTTCAAATTCTCAATAATAGTGACCAACCTATTAATTAAGTATGGTTTTAGTAGTATTAAGGACCATTATGACTTAGAATAGAGTCATAAGGGAAAATGCAACTGCTGTGTATATTTTCCAGTCTTATTTATTGATGCTGGAGTTGTATGATTACTCTGGTACACTGTACTTGGCATGCACTTGCTATTCATCTGTCCTTGATGGTTGTGTTCTCCCTTGTTCTCCATGGACATCTTTGTTTACATTTAAGGTGACACTGGTAATAAGATCTAATTGTTAGAGAATGAGATTGTGGTAATGTGATCAATTTGGTATTGTAATAAGATCTCATTGCACTGGAATTGGTGAGCATTTGAATGGGCATTTGAATGAGCATTTGAATATGTATCTGCCCATCACAGTTGTGCTAAAAGACTCTCTTGTGACAGCACTTCAAAACTTTTTTCTCTATAAATACTTGGAGGGGATAGCTTCCTTTGATAAATTTGTTTTTCTGTGGGTAGTTCCAGTAAGGCATATGTTGATATTAAGAATCTCCATTGAGGATACTCCCACTGGCTATAGTTAGCTGGTGAATGATGATGCAAAAATTGTGGTGTCTTTAGCTTAAATCTTCCTCAATACTTAGCAACATGGTAGGCTCTCTTTTCTTAACAAAAACAGACAGTAGAAGTATTTATATAGATTAACCTAAATTCACAAGTAATTCAATTTGTCAGTTTCCTAACATTTTGGTTCATATAACAGCCTGATGGATCACATTATGTTATATTCTGCTCTATGAGAGATGAGAGAGTGTGTTTAATCTCCTTACATTTCTTATAAATACTATGTATAGCATCTCCTACTGTATTCCTTACTCAGCACGTTTCCTCAGCACGTTTCACTTATACTGTAATAGTGACCCAACATTACGGCTACTATACCTGCAATTAGGTTATGCACTTTTAGACATAACATAACTTTACAAACCAAAGGTTTAACAATGAAATTTAATATAATGCATTCTTTGGAAGAAGTAATGGCAGCTGGAATTGTGACATAAATCTAATTTCTAAATTCTTTAGCTCTTACACCCCTCCCTATTTTGCACACATGTAACTACAAAATATATTTCACCCTTCTACTGCTGTGGTATCTACAACACATGATCAGATTCTAAGTGTTGCATACATTTCTTGATTTTGATGTCATAATAGTCAGGATTATAGCACATACCTATAATCACTGTCCCTCAGGTTGATAGGTTTTCTAGCCAGCCTGCATAATAGGCTATTGTTGTTTGTTCTGCTCTTGTGGAGGTAGTTTCTTTAGTGAGAGTGATAATGATGACTAACCAATAGCTGGTGCCATATAGGAGTAGGAGCTGCTAATAAAGGTTGGGAGGTTGATAAAATAATGTATCTCTATGCCAGTTTAGAGCCCACTGTATTCCTTTATCCCTATGGGATTTAACTGGGGTGGAATTTGACATTGGACTTTATTGAGGTGTAGCTATTGAATTCCTAGTTTGTTTTACAAGCCATAAAATTAATGGCCCGAGAAACCTTCAACAATTCCCAGTACAATAACAATAGTACAATTGACAATGATTTAATCTGAATCTGTTACACAGAGAAAGAGCCAATTGCCTTATCATCAAGGGTAGATCTAACTAAGAACAGTTTTATTTTGACCAGGTACTTAAGAGAAACTGTTCAAAAGTAAATGAAGACGATGCTTTTTTTAAAAGGCTAATGACTGAAATAAGCTATACTATATGACGTCCGGTCTTCAATACAAGACTCCAACACAGGCACCAAATATAACTGCATTATAGCCAAGACTTTTTTCATCATGTAAAGGAAACCCACACAGCAAATCTGCCATTCCTTTTTCAACTGTATAACTTCTTGATATTAGTTGTTTCAAAGACCCAACTCTTTAGTATCCATCAGTATTTTTCCAGAATTTCTTTCTTTCTTTCTTTTCCGAAGTTAACTATCATCATCATTAATTAAACTGGAGCAGGTTCCTGTTTATATCAATTTTCTGGGTGCAGGTCATTTTAGGTAAAGGGTCACCATACCTGTGTGCACAAGACAATGATATCAAAAGTGCATTTTCATGCATGAGTAGTTCTACTAGTGGCTATTACTTATGACTATTATCCCTCTGGTTCTAGAAGATATGTATTTATACATAACATGCTCATTATGACATGCATTAGTATTAATAGCTACATCTTACCTAACAGGATTTCTCGGAAACCTTGGATATCCCTCTGCTTGAATTATGATTTTCAAAATAGGTACATGAGTAATTCTAATAACATCCTATGGAGCTTTGTACAGGAAAAGTCTGTGTACCCTCCATGGACAATGGTGATCAGTTGATTCTCCTATCATTCTTTCCCTTAACACAGCTAATAGCAACATTGTGTAAAACATTCAGTACCAACTGGTAATGAGTGACTCTCCACTCCTTAGCCAGTTAAAAGTGAATGCACTTAAATAGGTCTGTATTAAGAAGACTTAGAGACTTTACTTCACTGTTAAAGAAAAAGACTTTGTCATGGATGTTTTAGCTGGCACAATCATTGTGTTCCGTCATACCTGTCATGAATTCTAAAACGATATCTTCCATATAATGTTTAAGCCTCTAATGTATACAATCATTTTAAATGAGTTGCTTTGATAACTTATGGACTTCTTAATGGTTTACAAATCAATTAATTAGATGACTACTTTCTAAAACTTTATCTGCTGTTTTATTTACAATGTAATCACTCTCTATGCTATACACAATATTATTGTTATATCTAGGTAGACAATCTCGATTTTGTCCATCTAGTTGAAACTGAAAGGTGATAATTTAATAGGCGTTATGTGACATAATGGGGAAAGAGTTGTATAAAAGTTTATTCCTGAAACAAGAAGCACTCAAGATTTAATTTAATTTGTGAAGAAAATGTATATCACTGCAATACTAGCATATATTTTCCTTCTGTTAGCTTTGGTGGAGGCCGATGTCATGAAAGTTCAAGATAAAAATATAACTTGTCCAGTGGGTACTTATTATAATGGATTAACGTGTATATGTGGCTTTTATTTGACTGGCGATGTGGTACATTGTATTGGAGCCTCACCAAATGTAGAAATACAGTATTGTAATTGCATGACCTATTCGGAAATATTTAACAGAACACTTGTAGGAAACTGTGTATATAACTGTCATCGTTCTTCAGACCTTGGATTGTATTACAGCATACCAAATTCTACCAGCAAACTAAATGAAGCAACATGTGGAGCATACAACAGACAGGGACAGAGTTGTAGTAGATGTAAAAACAATCATGGAACCTCAGTGTACACGTATGACTTATTTTGTACTGAATGTACTAATTTTAAGTACAATTGGTTAAAGTATTCAGCTGTAGCATTTTTACCAGTCACTGTATTATTTTTAATCTTACTGTGCTGCAAGCTAAGCATTAATAAGAGCATACTACGAAGTAATGTATTGACTGGGCAGTTAATATCCTCACCTAAAACAGCTTGCCTGCTTGAGATTAGGAGAGTACACAATGGGGGATCTAGCGGTATACTGTTTAGAATTTTCTTTACTGTTTATGGAATCTGGCATTTGGATTTTGGACGTGCTATCTATGAGCCTTTTTGTCTCCATCCTGACCTCTCAATGCACCATGTTATTGCTCTGGACTACCTCATAGCATTCTACCCTCTGCTTCTTATTCTCCTCATTTACTTCCTAGTCAAGCTCCATGACAGGTACAGACTGGTAGTCATCATTTGGAGGCCATTCTATACCTGCGTCAGATGCATCCAGAAGGAGTGGAACATCAAGGCTTCTCTCATCGATGTCTTTGCCACTTTTATCCTCCTCTCCAACGTCAAGCTGTTGAACGTGTCACTCGACCTCATCTCTGTTCCTGTCACTCTCTGGGACGTACATGGTCGTAGCATGCCAATCAGATACACGCACATCAATGGCTCCATGGAGTACTTAGGGAAGGAGCATATTCCATACTTTGTATTAGGTATAGTCGTTCTCCTTGTCTTCAACATATTCCCGATCCTCCTCCTCTGCCTCTACCCTTTCCGCTGGTTTCAGAGGTGTCTAAACTCCTTTTCACTCAGGAATCTCTCCCTCCACATATTCATGGATGCATTTCAAGGCTGCTACAAGACATCACCGAAAGATTACAGACATTTTTCTGCTCTTCCTTTAGTTATAATGCTATTAAATTATATAGCATTCTATGTAACAACCAACAACCTATATTTTACATTACTTGGCTTAATTTTCGTTACATTGTCATACATAATTCTAGTGTGTAAGCCATTTAAGGTAAATGAACAAAATTATGTGGATGGCTTTGTTTATCTCATGGCTGCATCACTTTGTTTTTATCAAAATTCAAAAAAGTTGATTCCATCAAATAGAGTGTTTATCCAAGTCATTGTAAAAAATATTGATACTGTACTAGCTGCATTGCCAAGTGTTATTCTTATAGTTGTGTTATTGCATAAGTCTATTCATATCGTCTCAACAAAGCTATATCCAAAGATGTCACAGAGATTAGTTGAGGTATATCAAGAAAGGGAGACAGAAAGAGAGACAGATCATCTTATTCCTAAACTCTAATCGTCACATTTGTATTATTATACACATGCATATACATGCATGTATTGTATACACCTTGTTATACAGACATTTATTTATACTATTATGCACATGCATATACAATTATATACACTGTTATACATGCATAAACATGTATATATTACACATTTTTATACAGTCATTTTATTTAGCATACTATGATCATGGTGACTAGTACCCTTGAATGAATAGAAGTGTGATAGTGTGCTGCATATTGCAATATTCTTATTTTAGTGGGTATGGTTGGATAATAAAAGACTTCAATCCTATCACACACCTACAAACCTTCAGACACATTTTGTTTACCTAGAAACATTTGATAAAGTGGGTATGGTTACATTAAGTAACATAAAATACCACAAGCTACCATTTCAGGGATGCACTTTCCAACTATAGGGGGTATAGCTTATCAAAAATCACCATGAGTCTCTAGATGGTATGTATTGATAGCGGGGTCTGGCTCATGGACTATTCATCATCACATAGTCAAGTTTAATACTTGCTGAATGGTTAACATTTTCTTTGCTCTTTATTAATTAGCAATTCGTGGAATAAAATGTATGAACTGATTAAAATAGAGGAGATGTCTTGTTATGAGAGAATTAACATGCCCAAAAGCATCGAGAAGATATGTGTTACTGCATACTGTGGCCTCTTGGAAGAATCTACAGAGCAGAACAATAGTAATTTGCATTGTATTACACAAGAGTCTATGCAGAATAACATAGCTATTTAGGACAGTTATTTCAATGATTTCTAAACCTAGAATCATCACCTTATTCTAGCACACCAACCCTTTACCTCACTGATTAGCTAATAAACATCCCCTCTCTGCTGTGTTTTCAACCCTTTACCTCACTGATTAATAAACAACTTCCTTCCTGCTGTTTTCAACCCTTTACCTCACTGATTAGCTAATAAACAATCCCCTCTCTGCTGTGTTTACAACCCTTAACCTCACTGATTACAATCCCCTATCTGCTGTGTTTGCAACCCTTTACCTCACTGATTAACTAATAAACAATCCCCTCTCTGCTGTGTTTGCAACCCTTTACCTCACTGATTAGCTAATAAACAAGCCCTGTTTCTTGTTTTAGTATAGGGACTAGTGTGTACTATAAAATAGTAGAGTGAAGTTGTGTCTCCAAACCTCTTACTGATGAAGATTTCCCTTCTTCATATTTTACATAATGGGGTTGAAGACTTGAAGTTAAGATTGGTACTATGTAATAAGGTACTCTATTTTCACTGATCTTAAATGTTTCATTGATGCTGAGTTCCATGTGAGTGCTATTATAACTAGCCAGAGTTATCTGGAGGGAAATAGGGAAAAAAGCCAGGGTATGTTTACACTTCAAAGGAATATATATACCCTTTCCAATCCAGGACATTTATCTTATCTGAGGAGGAAAATAATAGGCTGCCAAAATTATTATGTAGCTTGTTTTGATCATGTTAATATTAATTATCCTATTTGACTAATAGGGAATGCTTTCCCTCACAAAATATTAGCACATTGACATGTCTACTTACCTGCAATGTACCTTTCAAAGTCTGCATTAATAAAAAATTAGTTATTAAGCCTGGAGTATGCAGTGGAACCTCTTTGTTGGGGCAATTATAGTGTCCTGATTAGGGGGGCAATTATAGTGTCCTGATTATAGAGGTGACTTCATTTCAGGGGGTAAAGATTACTAATGTACACAAGCTATTATTTGGGACAAAGCCAAGTCAAGTGTTCTTAATACAGAGGTGTCCTCATTTCAAGGGGTTGAGATATGGGGATTCGGAATCACTATTATATAGAAGTGCCCTCATTCGACGGTTTGAAATAGAGAGGTTTTACTATAGCACACAGCAGGAAAAGTCTTTACAATTGTTAAGTTCCATCAGGATTAAAGACAAAGCTAATCCAAAATCAATGGGTGTGATGACCCTTACCAAATGACACAACAACAATTATAATTAGGGAATATTCTTCTCATTGAGTAATACTATGAGGAGACATTACCAGATAGGCAAGAATCTTATCTTCTAGCACTAATAGTGAAAATACCATCCCTACCAATCTCCACATCATTATCACTAGTGCCTGGCCTCTATGATGCTGATAGGCATAATTATCTGAAAGTTTACATTAGCCAATGGAGAATTGATACTAAATTAACCACCTAGATTAGTCCTCTCCACTGTAACCCAGTTAAAATAAAGTTTAGAATCAGTTTTGATGGTATAGTACTGTGTCTGACCAACTATGGAATCTTATCAGCAACACTGCAATTGTTACATTACCTTCTAGTATTAAATAATCCTGTCCACAGAGAGTAGTAAACAATGGGGTGCTTCTATGTGTAAATTTCCTTACAGTATTCTTATTGTATATTATGGTATATTACAGTAATCTTATTTTCTATTCAGTAATCTTATTAAATATTATTGAATAGTACAGGTATATTACAGATGTAATGGTAATGACATAATGTCCAGAATTTACACATAGAACCACCCAAACAATGAGCCTAAAATCTTCACTGCACACGCCTCACTGTCCGATTACTCAGGCTTCTTAGAAATATACTGTGAAGAACTTAACCACCCGACAATCAAGAGCAGTAAAATAAGTTATTAACACTATTATTTTAAAACAGAGAACTAAACAAAAATCTCCAAGGTAGCTAATACACATGCGCAAACATAACATAATGATAGTGTATAATAATTGTGATTATAATAATGTGTTTGTTCTCTCAATCCTCCACATATACACATTGAGTTTTTATCTGGTATAGCATAGTAATCAGTATTACTGTGTTGGTTTTCACTGGGTGGAACTCTCCTTCCATCAATCTCGTACCAAAGAGATATATTTGGTCCATCAATTGAACAACATATCCCGTGATATAAGTTATATCTGATATGAACATTGCATCAGGATGTCCTCAATTCATATCCCACACAGATCTTAAAAATGGTGTTGACAATACAGTTTATGTGTAATATGAACTTTGAACCTTCAAAAGCTCTCTGCTAGTGCTATGCAGTGGTTGAGTAACACTGTCAGATTTTCCAGAGGCTGTCACTTATTAAGCCTGGAGTATACAGTGAGACTCTTTGTTGGGGCAATTATAGTGTCCTGATTAGGGGGGCAATTATAGTGTCCCGAGGGGGGGGTGGCTTCATTTCACAGGGTACAAGTTCTACTAATGTTAATACACAAGCTGTTATTTTGGACAAAGCCAAGTATCCTTAATACAGAGGTGTCCTCATTTCAAGGGGTTGAGATATAGATATTATATAGAAGTATCCTTTGGGAGTTTGAAATAGAGAGATTTTACTGAGAACCCACCCAATGATTAAACCAATTGGTTGATGACCCTTACCAAATGACACAATGATTATATACATTGAGTAATACTGTGAGGGGACATTACCAGACAGGCTCTTCTAGCACTATATACTATCCCTACCCATCTCCACATCATTACTATTGCCTGGCATATTTAATCAACCTTGCCTCTATGATGCTGATAGGCATATTTATCTATTTATCAACATTAGCCAGTGGAGATAATTAACCACCTAGATTAGTCCTCTCGACTGTAACCCAGTTAAAATAAAGTTTGGAATCAGTTTTGAAGGTATACTAACGGGTCTGACCAACTATGGAATCTTATCAGCAACACTGCAATTGTTACGTTACCTTCTAGTATTAAATAATCCTGTCCACAGAGAGTAGTAAACAATGAACCTAAAATCTTCACTGCACACACTCTCACTGTCTGATTACTCAGGCTTCTTAGAAATAAACACATTGAGTTTTTATCCGGTATAGCATAGTAATCAGTATTACTGTGTTGGTCTTCACTGGGTGGAACTCTTCTTCCATCAATCTCGTACCAAAGAGATATATTTGGTCCACCAATTGAACAACATATCCCATGATATAAGTTAGGATGGCTTACAATCACGCCTCTTCTGAAATTTTCAACGTCTGATGTGCTATTAGAAAGAGTATTGCACTCCACACCAGGATCTGTATCAAACAATGAATTATACTGCAAGTATTACTATTACCAATAACACTCACCACTGTTTACTAAAATGCACTTCTTTATTAATATACAGACTATTATGAGTAGACTAAGATTCTTTGCCATTGATTGATTTTATTCAGATGTTTTCTAACTAGCCAGCTTCTCTCAACTATTTAGCAAGCTTTCTCTACTACATATAACAGTTATGGAATTTCCCTGGTAAATTCCCTTCTTAAACATAACCTGACCATAGACACAGGAAGTGGGCTAGTTTGAACAGGGACACTCAGACTGAGTCTAGACTAGGACATGCAGAAAGGTTTACTATTGCACTTACACAGTCGTGGAATTCTTCAAATAGCAATATAATCATGTATGAGCAGAACAGTAACCAGCAAGCCAGAGTGGGCAAAGGAGATACTTTTCCTCCTCAATTCTGTGGTGTTTTCAATCAATAATTATCTGATGATCCTTACCAAACACAAATGATTATGATGATGATATAATTATTAATTATAATGATAATATACACAAACTACTAAGTGTCCTGAACAGTATAATCCACCACAAATTCAATGCAGCTTATTAAAAGCACTGGGATAAGGGGCATATGTTCTCTTATTAGACTATGAGTAAACAATAAATCATAGCAATAACTACTGTTGGGATGACTTTGCTATAGCTTACATTCTCATTCTTTACAAAACATCCTGCAAGGAGTAATCAATATTCCTATTGTAATGGTCTCAGGTCCCCACAACTTTACATTTCTTTGCAAATTCTGGGGCTTGGCAATGAAAGTATTACATTCAGTTTGCTATAATAACTACAAGGTCCCCTATATCATGTTCTATAAAGGCCAGAAGTGATGACACAGCATTCATTGGTTAGGCAGAGGTCAATGAGTCAGCATGCTGGACAAGAAGTGAAAGAGTTCTCTGAAAACAAAAGGAATATTCCCTAAGCTGATTAGATGTGTATTTGACAACAATTGGCCAGGCAATGTCACCTTACACCACTAACCTTGTAAATAAATAGTTCTTACCACCACTAACCTTGTAAATAAAGAAAGAGGGAAGCACTTCAGTTCCTACCACACACTCAGAAAGGGAAAACACCTGGGGAAAACTACAAATTATAGCACATACATTAGAGGAATGTGTACCTGGTGTCCCCTGAAACCACAAACAGTTTACCTCACTGTGTAGTCCCTGACATGTCTTGAGTATGTATACATGTGCTGCCAACAATTTGTCTTGTACTAATACAGAGAGAACTTTAGCCTGGGGATTTTCTGATTAGTGCCTAATGAAACATTACCGAATTACCCAAGAACACTTTGTAGGTAGAGTGTAAGGGCTAATTGTTCTACTTTCACACTGATGATGATTATACTAACAAGGGGATTTACCAGGGGGTGAGTTAGAAAGAAATTGGACTGTGTACATGACTACACTGCATGTAGTGGTGTTTCTCAACATTATTATATACACAAGGGCATTGAACCAACATAATAATTATGTAATTATATGTAATATGAACTTTGAACCTTCAAAAGGATACTACCTATCTGCTGGTGCTATGTAGTGGTTAACCAAAGCAGTATACAGTGGAATCTCTCTATTCTGAGCACCTTATTAAAGTGTCCTGATTAGAGGGGTGGCCTCATTTCAAGTGGTAAAGTTTAGTATTGGTGGACATACCAAGTTAGTATAATATACTACTTTTCCACTCATGACACACACTATATGATCCATCATCTAGGTATGCTTTAGTGTACTTTAGTTAAAGAGGTTTTTGTTCCATAGTAGCCTTATAGGGTATATTCTTGCCTCACTCTATACACCTCTGTATCTCTATTCCAACCCCTGACCTCTGTATACAATAGAGCTCCTCTATTCCAACCCCCTGAAATGAGGACACCTCTGTATACAATAGAACTCCTCTATTCCAACCCCCTGAAATGAGGACACCTCTGTATACAATTTAGAACTCCTCTATTCCAACCCCCTGAAATGAGGACACCTCTGTATACAATTTAGAACTCAACCCCTGAAATGAGGACACCTCTGTATACAATAGAACTCCTCTATTCCAACCCCTGAAATGAAGACACCTCTGTATACAATAGAACTCCTCTATTCCAACCCCCTAAAATGAGGACACCTCTGTATACAATAGAACTCCTCTATTCCAACCCCCTGAAATGAGAACACCTCTTTATACAATTTAGAACTCCTCTATTCCAACCCCCTGAAATGAGGACACCTCTGTATACAATAGAACTCCTCTATTCCAACCCCCTGAAATGAGGACACCTCTATATACAATTTAGAACTCCTCTATTCCAACCCCCTGAAATGAGGACACCTCTGTATACAATTTAGAACTCCTCTATTCCAACCCCTGAAATGAGGACACCTCTGTATACAATAGAACTCCTCTATTCCAACCCCCTGAAATGAGGACACCTCTGTATGCAATAGAACTCCTCTATTCCAACCCCCTGAAATGAGGACACCTCTGTATGCAATAGAACTCCTCTATTCCAACCCCCTGAAATGAGGACACCTCTGTATACAATAGAACTCCTCTATTCCAACCCCCTGAAATGAGGACACCTCTGTATACAATAGAACTCCTCTATTCCAACCCCCTGAAATGAGGACACCTCTGTATAGAACTCCTCTATTCCAACCCCCTGAAATGAGGACACCTCTGTATAGAACTCCTCTATTCCAACCCCCTGAAATGAGGACGCCTCTGTATACAATAGAACTCCTCTATTCCAACCCCCTGAAACGAGGACACCTCTGTATACAATAGAACTCCTCTATTCCAACCCCCTGAAATGAGGACACCTCTGTATACTCCTCTATTCCAACCCCTGAAATGAGGACACCTCTGTATACAATAGAACTCCTCTATTCCAACCCCCTGAAATGAGGACACCTCTGTATACAATAGAACTCCTCTATTCCAACCCCTGAAATGAGGACACCTCTGTATACAATAGAACTCCTCTATTCCAACCCCTGAAATGAGGACACCTCTGTATACAATAGAACTCCTCTATTCCAACCCCTGAAATGAGGACACCTCTGTATACAATAGAACTCCTCTATTCCAACCCCCTGAAATGAGGACACCTCTGTATACAATTTAGAACTCCTCTATTCCAACCCCCTGAAATGAGGACACCTCTGTATACAATAGAACTCCTCTATTCCAACCCCTGAAATGAAGACACCTCTGTATACAATAGAACTCCTGTATTCCAACCCCTGAAATGAAGACACCTCTGTATACAATACTACTCGCTCTATTCCAACCCCTGAAATGAGGACAAACAGGGTGTTGGAATAGAGGAGTTCTATTGTATACAGAGATGTCTTCGTTTCAGGAGTTGGAATAGAGGAGTTCTATTGTATACAGAGGTGTCTTTGTTTCAGGAGTTGGAATAGAGGAGTTCTATTGTATACAGAGGTGTCTTTGTTTCAGGAGTTGGAATAGAGGAGTTCTATTGTATACAGAGGTGTCTTCGTTTCAGGAGTTGGAATAGAGGAGTTCTATTGTATACAGAGGTGTCTTTGTTTCAGGGGGTTGGAATAGAGGAGTTCCACTATTATACAGAGGTATCCTTGTTTTCCACTGTATACTTCATCTGAGGGGTTAGAAAGTTAGACATAAGGTTTTTGTTGTTTAAAAAGTCAATCCATTAAAGTCTCTGCCCCTCATTAATCACCCTCATGGCTTCATTCAATCTTTCATCAGACAATTCATTTCTGAACCCTAGTTTCATTTCACTGAAGCTTCTGGAAGTGTGCACTTTAGCTTTGCATGAAGCCCTTACCCTATCAAAATCAAGCAAAAAATCCTAGATGAAACCCTAACAGAGGTGTCCTCATTTCAGGGCCAGTTGGAATAAAGTGGTTTACTGTATACAGAGGTTTCCTCATTTTGGGAGGTATAGAGGGTTCCACTGCATGTCCTCATTTGAGGTAACATGGAAGTTGGGCATGGTGTGTATTGACATTATATTCAAAGACTCTTGAGTCAGTCTGATTACATTCAATCTCTTATGTAATCCCCTACTGCACATCTCCCTTTGATGTGGGTATGGAGTGGAACTGATGTGATCTGAAACTCCACCTTACCACTAATACATGAATACCTTCTATGACATGTAACACTTATTATGCTTAAAATATACTCAGTGATACAAAATGACTGTAATGTGATGTCATAAAACCATTAATGTAATGGAGTGTGGAGTAATTTGTATATATACAGTTTATATCTGGAGTATGGAGTACTGCTACACGCAGTTTATATCTGCAGCTTTGTCACTTGAACTGCAGACAAAGAAAGATGGTATTGTCAACTTATGCAAAAAAAATCAACACTTCACACTCATAGGTATATAAACTGTATACACACAAACTAAAACAGCTTAAGTACTTGATACAGTTAGGACAATGGAGTATACACCACAGCATCTCAGTCAGGAAATAGGAAATGTTACGTTAGGGGGATTAGGTTATTGGGAGGGGAGGGGGGGGGGACCTGTCAATAATTACTGTACTGTAGAGGTATAGAGGTCTGCAGGGGGCTACCTATACTTTAGTAATAATATATACCTATTTTATAGTTGCACACCATGTGAAGGCTACAGATACCATCAGCACATGTAGCATGCTACCTGTGAAGATAAACACATCAATAATATGTTTAGTGAGACAAAAGCAAACACACTTTACTGGTTAAACAATCTAATATTGGGATCCCATGAAGTCCATATTGAGGGACAGGTTTTTGATAATACAGTACTTACTTGCACTTGGGATACCAAAATTTGTCTTGTTTCCTTCAGAGCATGATGTAACTGCACATTATTATAATAAATATTATTCCTCTTCTCTGGATTGTAGAGACTAAGATTAGTAGTTTTCTATCATCTCTACTCAACTGGTATTCTCAGTTTAACATTACTAAGTTACTGTTTAGCATTTGTTTTTTGTTTTGTTTTACTGTGATTCTAAATGAAGTAGAGAGTTGGGTAGAATTGGTCATTACATTTACATACCTGTGATTATAACCTGGAAGGTGTGATAGACTTCGTCAGATCCGTTAGAACATAGAATTCTCCCCGTGAGATTTGAGCGACCTTGGGCATGAAGAACCAGATATTTGCTTGAACTCAAATAAACTTGAGTTTCATTAGTAAAACTTTCAGCGGTCAGGAGTGTGCTATTCACATAGAACCACAAACTCGAATTCACTCTAGTACAAAGTACCACAGCACTGTTGTTAACCACTGATACATCTTCAATAGGCAATATTCCTATGCTTGTTAGTATCCTGCACCCACAGGTATCTATAGTTTAACACAATCACATAGAAATTATATCCAGACTTCATTATGGTATTCTAATGCATTATACTTACTTGGTTCATCATACACTGAGATGTCAGAGGCGTTGCTGGACTCTGAAGAGTAGTCATTTTGAGTTTCAATACATTTATTCTCTTCTTCTATCAGTATTGTGGTGAGCGGTAATAGTGGTGTATTCTGGGTGCTCTGCGTTGTAAGGTGCAAAAAGAGAGTCGTGTGGTTCACACTTGCAGTCCCAAGCAAGATGACAGATGTCTGCACACAAGTTGCATCGCTTCTAAACAATGCACACCTGGTTTCATTCATCTTGTACACTGGTAATCCAGTGTTGGATGGAATTGTCAAACCAATAGCAGTCACTACAGAATTCAATCCTTCACAGATGACTACTCTTACTGTATTCTCTTTGATACTGAGCACATCCTCAAGTGGACTTGGTAAACCTCCTTGCCAATCAGCACATCTCCACTCACCTGGAAGCAGTTAGATAATGCAAGTCATGATCTAGCTAGCTAGAGTTCAGCCAGCTGTTACTGATATTATTATTGCAAAGTTACTGCAGCTAGCTATAAGCTGCTACTAAGCCAATTCTAAGGAGAAATAGCTTAAAATGTGGCTCAATAAGTAACTATAATTTTATGACTGAATAGCTATGTAACTGAACATCTGATTTTCTCACCATTTTGAGTGGAGTTTGAAGCAGAGTGTACCAGCTGTATGGATAAGCAAATGAAAGTGACGACTACAAGTCTAGCCATAATCATTGTAGTAGATATAATGGACGAAGGTTGATTTCTCATCTTCAAAACTCCTTTTACAAGTCATCTTTTTATAACCAGCTATATATTATGTAGTTGTAGCTAAATTAATTTACCAGGAAAACAGCGCGCGTGGTGCACACCATTGCATCATCAGCTGCCTAAAAATAGTCATTGGGGAAATAATAAGTGGTTAGATAGCTATGTTGATGCATTGAAAAGTTTATTGTGGTTATGTTGTACTGTTAAAATGGGTCTTGTATGTTACTATGCATAAGTGATAGGGAGATATTTCTATTAACCTGATTATTCTCACACAGGCCATTGGAACCACTATTCAACATGGTTCTCCAAAGCCTTTAGAAGATGGTCTCCCCACTCTGGCTCAGCGTGCTTGTGATACCTCTGCCTCAGTTAGGGCATGTTTGGCCGATGTTGTTGGAGGTTGGTTGCTGGAATTGCCAGATAGGTAAGTATTATGAAATGTCCCATCCCAGTGACATGCATGCATATGTAATCATGCATGCTTTGCCAATTTTACATTCCTGGCTCTTTACCCATGTGCAAGGAGGTTGGTAATCAGACTAAAGTGTGCATGCTTTGCCATTTAAAAACAATTTTGCATTCCTGCCTCTCTGTCCATGTGCAAGGAGGTTGTGTATATGTAGCTGATAATGTAGCTAGCAGAAACATGACTTTCTGTTTTCGTCATGTAAAACACCCTTACAATATTGTTGAATGTAACAGCAATATAATATATCTTTATTTTGTAAGTACCACTTTTAATTCAAGGTACATCTCAGTAGGACTTGCAATATAAGGTGTATACAGTAGGATGTCAGTTATCCGGACAGGTTGGGATCAGAAGGTGTCCGGATAACTGAAATTTCTGGATAACTGAAGTCAATGTACACATGTATACATATGCATATTTAAAAGTATTAGTCATGTTTGCAGTGCATGTAATCACTGATTTTTGTCTTTTTTTGTGTTTCATATCTCTTCCTCACTGCTTCCATGAAAAGGCCATTAATTAATTACACTGTACTGTACATGTATGCACAGTACACCTGTTCTGGTTAACTGAAGTTTCTAGATAACTGGAGTCCAGATAACTGACATCCTACTGTACTATATTTAATGTAGTTAAGTCTATAAAAAGTCACATCTGGGTGGAGGTACTTGGGGACTCCCTGGAGGGTTTGTATGTACACCATAAATTATACATGTATATTGAGAGAATTTTATAGCTTCTAATTGTGTTCATTAGCTAACAGCCCTTAGCCTTGGTCATCACCCCATTATCTAGAAATTAGTCCCTGTTATACTGTCATAATTAGTCCCTAGCACAGACTAGCTTAGAAGTTAGTCCCTAGCACAGTCTGTTATACTGCCATAGAATTAGTCCCTAGCACAGACTAGCTTAGAAGTTAGTCCCTAGCACAGTCTGTTATACTGCCATAGAATTAGTCCCTAGCACAGACTAGCTTAGAAGTTTGTCCCTAGCACAGTCTGTTATACTGCCATAAAAATTAGTCCCTATATAGCAAGCACAATGGTTGGGTTAGGTGAACCAGGCATCCCTATGACCCTGAGAATGTCAATCACACCACCCTGATGTTTGTGAAGACTGTCAAGTGATCATTTGGGGGGGGGGGGGGGGGGGGGGGGAAGGAGTCAGCTGTCAGCTTTCAAAATAGGCTAGACAAATTAAAACATTTTGCTGTTTGTCTCTGCTATGGTATTTTATTCAGATTCATTAGAAGTAATAATTTTCTGGGTCACCTCTATCTAAAGACACTAACACACTCTGTGATGAAGTAGTTATTCATTCTGCACTTTATACTACATCCTCTGGGCCCTGGCTACATATCAAACCAAGTTGGTTTAGCTACATGCCTTGATCTTAGGCACTCCTACTTAGGATGCGTCATATAACTGTGGTGTTGGGGCTAAGTTGTGGCCTTTTGATTAGTAGTGGATATTAGGGAAGCCAATCAGGGTAGAAAGTTCTCTATTGCAGTTGTTTTCAGGTGTACATGCTTTAAGTGTGTGGGCAAGCCAATCAGGGTAGAAAGTTCTCTATTGCAGTTGTTTTCAGGCGTACATGCTTTAAGTGTGTGGGCAAGCCAATCAGGGTAGAAAGTTCTCTATTGCAGTTGTTTTCAGGCGTACATGCTTTAAGTGTGTGGGCAAGCCAATCAGGGTAGAAAGTTCTCTATTGCAGTTGTTTTCAGGCGTACATGCTTTAAGTGTGTGGGCAAGGAGCTTGTTTATGTAGCAGTAGTTAGTTTCATGTTACTTCTGTTGTCACACTTATAAATAGAATGCTAAAATTAACATTTAAAGGACAGCTGGTCATTTAATAACCACTCGCAGTCTTACTCTTCAGGACTCCAGGTCTTTTATGTGCATATGTCCAGACATAATTATGACAGGTCTTTTATGTGCATATGTCCAGACATAATTATGACAGGTCTTTTATGTGCATATGTCCAGACATAATTATGACATGATAAATTTGGCTATCATGATCACTCAATGTAGCTTTTCAAGTAAGTCTATCACTACAATCAGCAGCTTTACTTTTTGAAGTCTCAATGTAGTCATACAGTATTGGGAATGTGTCAGTTTAATGTAAACTCTCTCAAAGAGCTTGGTCTCTACACTAGAGTCCAAAAATGACCAAGATAGCAAAAACTATTTTTTAAACTGCCATGCATTGTCCCAATGTGGGTACACCTATTCCCCTATTTAGTATTTGGTATTTGTATATATGTATGTATCCCTTAATGTAATAGTGAACTGTTGGGTTTTTGTTACAGTTCTAGTTGATACCACATTTTACACACCATGCCCATATACAGTACCTGCCAAAAGTCTGGAATGACTAATTAAATTGACAGTAATGCTTGCATAAAGGGAGAATCATTCACTTATGGTTATGAATTTCCTGCAGTGATGTTCTGTTTTAAGGATAATTGTCATTAATAGTTCAGTAGTTCTAAAATGAAGTGTCTTTATCAAAAACATACAGGTTGGTAAGGAAACCACCATTATAAGATGTAGTTACTAGGGAAATTTTAGCTATGTGCACTATTTGGGTAAGGGAAATAAGCATGCTCAGTTGAACATGTTTATTTGTAATGTGTCTAACACAGTCAGCATATTCAAGGAAATGTGCATTGTGGATGATGAGACCGCATTCTGGTAAACCTAAACTTTCTGCTCCCCAAGATAGAATGTTGGTTAGGCTTAGTGTAAGAAATCGGAGGCTTACAAGCACTCAATTGAAAAGGGAATGAGAGGAGATAACTACAGTAGGTACTAGTGCTAGAACTGTGAGAAGGAGACTAGATGATACTGGAATGTATGGGAAAGTGGCCATAAAAAAGCCACTGTTAACAGAATGGCACAGGAATATTGGAAAAGGGTTGGACTATTAGTGATTTTTACAAGGTGATTTGGAGTGATGAGTCTAAATTTAATTTGTTTGGATCTGATGGGAGGGCATATGTAAGAAGAAGGGTGAGTGAGGACTTTCTACCTGAATGCCTGGACCAAACAGTTAAATTTGGAGGTGGCAATGTTATAATGTGGGGGTGTATAACATGTGATGGTGTGGGACCTTTGGTTAAAGTTAAGGGAAGGATGAATTCAGATGATTATATCAAACTTTTTTCTGACACTTTACTGTCATATACATCAATTTGGCCTGAACTGTTTTATTATCCTGTTTTATGTTATATCATTAAAAATTTTAACCGTTCCAAACTTTTGGCCGGTACTGTATGTATGTACCAGTGGCGTCTCTAGCCACTTTGGATAATGGGTGCAAGCTATAGTTGCATGCATAATACTTACTCTTGAGGAGCATTGCTTAAATCGACCTCAGTGAACTTTGATTTGAACCTTTGTGTGATTGCTGGCTGCTGCTTCAGCAGCCGCGAGTTCTAGTGTGTGGCCACAGTTCTATGGCCTGGAGCTAAATAATGCTTTTTAGCTAGTAGCTAAAGATTGAGCTACTCTGCATGGTTGCAAGTAAGTGTGTATGGGTGCAAGTTAAGTTGTTCTGGGTGCAAATGGGTTCATTTGCACCCCTTTCACGACGCTACTGGTATGTACCATTATGTTAAGCAGATGAAGTGGTGTTTAACACATAGCAAATGGCATCTGTACAACTATAAGTAAGGTTCCACAGCTCTCTGGGACTATTATATGCATATACTAAATGTTAGGGGAATAGGCTCTACACATATTGAACTATGTATTAAAGTTTAGAAAAAAAATTTTTTTTTTTCATTCATTCATTATTTGGCCTGGGGGAACCTAAGTAGATTATTAGAAAGCTCTTTGAAAGAGCAATATAATGATAGTAGTACTTGAACCAAGTTTCTGGGGCTTAGTGTGGCCAAGCTAGCTCTCCATGAAGGGTGTGTGTGTGTATGTGCCTGTATTTTAACATATTCAACACAACATCAAGGAACTACAAGGTACATATTAATATATAAACAGGCCAGTCACATGTGTCTGTATGGCTCCATGGGTATGAGTCGAGTTATAATAATCATTGTGTATTGTGTTAAGCAGATTAAATCATTGGGAAGTATGCTTTAATAACACCCCACTGTTAATTCCCTTGGTTGCTATAACTAATTCTATTGAATTTACTACTTTGTTTTCATGTACCCACCACAGTATACATACCATAGTATAAATTCTATCCCTATGAGTCCCAGATAATGTCATGATGATGATGTGTGTATGTAACATGGTTCCAATGTCTACAGTGAAAGCGGTGTGTAAGTAAGCTGAGGAATATCTCTTCGTTAGGGTTCTGGGGTTAGCTAATAAACTCTATATAGAGATGTTCCTCATGTCATTTCAAGGGATCAGAAAAATGTTTACTTACCTTGCTAATGAACCCTGCTATAGCTCAACAATATAATAATATTCTAGATTCATTGTACAATGAACTACATAATAAAACATTTGGTAAGGATCAACATCATTCATGATTTTATGATAAAACATGATACATATACAACTGTATTAAATTTGGATAATAATAATAGCTTGTATCTGTATAATACCTGCTGCAGGCATGTGCACTGCCTAGTATTATAGTAGCCAAGTTGTTTGCATACTACTTTAGCATCCTGTTCAATCCATGCTTAAAAAAGTGCTGTACCTTTAATCTTGGAATGGTCTGACCGTCAGTCAAAACATGTATGTTTTAAACTTGAAACCCCAATTTGAATAATCTATGCTAAAATCCTTCCTAGGAGTCTCAGTTAATTTTGCTCCCCGACTCATTAAATTTCACTTTGGATGCTCTCTGAGATCTCTACCACTACCAAGACCCATTCAAAGCTACATCCATTTCATGTAGCCACACCCCAAACCAACCTGCTTCCACATTCACTTCTAGATCTAACAAGCTAGGTGACATGAATTACATGTCAAAAGCAAATTTCCTATTAAAAAATTTAGGTGGAAGAGGAGGGGAGGGAAAGGGTGTGGGGGATGTGGGGGGTAGTGGAGATTTGAACTCCCTAACAATGTAGAGGCTTATATGCTACATATACATATGTTGTCTGCATGCGATACACATACATTTATTGTCTGCATGCTATTTTTTGATTTCGCATAGCACCCCTATAGGTATGATTCAAATAAAGATTGGCATTAAATTCTCCTTTCATCATATTGAACCAACATCTTGCATCTGTAGGAAAACTAGCTAGGTCACCATTAACGTCATAATGTAGGTTACACTATCCAGTTAGCTTGTTGTAGTACAGGCCATTCACTATATTAGCTACAGAGAACTTACAGCATAATGACATGTTGTTGAATCAATGCAATACCAGCAGTAACAGCACTCCATTATAAGAGATAAGTCTGCTCTTATACAGTGAATGGTCAACTCTGCAATACTGTAATTGAATATTTTGTTTTCTCTACCAAATATGATGCTATTGTGCACTCAACCAAGAAGGCAGAATGTGGTTTCTCTTACCATATTTTGTGGCATAGTAAAATCACTGAATTTATTATATTTCTTTCTGCAGATATTCCTATCATCATATATTAGTACCACTTTTGTTTACATGCATGAGTGATGAAGTTAGAGAAATAAGAAACAAATCTCACAACTTATGGGAACAAGTAAGTTCTGAAGATAGCTACGCAGCATCATTTGAACATCATCACTAATAGATTGGTTCAAAATATCAACTTGAGAATGAGGAAGAACTGAAGGATAGGTTAGATTTTGCACAACAATTGGATCCTGCTCCATTCTTAGGTAAGTATAATTCAGCTGATTACATCAACACTCTTGTTAGAGGAAACTGCTAGCTCTGACCATCTTCACTGGTCCAGGAGCACCCAGTATATGACAATGCACCATTGTTAGAGTATATTTCAGGGAATCTAAATTGTGACTTTTTCAATTGGTCCACACCAATGTATTCAATGTGACTGTATCTCATACAGTCAGTATTACCTTGATTGTCTATTATTATTAATATGATGGTATTCTCTTATTTCAGAATTCTCAAGGCCTAGTTTAGGATGCAGAGTACTTATATATAGATGCTTCTCAAAGATATTACCTGCTATCCTGAAAGATCTTACTGACTGGACTACTCACAGTAGAATAAAGGTGATGACAGTGGTGTCATAATATTAATCTTACTACCTGTAGTGAAACGTTCTGGTATGTACTTTATACTTTCAGCCAGTAATATTATAGTTTGTACTCTTTGGTCATCAAAATTAGGTTTTGTCAGTAATGTATTTCATAGTTCTTCCTCTTCACTATCAATAGCACAAAATAGATAAGTGTTATGATTTCTCTGTATATAGTCATCTCAGCTGCTGTTCACATTGTTGTACCACTTGGAGGATCGAGCTACTCATCATATCCAGTCTATAATTAATGGGTTGTACAAGGCGTGTCAGGATGAGGAGTCTACAGTCACTGATCAGGTCTAAGAATACTTAAAGTTTTTTCATTGTTTATCTATAACCACAAAATTTACTGAATTACAATATTTTAGTCTCAGCAGTAGTTGTATACCATCATACTTCTATATATGAATAATTACCAGTCAGTCATTAACAGGACTTAGCACATAATATAGTGGTTATGTACAATTAAACTTTCAAATTTATAGGGGAATTATATCAGAACAGTTCTATCTCCATATGTTGGTCATTGACTGTGAAAATAAATATCTGACCTAATGAAGTCCAGACAATAAACAAGTGCATCCCTTTATATATGTGTGGTCACATAGATAACTCATGCAGTAATATTCTGGTCTGCTATTAGGCTATCATGTGTTGTAAAGTCTTGGGATATTACATTTCTCCTGAAGTGTGGTGCAAGTTGGTGTTGCCTGCTATTCGAACCAGTGCTGGGTGTCGTGTTAGTGGTACAAACCAGGGAAGCACAGTAGCTGTTGGTCCTGTTCAGTGCACCAGTTGTCTCAAAGTGCTTGTGGGACTCCTCTGTGGTTCTACTTCCAACAGTGTGCAGCCATACTTAGAAGTAAGATTTTAACATTTCATAACAAACAATATGAGGGTGAGCTTAATTTCCCCACATCAAAGGCCTAAGGATTACATTCTTGTGAAAATAGCAATGTTACTAAGTATGAGTGAGGCAAACATATCTATCTAACTGAACTGGGTTGGCAATAGGTTCTTTGTTACATTGCAAAACCATATCCAAAGATTTAAAGCAATAGATGACCTTGTATTAAAGTGGTGGGTTACCTTGCTACTAATTAGTTACTAGAATATAGTGATAATGATATTCATAGACACGTCTACTAAATACCATCTTCAGATAAATCTAAAGTAAAGTACCGGTACTGTTTTTTTTCCTGGCCAAGTCACAGGGTATCCACATATGTATTTTAATGGAGAAGAATTCCAAAAATTGGTTCAACTTTCCATGTCTATTGATACCTGAAGCTTTATATAATACCATGCTACTCAACCACTTCCCTAAAACTCTATTGTATAGCCTTTCATCCAGTTCTTTTCTTGCAGTCTATTGTTGAGTGCCTCTCTGAAGCTGAAGTTAGTCAGTCTGAACATTGTCCACTCTTGGAGGAGCTTCTAAATGCTATTCTTATTGTGACGCAAAGATCTGGGGCTACTTGTCACAAGTACAGTCTAAAATTATTCACTACAATATTGAGAGTGTCAACATCTAATCATGCCCAAGCACTTAGTCAAAAGGTTAACAGGTTTAGTGGACATTGTAATATTATAATATTAGTGTCCTTCCTATACAGATAAGTAAGAGTATGTCTGATTTAGCAGTTGCACAGAATCTGAAGGACACCTCAAGCCTTTATGGAAACCATAGCAAGGATATCATTGCATCACTGAAGGTAATGGTAAAGCTATCTTCCCATTAGCTAGGATATTTTTCTTAGAGCCACATGCACACTTTAATGGCAAAGTTCAATATTATAGTGTGCATGTGTGGGTGAACATGATGATCCTTTACCAACTTTGCCAATTGAATGTTAGTAGAATTTAGACATATACACATGACTATAATTATGACACAAGTAATAAAAGTTGTTGATATGCTGTGTACAGGATTAGATATTAAAGTTATAGCCAATTCGGTGTATTTTTAGAATACATATTTAGTAGATATTTTGCTATATTTATCTACGTATACCCCTCAATGTTAGGTTGGCTATAAGGACTGGGGTGTGCATTCATCTGACTGTTACTTGTTTGGCAGTCTCTTGTCAGGAGCTGGGCCAGCTCTAGGGAAACTTCTAGATGACATCATACCCATCTTGTCACATTGCTTAAACTCAGAAGAACTGGAATTAAGAATACAGTATGTATGTGTATTGTACAGTTGGTAATAGACTTTCAGTAGAAAAGGATCAGCTAACACTCAGTTGGCAGATATTTTTTTAGCCAATAAAAACCTAGCTCTACTATTATTAAATGCGGTACCCTATGACTGGTAATGTTTTAATATTATACAGTTTCATTACTCTCTTGGTTCGATTGTTACTGAATACATCTTCAACATTTGATTCTGAACATACTTTCTCAAGATTTGCTAGCAGTATGGTTGATGATATTTTGGTTCCTAATTTGGTCTGGAAGGCAGGAAGGTAAATATTTAACTATCATTTGGTTGTATTGAAGCCTCCAGTGTATTACAATGTATTTACATAGCTACTCATTCACCTTGATTCACTTTGACCTTGCATTAATAACTTATTCAAAGTGCATTAATAACTTATTCAAAGTGCATTAATAATCTGCTCTTTGATCTTAGATAACTTGATTGTGCTTCTAGGCATCTATTTAATGAGTACATATACACTTTAGAAACAAGTTGCAAAGCCACTAACATGTACATGTAAAAACAGTCAAGGTGAACTATTATAAATGATTAAATGACTAGAATATTCATTTTGAAGGACAGCAGCAGCTATTCGAACTGCTGCTATGACATGTGTACAAGCTCTTTTACAGTCCAAAGTTATGTCAGTTGAGCTTATTGATCAGCTGATTCCAAACTTGCTACCAAAAGTAGTATCATGTCTCGATGATGACAACCAATCAACCAGGCTGGTTTCCTGCAAAGTACTGAGAGCTCTGTTGCTACATAAACCAAAGTCCTTGGATGGTATGTGTCATGTGTATGTACATCTTACTGTTTTGAGTACAAGCACATGTATGCATGTGCATGTTAAATTCTTCTTTGCTTTTCTATGCAGTGGACAAGCTGCATACTTTGTATTGTGATTTCTTGAAAAGGTTGGATGACAACAGTGATGAAGTTAGGATAGCTATAACAGAAGTACTTTCAGCATATGTTGGGTAAGTTTTTTCAGCTCTCACACTACAGTATTTATTTATTTATTTATTTATTTATTTATTTTTATTATTTTTTTATATTTTTTTATTTTTATTTTTTTTTTTTACATGTTTAGAGCAATTCCTGATGATTATGACAAATCTCTGTACAAGGCCCACTCTGAAGCTATATTTAAAAGTTTGTTGTTACATTTGGATGACCCATCACCACAAATACAGGCAAGACAAAAGATTGTTATCATTTTACATAAAATAACTATTGACTCTTCTAGGAGGCTGTTTTAGGTGTCTTAAAAATGTGTGTTAGACTGAATAGTATTTTGCTGAAGGAGCAGGTGGAATTAGTGAAGCATAAACATAGAGAAGCAAGGTACCATCAAGGGTGTATAGGACATGAAATCAAAAATAGAACACAGCCAATAAAATTACTTTTATTGAATAGTGTCATAATAATGCCTACAACTTGATGTGTAGCTACAAGCCAAATGTCAGAATGACACAATTTACAATCTTTGTGTCATGTTCCAGTACTAAATTATTTCTTACTTTACTATAGGTGGTGTGAAGAACTTCTACACTGCATAGAGCATTGATATTTTTATTGGAGGACTATAACTAACAATACTGAGTGACTATACAGTGTTACTGAGTTAAATTTCTGTTGCCAATTATTGTGCTAATTATAACTACTTTTAGCCTATTTCTCTATAATTTTTATACAATTCAGGTGTGTTTGTAGATCTAGGCAGCTCCAAGTGGGTGCCTAAGGGACAATTGCCCTCCCCAACCTATTTCTTACCTTTCTTTGACCATAATGGTAAGCTAAAATATCACTTTCAAGTAGGCAAGAGCACTCTCAAGCCGACGTCAATAACTCCATTCTCAAGTCAACAATTCTTTGTCCTTGACCCTAGATTGCCTGCCTATTATACACGACTTGCTAGTATTGCAAGAGTGTGTGGTGTAAGTTTTTCTTTCATTCAATCAACAGGTTAATATATACTTCAAAGATTTTCTTTCGAATGGGATACTTTCATTGATGTTAATAATGTTGAAAAAATCCTAGATGCCGCAGTGTTGCCAGGTTGCTGTCTAAAAAAATCCCTGGAGGGTGCAGGAAGGGAAGGTGCTCCTGCCCAGGAAGTTGTGGTAGCCAAAATTTCACCATTTGCTAATCAAAACTTTGACACTGAAAACCATTATTGTTTGATTGATTGTTATGTGCATGAGATAGATGGACATTATTGAAAGAAATTTCATTCTTATAGACAAAAACAGTACTAAGCAAAAAATCCACAGAACTCAACTATTTGGCCTTGATCCATCTACAGACAATTTTCTGCCCCAAAGATCCACAGATTGTGGATAAATCTATGAACCTGGCAACACAGATGGTGACAGACTAACAGTTGTTCCCATGACCCTGTTATTGAGGTGATTAATGTAGCTTGTACCTATTTGCATACCTATAGCTACATGCCTGGTAGCTATTTTTTTTTGTATGGCTTAGTCATTGCTGGAATTGTAGCTTGAAAACACCTATAGACCCCTTTCTCAGCAGAAGTGACTGATGTTATGGTAGCTAGCTGAGCAGGTGCCATATAATATTATATAGCTACTATAATTACATTATAATATAGAGAAGCAGCAAATCAAGATGAGCAAGAAGTATAGCAAGGACCTGAGTGCCTATATATTGGCCAAGAACAAGCATGAAAAGTATTATTTTCATCTACACCTGAACACTAATACACTACACTGCTTGACCTCCAAAATAGTGAGTGTTTGGCAACTATAATACACTAAAAGGGGTCTATAGAATATTGTTACGTTCATGGTGTAGTGAATATTTTAAATTTCTAAGCACTTCTTATGTGTGCCCATTTTTGTTATTATCTAGTATTGACTGTCATTTATCACATATTAGACTAACTGCAATAGACATAGTTTCTAGGATTAAAATGCCAACACAGGCTGAAGCTAAAGTGTGATCCAGTAGCTAGTGGAATCTATCGTTTTTACCTAAGCAAGAAAAGAGGAAGGCAGCTAGTTAAAGAACTCGCTCATCTAGTTTGTCAGTGGGTTATAATTATGTCATGTTCAGGGTCTTCAGACACTCAGTGTATTAAAGTCTTATGATAAGAAGTTTTTACTGATACATAAGCATAAGACTGATATAAACTGTCTTTTGAACAAACTTGAAGAACATATATACTTGTTTATAAAAATAATTAGGGCTAATGCTACAGGATACAAAAGCACAAAATAATTAATAAAATTTAGTAATGGTCGTTACTGGGAATAGCCCAGTAACTATATTTAGCTACAATCCTGCAGGGTTTTACAAGTTCATTTCTGGTATAGACATGTACTCTGCTGTGCTGCTGCACTGGTACTGATTCCTGGTGGAGTGGACAGGAGTAGACCTGACCAATAACTACCATAACCATAATGCTTGGAGCACAACAGCTGGTAACTAGGGAAATAATAAGACAATCTAGCTAGCTTTACTTCACCTTTGTGTAGAGTATAGACATACACATAACTAGTTTAGTAACTATGACTTATCACTAATAAAAACTGCTGGATGGCTTTTACATACCTTGGCTACTTGCAGCCATCCTGACTTATCTTTATTTCCTTTTTGGATACCTTTAACAAGAAAAGAAACTAAAGTTATTAAACACATAAGGAATGTTTAGGAGGGAATTGTAGTAATGACGACTACATAGCTACTAGCTAATATGGTGATAATTATTATTATTCATAGCTATATACTTCATACATGTATAGGGTGCTTCTATGTGTAAATTTCCTTACAGTATTCTTATAGTATAATATTAATCTTATTTTATATGTAATCTTATTATAATAATATTATTGAATATTACAGGTATATTACAAATGACGTAATGTCCAGAATTTACACATAGAAGCACCTTACATGTACATTACATATAATTTATGTGTATATATCTTGGTACTTTCTACTTATAATCTCTTGGAAACTAATTATTAGGCAAGGCTTATTACTTTGAGATATATAGTATATGGCACTGTTGTATTCGTTAACTAAAACTGAAATGGATAATAGTTCACTAATTTCTTCACTACTAAAACTAAACTATAGTTCACAAAACTATAACTAAACTATTTACATCATATTGCACCAAAAACTAAACTAAAACTAACGAGAGCAGAGGTTGAATCTAATATTAGTTGAACACACCTCCAGCTGATAATTAATTGTATTAATGTTTGTAGTTAACAAGCAGCATTCATCCCATGGAAGCAAAAAATTACATTTCCAACTATGATTGTATAAGTTGATTGCCCCAAAATAGCTACCATGGTCTTGTAACTAACTAGAACTAAACTAATGCTAGGCTCTTGTAACTAACTAAAACTAAACTAAAAGAAATATCAGGCTCTTGTAACTAACTAAAACTAAACTAAAAGAAATACCAGGCTCTTGTAACTAACTAAAACTATACTAAAATGTTGTAAGATTCCAATAACTAATTAACTGAAAACTAACTAATAGTCCAAAACTACTAACTAAACAACAATAGTATGGCCTAGGATTACTTAGACCTTTTTTGTTTCTAAATGTAGTGTCCTTGACGGTTTAGCCATCAGGCCTAAAATTGTAGAGACCCTCTAGTGCCAACCTGTCTAACTGTTCATAGTAATAAGTACTTTTGACAGCAATTTCAACACTAAGATTGATAATAGCTATAGATTCATTAATAACAGCATTTCAATGCTACAAGTTAGCTACTTAATTAAGTTTTGATACCTGCCTTTACGCCAATATGTAAAACTATTACACTGAAATCATTAGTGCACACAGACGAATACTCACACGAATTCTCACAGAATACTCACACGGAGTCCTAAACACACACTGTTACCGGTTGTTGAAAGCTCGGCGCGCGCGCAACTCGCAACTTTTTGCGCATGCGCAAAATGTTCTTCTTCGTTAGGGCTAGGGCTAGGGCTAGGGCTAGATGCCAGCAGGCCAGTAGTGCAAGCTAGTATTAGTGCCTAAATAATTACTTACTACATGTAAATATTGTTACTATATATAAATATTACATCCATTCTAAACAAACAATAGCCAGCCAATTAAATTATTCACCAAAACTTTCCATTATTCTAGAATTATTCTATTATGCTACAAAGGTCTATTAATCTCAAAATTATGATGGTAGGGCCTATTCATGATGTATAATAAATAAATAATGCATAAATCATTCTTTTTAGCTGAAATAAATAAGTCCTTTGCAAGCAACAACAGCAATAATATAGATTAAAAATCTTCAGTGTCATATAAAGTGGTACATAGCTATAGCTGTGAAAAAGTAAGTGATTAGAACAATTATTATTTTTCAGTATCTGACTCTGAACTAACCATATATTCAAACTCATCATTATCACTAAGTGGATCAATGGATTGTATCACAGCCACTTGATTGTCTGTTGTGTCCATATCCTTTATCATCATTAATAAGGAAACACCCCACACCATAAGCTTCTGGGACAACATCAAATAACTCCAAAGCTGCAACTATACACTTAAGCATAAAATTAATGGCATACAATGATGAAATTGCTGTTATAGCTAGTACAAATTATTATGGTGACTCCAATGTAGCTAATAAAATGGTAGCATAAACTACACTATTCTATTATAGTCTGGTATCTATAAAACTTCGTGTTACAGAATTCAGTTAAGAGGTGGCGACAGCGGCACTTATATAGTACTGTATTCACAATTTGTAACATCATTTTTATGTGTCTTTGTACAAATTACAAGATGAAAGATGAAACTGTAGGATATTTGGAATATGGAACTCGGACTTTGGACGGTTTATCTATAATTTTTTTGTCACCTAACTGCATGCTCTTGACTACACCTAAACAGCCTACTACTACTAATTCAGATCAGTAGCTCTAAACTTAAACATCACTACAGTCAGATAAAACACTGTCACTAGAAGAAAAGCAACTGCAACATACTTCAATGTGTTGTATTTATTAAAATTATCACACTTTATGCATCTTAAATGGTATGAAAATACTGGAAGAGCATATCCACTCTTACACTTTCCACACAGTTGGTCTGCTCTGTTAAATAGCTCACATCTATACTTAGCTGGAGGATAGTAATTTTCCCAAACTGAACAATGCAACAAGTAATTTCCAACAACAGTAATGTTGTAATGATTATTCCATAACATTGCAACACTTGTACTTGCCTTGAAATTTAACTACTTCCCCTAAATCATTACCACACTTACAGTTTCATTCTGAATCAGTACTCACTTCACTTGTGTCATCATGATAAAACCAGGTTGGACAAGCAGAAGGTTCCTGACATAAATTGGTAGGAAGAATTAGTCTCAGAAAAATAGCTACTTAGAAGACTAAGAATCTTCATACTCTCGCACAAGTATATGTGATATGTGGAGTGGCCAAAACATGACTGACTTGTGAGCCTTGGTGCAATTGTGCACTCATGTAACTATGTAAAGAATAATAATATTATGAAAGACTTTAGCTAGCTACCTCAGGATAAAATGAATTGAACATTTTTATAGCAGAACTTCAAAATTCCACGAAGAGAAGAAACACATAACTCTAAATAACTCCTACACATCATGTCAAATCCACCAAAACATATCCATGCTCCAATGATTACTGATGCCTGATGAAGATGATGGCACCACAAACTACCCAAAACTGTTACTGATATTATTCTATGTACAATATTAAATACAGATTCACCAGTTACTATCATTAGAGAACACCACATTACATCTTACCGGGGTTTTAGTGCTATTTACTATAATACTATACACATGCAATATAGCTACATCACGTGATTATAATGATTATGAAAACTGGTGTGCTGTGTAGGGGAGTTCTTTTCCATGTGCCTAGTGTTGACCAATACCAGAAACTTTTTTGTGGAAGATAGAGCCGTGTTCCTGCCTTTCATTTAATTTTATAAATGTTAGCAAAATGCAGTTCATTGTAGTTAACAATGTTTATAGCTAACAGTGTTTCTGTTATTTTTTAACTTCAGCACTTTGTCTTCTCTTCTTTCTGTATAAGCGTATGGTTTCATCCTTTATCTTTAACTGTAATTTAATCATAAACATTATTGGGTTAGACCTGTAAATTTTCTCACCCGATGTTCCAAAAGCTCTCTGGTCTTTATGGAATCCTTTTCACGTTCATCTCTTATCTTAGATATCTCCTCGGACTCAGACTGCATCCTCATCATCTCTGCCTGCATTCTACTTATTTCAGACTTACTGTACTCATTATTTTCTTCCAAGAGTTTACATGCCTAATATTGATACATTGTAATAGCTAACTAGCTTATAAACTAGGGAAACATGCATGTCTGTGTTACTAGCTCTTTATTACATAAAAATTAATGATACACTTTCATAATGCCATTATTATACTTATACTTAGTGTAGGAGAATGTTCTTCTAATAAAAATAATTATGGAAACTAGTTGAAAAATCAGTGATTTAGAAAGGTAACAACTATTATCTGAGATCAATAATAATCTATGGTTTTTTACTTGGCCCATGTGCTATGTTACTTGTTTTACTTTTAAAAAAACTCACTGATTTAGAATATTCAACTTCTCTCCTCAAGACAGTAATGGTATGCTCAAGAGATCTTATTTTAATGCTACATACAGTGCATCCTTTTATATCTGCGAGTGGCACTTTGACCTGCTGCTCATTATTTTCATCTATAAATTCAACCTATACAGAGTGAATAATTGTAAGTGAATTCTCTTTTAGTTTAAGTGAGTAAGTGCCTATTATTACCTGTTCAGCAACATCAACCTTCTGTTCGTTCATCTTCTTATTCATTACATTAAGTCTTGATTCTGAGTCCATTAACTTTATTTGTAATTCTTTTGCTCTTTTCTCCTCATCCATTGCCTTCATTTCCATTCGTTGGAGAATTGCATCCTTCCCATTACATTTTGCTTGAAGTGTACTAATTTGCATCTCATATTCCTTGACCATTACCTGAGCTGAAGAAAGTGCTTCATCCATCATGTGAACTTTAGCATCTAAGAACTTAACTCGAGATATTTGAGTGGTACTGCTGAGTAGATAGATGAAATAATTATTGTGACTTTTTCATGAGTAAACATACCTTTTATCTTCTTGCATGTAGTTCTTGATTTCTTGCAGTTCCTGGTCCTTAGACTCAAATAGCTTTGTTATTTCCTTCAGCTGCAACTTCAGAGCATTTTCCTGCAACAATTGTATAAATAGTAACATGTACTTTAATCTTCAACAACAAATCCTATTGTATTTTAGTATTAATAGTACATATGATGATGACGATGACGACGATGATGATGTTGATTAGTTTAATATAATAATAATAATAATAATAATAATAATAATAATAATAATAATAATAATAATAATAATAATAATAATAGTAACATCACAGTTGAAATTTGAATTTAGTAACAAAAGTAATTTTGTGGTAAGATAATGGCTTTATTTTATCTAAGGGGAAGTGGTCAGTTTCTCAACTAACCAACCCCTGTACATAATGTTTCCCCTCAACTTAGAAAACATTGCTGATAAAACCCCTGTTTTTGACATTGCATTTTCAAATTAACTAGCATGAGTCTACAGCAAAACAGTGTGACACAGATTTACTATAGCTATAACAAGAGGAATGCTGTGATTCTGTGCTATAGTTATACCTTATGACTGAGTTCCTCTCTTTTTTCTATTTCCATCTCTAGAGAAGACTTGAACTGAGCAATTGAAGACATTAATTCCTTCTTCTCTGTTAGCCACAATGTATCTCTTGTTTCTGAGTTGTGATGAACAGCTTCTTGCTTACAATCTTGTGAATCCACTATGTCTAATTTTGTATTGGACATTAACAAATGATCTTCAAGTGTTTTACAGACTTTCATAGTATCCTGCAATTGCTGTTCAAGTGCACTCTTGGCTATTTTCATATCCTCCATTTTTTGAAGCAGTTCTTTGTTAGAATAGTTTGTATCTTCTAGCTCCTGTACAATTTCTCTCTTGCTTGCTGTGATAGCATCTAATTTTTGAAGAAGCTCTTCTTTAGAACTTCTGGCATCTTGTAATTGCTTTTCAAGTTCTTTTTTTGTCATTTCAAGTAATTCATATTTGGCACTGTTGTTGTTAATTTCCAATTGATGTACCAACGCTGTTTTACTCTCCTGTAATTGTTTAAGCAATTCTTCATTAGCACATTTTGCTTCTTCCAGCTGTAGTGCAATTTCAGCCTTTGATTTATTAATGTCAGCTAGCTGTTGAACTGTTTCTTGGTTACTATTCATAGCTCCATCAAATTTCTGCGCCATTTCTTTTATAGTTGCTTCAGAGTTCTTTATTTCTCCAACCAATTTTTGATTAGCCAAATCAGCAACTTCTAATAACTGTACATACCTTTCATTTTCTGTTTTCATAGTGTCCAATTTTAGAAGCAATTCTTGGTTAGCAGTTTTAGTATCTTCTAATTGTTTTGCCAGTTCTTCTGATTTCTGTGCAAGTTCACTCTTGGCTGTTTCAGTATTTTTTGCTTGTTCAAGAAACTCCTGATTAACACTTTTAACATCTTCTAATTGTTGCTTCAGCTCATCAAGTTGCTTTTCAAGTTCATTCTTATCTTGTCTATTTCTATCCAATAGGTGAATAAAATCTTGATTGATACATCTGACATCTTCTAATTGCTGTGCAAGTTCATTTTTAGCATCATTGGTAGCTTTCAATTCTTGAAGCAATTCTTGGTTAATTTGATTAGAATCTTCCTGTACTTTTTTTCTATCTTCCTCACTGGCATCTAATTTTTGTGCCAAATCATTCTTGGTAGCATTACTTTTCTCTAACTGCTGGACAAGTTCTTTCTTGCATATACCAGCATTCTGTAACTGCTGGGCCAGTTCTTTTTGTGCCATATTACTTTTATCCAATGACTTTTGCAGCAATTGTTGATGATTTTTTCCATTATCTTCTGCTTGCTGAAGCTTTTCTTTGCTCACAAGTCTTTCATGTTCCATTTGTTGCAACAAATCTTCATTAGTTTCTGTGGCATCCTTTAATTTTAGAAGTAACCGGTGATTTTCTCTATCACTGTCCTCAAATCGTTGACCCATTGCTTGATTTACATTGTTGGATTGCTCTAATTGCTGCAACAGATCTTCCTTAACTCCAGTGGCAACATCAATTTTTAGAACCAATTCATTGTTAATGCTTTTAACATTCTCCAACTGTTCTAATAAATTGGCTTTAGCTTTTTTGTAATCATCAAGTTGCTGCAGTATTTGCTCACTGGCAGTGTTTGAACATTCTAATTGCTGTAACAGATCTTCTTTAGCTTTGCTAGCATTATCTAATTGTTGGATGAGGTGCTCATTTCTTTGTTTATTCTTACTGTTTTGATCTTGAAGCTGCATCAGCATCTCCTCCTATAGTACACCAAATATATGTGACTGAATCTGAGAAAAGGGACCTTATCGCGCAGAAATTCATTCCGAGATATAGCCAATTATAGCTCACGGGTCACTAACGGGCAAAATTACATCATAATAAACTATGGACTTTCCCCTACCTTCTGCTAAAATTTGGTGTCCTAAATCCACTTCTAACCAGTCGGACACATCGTTTAAAAAAGCCCACTCCAGGAAAAAGTTGCTCGTGGACGGACTATTATTTAATACAATACGGACAAATTACTAGATAGTATACGGTTATATGTATGTCGCCATGGTAACTAAGTTTAGTTTTATATCTAACTAGCTATAACAGTTATCTAGCCTTTAGCTAGCCTTTAGCTATCGTAACTAAGTGAGCTAGCCAGTAGAAAGTAGCTAACATCTACCTACAATAATTATCTAGTTTATTTACTTATACTATCTAGCTAACCACTTCATTTTAATCTATAAATATATCAGTTACAACTCTACTTGACAGATAGCTAACTAGACGAATGTAGGGGAAGAATCTCCAACCATGGGAGCCATAGAATCCATGCTCCAACCCTTGGTTTCTACTTTTTCTTCGTTCAGCCTGGGGGCGTGATGCGGACTAACGTGGAAAAATTGATTTTTAGCTTGCAGCTAGACTTCAAACCCTGTTTCCTTGTAATGTTGATTATGCTTATGTCAACTTCTGACGCCTATATCTCTATCTGTAGGTCATTAGATAATGATTTAAGGTTCATTACAAAGTTGGAGAAGTGCTCTTTCCAACTGTACCAATAACTCAAAAAATATTTTTTGTGCGATAAGGTCCCTTTTCTCAGATACGGTCACATATGTGTGTATGTGAGCACACTGGTTATAGTATTGCTGTAAGTATAATTATTATGCTTTCACCTTTGATATATAGAAAGCCACGTTCTACTTAGTCAATTGCAAGCATACTATTTGCATGTCTATTATATTTAAACTATCTTGTATTATATAGCAACATTAGCTCACTCTAGGAGATTGGTTACAGCCTGACAAAATTATGTCTGGAGACTGTCAGATCTTTTGTCTGACAAGATCTTATTAATTTTTGTCAGTCTGATGTGAGTACATTCTCTTATAGGTCCCAGTGTCACTGATTCAAATACATACATAGTACAGCTACCTAATCATCATTGAGCATGACTGTGACTATGGGTCTCAGTCAAGCTACATTACATACTAATGAATGTTTTGGACAAGTCAACAAACTATAATGTGTAAAGTCAGATCTTGATAATTTTACTGTACATACGTAAATACCCTGGATTCCTTATTACTAACCTGTTCTTTTTGCTTGATCTTATTTTCTTCCTCTTCTTTCTTTAGCTGTTTGTTTAACTTGAAAATGGTACTTTCATGAGAAACATTAACATCCTCAATCTTCATAAGCTCCTTTTGGAGTTTTTGAATCTCATGAGTCATCTGAAGTTGATGCTTAAGAGCTTTCACTTCTTTAGTCAAGTAGAGTTCTTGCTGTTCACTTTGCTTTTCTAAGCTATCTGCAAGTTGTTTCTGAAGAGATTGATTCTTGAATATCAAGTGATGATACTTTTCAAACTTTACTACATACAAAGAATTCTGTACCATGTAATCACTGAACCTGCAAATTTTTAAAGAGTAACAAATTATTATTTCTATTTATAAGAACTATGTGGCTAATTTGGTGATATTATACTGAATTGTCTGACAAATAAATATGGCTATTTTCCTGAGCTAGATCACCTGAAAGTTTTAGTTTGGAGGATTGTTATATCTGCCAATGGTCAAAATAGCTGGTTTATAGAGGTTATTTGATTGCGGGCATTAATTGCCAATTCCCGGTTGGCCATCTTGAGTGGCAAAAAGAAACAGTAAATGACATAATGAAGAGTTACAAGAGTCATGGAAGAATGACGTAGGACTATAATCCTGCATGTAATCATCACTGTAACCAGGGGTGATAGACAATTATTATAACTGGTTCTACAGAACAGAAGTACACTTCATGTATCTGATGTGGGCTCAGCAGAAAAAAGTAAGGCTGCAATGGGAACATACTTCTCCCAACCCTGCCATGCTTGTACAGTGGACACATCTCAGCTGCGACCCATGGCTTCAATAGTGTTTTTTTTTTAGTCACAGCCTGGAAGTGCCTCACAGTTGCAATGAAGATTGCCTTGGAATTGTCTGATGTGACTGCGTGAACAAGTATAATGTATTCTGAGTTGCAAGGTTCATGGATTGGATTTTGGAGGCAGAAAATTGTCTGTGGATGGATCACATAGTTACCAACTTTTCCAGATCAAAATCCAGAACAAAAAAAACCACGCCTCAAGACCACACCCACTTTAAAATTCATTTGACCTTTGCACTTCAATGGTTAGCATAGTTCTGTTAGCTCAGCTAGCTACTTCTCTAGTGCAAATCGGGTAGTTTTTTGCACTTCTGCACATGATCAATGCTGAATGGGCAAAAATGAGTTTGCAGAACTTGCAATTTGGCAGAAGTCAGGACAAGTCATTGTTGGAGCTCTCAGTCGGGCAGGAGTGGGACTTCAGCTGAAAAGTCGTGAGTGTCCCCCGCTCAGGTCGGGACGGTTGGGAACTATGGGATCAAGGCCAAATAGTAGATAGAGTTCTGTGATTTTGTCTAATTCTTTTATGAAATAAAATAGTGTCCCTCTGTCTCATGCACATAAAACTCAATCAAACAATAATGGTTTTCAGTGTCAAAGTTTTGATTAAAAAATAGTGACATTTTGGTTTCCACAGCTTCATGCAGAATAGAGCACATTCCCCTCCCCCTTGCAGCTACACAATCATGAGTCCTCATGGATTTCTTTAGACAGCAACCTGGCAACACTTAGCTACATCAACCATCTAAGCTCTTGTAAGCTTCAAGTTCTTCTTTTGTAGTATAAGGACTAGGTGTATTTATTAGATATCTGGGAACTCAACCTGGGCATAGTGGCATCTGTGTTACTTGAATCAGGTACAAAGGTAGCTTATACGGGTCATCCACAGTTTCTCCAACTAGGTCAAGCTTCACTTCTCTCTAGCCCTTCATAATACTCAATCCATCTCAGATGTTTTTCTCCTCCAAACAACAAACTACCCCCCTTCAAACAGTAAACTCCCATGCCACTCAAATGCGTTTTGCCACTCAATATGGCGGCCTGGTTACTGCAAGGGCGGGTTGCTAGCAAAAAATGTGTCATCAAATAACCTCTATAAATGCCAATGAATAGTTAGGCAGATACTTTTTCAAGGTCATAACACTGAATAAATTACTTCTTTCTCATTTTCATCCCTCATAACTTTCTTAAGATACTGTTACTAGTACACAATTTTTTTGTTGGCTTGCTTAGTTTGTTGTATGATCCTCATACCCCCCCCCCCCCCCCCCCTCCTCACACACACACACCTTTTTTGATCATCATTGTTAAAAATTCAACTGTTCATGTTTTATTGCCTCTAAAGGCATTCTAGCAAAGCCATCCACAGGAAGCACAGTGAGAACACACACACCCCTCCTATACCCTACCCCTCACTGTGGCCTTAATAGCCATGTAATTGGTATATTGTACTTTGATCCACCTTCCATCAAATTGCTGGCTCTGACCCAGATCAGTTTTTCTATAGTATTAGTGACAAAATTTGAGAGAAAGGAGTGAAGTACAATAGCTAATAAACATTAGGCATAATATGATAATATTATAGGACATATTCCCTATAGACTCACATTTTAGATGCCAGCACACTAGTTGAACTGCTCTTCCTAATAGCTGTATTTTTATAACCAAATCTTTTTCCTCTTGCAGCAACTTTAACGTCAAAATTTAATGCTTTGGGTTCACAACAATTGGAGGCACTGGTAGAATAACCTAAAGGAATGGTGTTAACCAAATAAGGAGGACGATATGTCCTGCTAGAGCTAGGGGTGCTTGAAGAACAAGTAGGAACAGGAAGAAAAGAGATAGTTGAAGATGTTCTGCAGTCACTTGTAGAGTACAAAGATATCTCTGAAGTGCACTATAAAATTATTAACATTAATTTTTATTTAATAATCATTAATAATCCCTCACCTTGTCTTTTACTTCAGCTTTGATAAAGCTAGCAGAAGCTTTAGCCTTGACACTCACATCTGAATTGGGAGTTGTAGTAACTTTACTAATGATCAAATTCTGTACACTGATGTCTATATCAGACACATTTTCAGACTTTATATCTTCAATAGTAGACTGATCACTAAGATCTTCATCATCTGTCATATTTTGGATGTGAGAATCTTCCATTCTTGATTGTGAATTGTTATACTCCCCATAAGACTCAACATCTTTCACACGGGCATTCATCTCTACATCACAATAGATCTTGGGTATGGTGCTGAGATTCTGTGAACTGTCACCCGAGATTGATGCACTCTTAATTTCAGGATTTACATCTTCTATTTGAAGCTGCGCATCTTCTATAGTGCCTTTCAATTCTTTCTCAAGAAGTATTTTTTTTTCAGAGAAGACCGAGTCATTATCAGTAATCACAATGGTTGGTGCATTGGTGTCTTTATGAGATATGATTACTTCATCAAAAATAGCATGTGGTTCTTCTAGAGTGAGATTGTCAACACAACTATTTTGGCACCCAGAAACATCCCCAACAGAGACTTGTTGACTAAAATCTCCACTACTATTTTGGACGAAAATATTTTCACTCCTGTCATTTTGCATCTGAGATTCCATATCTTCAGCATTTCCTCCCTGGGAATAATTAGTTTCTATGCTAACATGATCATTCTCTGAATTGGTGTCTTTCTGATGAGGTGTCACCTTCACCCACCAAAATGGTTTACTACAGTCATAACTAGAGTTGGTTTGTTTCCCAGTATTATGGAGCTGATCACAGACCCCATTAGTTACCTGTGAATCTTCTGCCTGAGAACATGTATTTGCACTGAAAAAATTTGTATCACTAGTACTTTTAGTAGTGGCATCTGCACTACTTTTTTCTTCCTCAGCAGAATGTTCTTCATCACTGATTTCAGAAGCTGTTTCAAATTCAACACTGGATGGGTGAATGAAGTCTTCTAAACCAAATATACTGCTTTGGAAGAAGGAATCATCATTCTGTAGATGTGTTTGAGCTTGCACATTCTTTATCTGAGAATCATTACACACACTATTTAAAGCGTTAGTTTCTCCCTCATCTCCATGAATGCCTGCTGTAATCCACCAGAATGGTTTGACACTCTGACTATTGGTTTTTTCATGATCCTGGAGAGTGTTATCATGATCCTGGATAGTCTTATCATCTTTAGTGACCTGAAGATTTTCATTATTATTGATCATTGTTGTTTTGGATGCTATTCGATCAAAATTGTAACTTCTTGAACTACCGTGTGCACCATTGGATGTTAGGGAGCTTGATTTAGAATCTTCTTCAGATTCATTCTTAATAACAGCAGGCAGATGACTAATGTCTTCATTCTTGTCTTCATTCTTGTCTTCATTGGCATAAGAGAATGTGCTTATTAGGGAACTTGAACATGCACTGATAATCTTGCTCTGGATGTTCATCTGAGGCTTCACATTCTCAGGATTACTATTTACACTTTCAAAACTCTGTGAACTATAGCTGTTACTTGCATGTTCTTCAGTTTTTTTATCCTCTTTTTCCAGGTCAAGACCAGTATCTGCAGTACTAAAACTCTGTGAACTCCCTTCTCTGTCAACAGGTTTGGTATGTTTTTCATCTGAGAGCAGCTCAGAAGAACCTACTCCTTTTTCAAGAAAAATATTGTAGTCTTCTTTTGTAGATATAAATTTCTCCTTGGCATCTAGATCACATAATAGCTGGCATGTATAGTCTCTATAAGCAAGCATTGCAGGAGTTCTACAGGCATTATAATGAAATCATCAAGTAAAAGTATAATTCGGGATACCATTTACTTTGAACTAAAGGCTTGGGAAATTAATCTTCAAATACCATTTTTATCAATGCTTGAAGTATGTACTTAACATTATTACAGTAACAAAATTATTTCTACTAGAGAAAATCACTGATTTGTATTTAGTATCAGACATTTTCAGTCTATATGCTAGTAGAATCAACAACTATGATGATAGTGAAGCTAATGGATGATTTTATGGATGTACCACTAACAAGTTTTGTAGGAAACTAGAGTTGAACTAATAAGTACTAGGTAGCCCTATATCTTAGCATTATAGACTGAATTCCAGACCTGGGCTTTTTTCCATTTTCTAGATAACAACTTTTGAAAATTTTATCAAATCATGTTTGTTACCAGTACATGTATTCAAGTAAGGCAAGTTATTATGGAGAATCGTGGTACTGTATCTAAGAGAATCAGGATCACAGAGTGTATGTGGATCAAGCAAAGGTGCAAGTGGAAATCAATTTTGTGACAACAATGTACTGTATATAGTTGGACCCTACTCAACTTTCTATCCCCAAGCTAAAATTGCAATTTATCCTCTCAGGGCAATCTATTCACTATTATCTTGGTGCCTTTCTATTCTATTCCATCAAGTCACATATCCAATCTATGTAAAGCAAAACTGTTCTAAACAGCTAGCTATTATTCATCACAGAGAGCAGAGAACGATACCAATAATATTTTATAGAATTACTTCCATGACTAATGAAGTTTCTGGCTATAACATTATGGTAATCAAGCATCATAATATTACATTATTTTATAATAATATTATTATACCTTCCCAACATGTCTTTGCATTTGGTATCAGCTCCATGCATGATTAATGCAGTTATAACCTCTAGACAGTTACCAATAGCAGCTAAATGGAGGGCTGTCATGCCATTCTGTCAAAAGGAATATTAATGGTCACTGGTTAATAATGATTATTGTATGGACTCTTACATTATCTGCAGTATCTGTATGTGCACCTCTGAAAAGAAGTAAGGTTGTAGCTAGCACATCACCAATATGTGCAGCAGCATGGAGAGGAGTCTGACCAATATTATTGCCCAGGTTAGGGTCCCCTCCACAATCTAGAAGGTATTCCAAAGCACTACTACAGCCATGACCACATTCAATGATCTAGATAGAATGAAGTACATTTTACTGATTAAAGCAAAGAACAAATAATTTTATGATATCAGTAAGGTCTAGTTACCCAGCATTATAGTTAATGCTACCTTGTGCATTGGAGTATTTCCATCATTATCCATTTTGTTGACATCAATGATTGCTTTTGAATGGTCACACAAGAATTTAATGATATCCTCTAAGCCCTTGGCACAAGCAAGATGTAAAGCAGTTCTAATGAAATGAAAGAGCCATTGAAATATTACTTTAGTGAAAACACTATATACATGCTAACCGCTTTTCTTTGTCTTCTGAATTGATGACCAGTTTACGTATGCCATTACAAATAGATTTGACTTTGGCTAGGTCTTCCCTCCACACTGCTCTGTGTAACTTTGGCAAATCTCTCAGCCTTTTCACAACATACATTCTTGATGCTTCAGAACTGACATCTACACAATATTATGTCAAGAACTTGAAGAAGAGCATGCACAACCAATGATATAGCTACTGCTGTTTATGAAAGAAATATGTAACCGTTTTGTTTTTGTGCTGATAGTAGTAAATGCACCATGTAAGTATATCAAATAGTATCCATCCACTGTGGAAGATTTTGTTTCTATATTAAAATTTGCTATGAGCAAAAGTGCTCAATAGTTTTGTGTAAACTTTCACTGGCTGATAGGTTACATTTTATGCTAATGATAGTTTGATCATCATTAACATCAATTTTTGTCCACATCAGACAATATTTTATTACCAATTCTGTTCAGAGCCGACAACTTATGACTAAGTTTTTTTCTCTAGAAGAAATAAATGTTTGATGATACATACAATTTTACTACCCACTACTTCACATAATCCCTCTAGGCATTGGTCTATAGCAAAATACCTGTTTCTGATGACTCAGTACTGACTACATTCGTACTGCCATGAGCATTTTTTATTGGCAGGGATGTCTTCTTTTTTACCACACTACATAACTTGGATACTCTAATACTGCAATCACTGTTAGATTGATCATCTTGGGGTAAATCATTTTTTGCTAGCATTTCCAACTCAGTGTTTGGGTTAAGATTGCTGCACACTTTTGACCTTGGCACTTCCAGATGTATCCTTGCTTTAGCTGTGTCTGTATCTTCGTCACAGACAGTGCATTTCAGCTTAGTATTCAAATTTTCCTTAGATGTGGAATTAGATGTCAACGTTGGGAAAGCCATGATTCCAATTTCTGCAGTATTGTCAACAGAATGGTGGAATGTAGAAGCTGTGTGACTGTGGTAACATTTTGTCCCTGATCAGCACAGTTTTGCCAGGCAAAGATCATGGAAGAAGATCACTAACGGACATGTTAGGTTCCACGGTGCGTGTAACTCTGCGCAGCATACACGCAAGCGCACTATAACTAGGCAACGCCACGCTAAATTACTCCTAGCCACTCCCACTCCCCCACTCGATCCCACGTGTCGTACTTGATTTAATGCGCATCACCTGCTTTGGATCTGTCATCGTCATGCATTGCCATAAGCATATTCTCAAAACTTCTCTTGACTTTAGTAAAGCTTCTAAGTTGCGTACTCCTTGCCAGAATATATTCACCCGATTAAACGACCATTCTAGTCCCACAATTCAGTATCTAGTTACCACCCCACCGTGGACAGACAAGTTCAGAAGATGGAATTCGGAAGGGCAAAAGAATGACAAAGAAGAGGTAATTCTATGTAGTTAATTAAACATAGTTGTACAACATCAGTCGTTAGATTATTCAATGGTTGGCTATTTTTTGTGCCAAGCCCGTTGCCCCAGGAGGCCAGTGCCAGGAGGGAAAAGATCTTGTATACTGAAAGTGATTATATTATACTGACTAAGATAAATTTCTTGCAATGGCATGCATGCAGTTACTTATAATGCAGCCTGTTAGAAATGGATGGTTATAAGAAAAAAGTACTGAAGGAAGAAGAGAAAAGACTACTTGGAAGAAGTCTAGGGAGGTGATAGTATTTGTACTGAGAATCAATATTGATTTAGGTATAGGTAAAAGGTTACAGCTAGCCAGCAGGAATCATATAATAGTTGCAGCACTTCATCCATTTCTAATGAAACGGATTTTGTGTCAGTATAGTACACTCAGAAATAAAGCTTTGTGCCCAACTAAACCAGTGGAGCTCAAAAATCATATACTCTTTCCCACTTTCTCCCTCTCTCTCTCTCTCCCTCCTTCTCTCCCTCCCTCTCTGCGAGGGAAAAGGATTCAATAGTTATCTATGGTGAAAATATAATTATTGAATGGGGAGGGAGATGAGTTTATGGCTTATCAGTTTGTTGTTTGTCTAGAATATGGGTACAAAGGAGTCTGTAGAGGAAGAGACCACCATCACTGACAAAGATGAGAAAATTAAAGAGTTGCAGGTAGTCATTTATTTCTATATAGTGGAGATTAGCCATTAATTGGCTGTTTCATTATTAACTTGTTTGTCATTATTAAATATAATTATTAAATTATGTTAGACCTGGTCAAATTGAACCATGACTAGACCTTACTCCATTAATGTCCCGTTAGAATGCAGAACAGTGCATTTTATCAGGTCAGGGAAGTCATGTTGTCTGGTCAAGACTCTGTAATTATAGCCAGCCATGGGCTATAGCATCCCTAGTGTAGGGAGGCCACTACTAAAGAGTAGAGCATGAGGGTTTTTAAATACCTTAAGGTAACCTTTATTAACGGGTACATAATTTAGCGGTACTGTACTTTGAGGTGTTTAACTGGTACAAATATTAGCTATTTTGACTTTATTATGGCGTACAGATAATTACAAACCAGCAGTTCACGGTGTTAATATTTTATACATAGAAAAGCTTTTCTCCACCTCTTTAATGTTTATAATAATTATAGTGACCTCCTTCAGTTGGGGGGGGGGGGGGGGGGGGGGGAATTAAAGACATTGACCAATCATTGTGCATGTAATGGTTTGGTCAATCTGACATCAACATCTTCAACCAACCATTACAATAGGCAGGCTAGCTACAATAATAATCATACTATAGAACAATCCTCTGGTGACCTTTGACCCATCGACCTTTAATTTGATAGAGTTTAATATTAATGAAAAATTGAAAATCGCTAAAATAAGTACCCGTTTATAAACCGTACCTTAAGGTATAGTGGACTTTGATTATGACTGCTCAGAATTAGTGATATTCATTGACAATCATAGAATGCTAATTTCTTCACACATTTCACTAGGGCTGGTTCCATAGATCCAAGCTGGTTGAAATGTCTAGCATGTTAAGCCTACTATGAGCTCTGTCCTCATGTCTAGTTAAATTCTTATCCCATGTCTTTGATTATATTAGGATTCTGAGTGATTTTGAGTTGATAGCTGACCAATCAGATTACTTAACACTGTTACATTCTCTTAAGTAGAGCTCACAAATGAATGAGAAATAAGTATTAGTCTATGAATGATATGTCCATTACAATATGGACATACAAGGTATAATCCATGACATTCTAGTCATCATTTTTTTGCTAAAAGCACATAATTAACTCATTCTTTGCTCTTCAATAGTTATTTGAGTAATCAGACAATTGGAGATCCATGAGCAATCTCGTCTAATTTAACACAAAATTCATTCCACTGATATCTTCAGACCCCAATAAGTCTTAAGGCCATGCAATGAAGCAGCTCTATTCCACTACCAATAGACCTGTTTTTATTAATGCTTATCATAGAAGGTGGTATGGTATCAGTACCTTGTCACAGGCATTGGGGTGAAATTGCTGATTACCACTGTTGTAGGTAGATTTCTGAGAATCATCTGTGCATACAAAGATTGGTTGATGTGGTGGGCATTATTTAGAAGTTTTCCTAGGTTCTAGTGGGCCTGGCCACATAGAACTTTGACCTTAGAGAAGTGTAGGCAGGGATTCTTTAGAAATTGTCCAAGGTGCCAAATCTATACTAAAGGAGTACAATTTTTTATAGGACAATAAAAGTGCAGACAAATCTTGCCTTTAACTCCCAGCACAATGTGTGTACAGCTTGGTGCTGGCTCTGTCATTATCACTAATGAAAGGCCTCTCCAATATGCATAAACCATACCAACATGTACCAATAGGTGTAGGAAACACAAGCTACACATAGCTAGCTTATTAAAAATAATATGAAGTGGTAAAAAACACTATGAAGTGAGAAAGATAAGCTGGTTCGGGAGTGGCCCTATCCACTAACGTAATCCTGATAGGTATTAGTACATTTGAATGGATACTTATATCTGGGAAGTTGGTTTAAATTAATACTAATATTCATGAGGTACTACTAGGGCTGTCCACAATATTCTGGAATAATTTCCAGATTAATAGGCTGGAGTGGGAATAATGGGTAGTTTTTCTCAGAATTAATTGAATTCCATACATTTCCTGGTGTGTGCTAAACTGCACAAGTATGTGACAGCAGTGGAAGATTTGGATCCCAACATCCGACATTAAGAATGTTTTACTTGTGCAGCCAAGCTCAGCAGCCACTGAACGAGTTTTTTTCTCTTTTGCCAGAACTCCTTTAGCCATCAACAATATAGTTCATTACAAGATTACATTGAGTTGTCCCTTATGTTACAATATAATGATTGTTGAGAATAATGGACAATTTTCTGAGAATAATAGGTGAAAAATTGAATAGAATAATAGGTGAAAAAAAATAGAATAATGTGGACAGCCCTAGGTACTACTAATTATGGGTCCCTGAGACTGTTGTCTCAATGTGTTGTTGATGTCACTGATAAAGTCTAAGATTCTTTATATATACACAGGATAAATATATCCGGGCCCTGGCAGACATGGAGAATGTTCGTCAAAGAATGTCAAAACAAGTGGAAGAGGCAAAGCTCTTTGGTATTCAAGGATTTGCCAAAGATCTGTTGGAAGTTGCTGATATTCTGGAGAAAGCAAGTGACAGTATATCAAAGGAAGACTTGAACAGTGATAACAAACCACTGATTGCTCTTGTGGAAGGACTAAAGCTAACTGAAGCCAAGCTTCAAACAATATTTGATAGAAACGGGTTAAGAAAATTTGATGGGAAAGGAGATAAATTTGACCCTTCGATTCATGAAGCTGTATTTGAAGTTCCAGGTGATAACCCTGGAACTGTATCAATAGTCACTAGGTGTGGCTACATGTTGCATGGTCGTACCTTGAGACCTGCTAAAGTAGGAGTTGTCAGGACAAAAACTTGAAACTTCAATTAGCAATTTTCTTCTTTTTTTCATGGATATATTATAAACACAATATTGTTCAGCATTCATTTTTTGGTGATTACAAAGAACATTTTTAAAGAAATACATAGCCTGCAAAACAACTTCAAGACTTAAGCTTGTATTGCATTACTTTTTGCAATAGACTCAGCTAATACTAACTAGCCTTGTATCATTATTATTGTGGACCCAGTTTAGCTCTCTAAGTTTATGAGAATTATTGAAATACCTTTGTTTTGTGGGCTCTATGGCTAACCACAAAATACTTTTCACATGAAACTTGATTAGACATTAAAGAATATCTATGTGAGACCAAAAAAATAAATTTCAGTACTGGGATATTCAATTATTATGGTGTATGCTTATGACAAATCCCCATAGAAATTATAGTCCTCATTTTGATGATGTTGGGCATGTACTTTGTCATGATTGTAGCTTCCTGAGCTTGACAACAAATATAATGCTTGGAGGAGTTAGATACATAAAGAGGTCATAGTAGTAATGGAGAGGTAACACTGCAACAACCTGACAGAGGACACAGACAGCATTCTCATTAATAATATAGTGCCTTCAGAAAATTCACTTGTATACTCTTGATAGCTATAGCATTATTGTGGTCATGTACAGCTAACCAACTTATAGAGAGTATGGACAATACATGTACTATCAATAGCTATGATAGCAGCTTCATAATGAGTAAACATTTCTGTATAAGTACATTGTAATCACAGCTTGAAAAAATAGCAAAAGGTGGGATAACACACACACGCACACACACACACACACACAATTTTGATAGCATTAAACTATTTCTGGCTGAGTGTCAAAATGTAGCGGTTATATTATCTGAAAGCAGTTGTTTTCAAAATCACACACATAGATTATTCCACTTGTATCAACTGCTAATCCACAAGGCTTTTTCAACTCCCCATTTCTGGATCCAAATGATGTCAAAAAGTGGTCATCAGAAGTGAATACCGAAATACGACGATTTTCACTCTCACTAACATACACATTGCTGTTACTATCAGTACTGATGCCTGAAGGACAAGAAAATTCGCCATTACCACTGCCCATCTTTCCAAATTTTCTCAGAAACTTTCCTTCAGCAGAATAGACTTGAACACGATGGTTTCCACTGTCGGCAACATACAATATCCCAGTACTGTTGCAGGTTACATCCCTTGGGTGCCAGAATTGACCATTTCCTGTGCCTTGCTCACCAAACAATTTTAATAGAGTTAGATCTGTGTTCAAAACATGAATACAGTGATTATCAGTGATGTAGATTCTGTCTGTTTTTGAATCAACACAGATACCAGTTGGATCATTAAATGTAAGGTTATGGTTTTCTGAAGAAGAAAGAAGTTGTCCATGAGTAGAAAATTTCAGAATTCGTCGATTACCCTTATCAACAATAAGAATATTGCCAGCAGTGTCCAAAGTCACACCACGAGGATCATTTAACTCTGCAGAAACTTTACAATGTTTACCAAATTTGAAGGTCTTCAATTTACCGCCATCAAAATTAAAGAAAGAAATGCAATCTTGATAACTTTCAGACACAATAACTTCTCTTTTACCACTTACAGCAATGCTCCAAGGTCGATTGACCCCTCCAACACTCACCATCTGTAAATTTGGAGAGTCTAGCTTTTTTACTGGTAGCTTCACATTTATAACAAAAGGACTGCCACTAACATTCACACCTTCAATCTTGACCAGAAGTTGATGGTTTCCTCTTATAGTTGGTTTAAAGCTTATTCCATACTGATTTTGGCTTTTTCTCTTTACATTGCACTCAATTGTTGAGGAAGAAAACTCTGGTATTACTAGACATTTTAATGACTCAATAGGCTTGACACACGGCTTGCCAATAAAATCAAAAGTATTCAAAAGTATTGTAGACTTTTCCCCTACAACAGCCTGCTCTTTATAAATGAGTTCACAGTTCATAGGATTTACTTCATAGCAATAAACCTTTCCAAATTGTAGGCATTCTTGAAAAAATGTCTCTAGATTTGATGAGAAATTGATATTTGCTTCTTCGACAGGCTGTAATTCATTGTATTTAAGTAAACTGGTCAGTTCATCATGACGTTTTGCTATGGTTTTCTTGATTCTGGGTATTTCTTGCTTAAAATCGGTTGACTTCAGCTTATTCTTGATGCTTATAAGAAAATTATCCAACTGATCTAAGGCTCTTGTAATCTGGTCTTTCTGTGCTGCCAGAAGATCCAGTTTATCTTTAGTGATTGCCCGTAATTTGCCAATGAGTTGAGATTTTCTTATATCAAGTGCTTCATGTAAACGCTTGACATTGTACTCAATACTAGATTCAATCACCTGTTGCTTCTTGTAAATTTCATTACTATGTTTTTCCAAATGTTCCCCTGCTCTTTGGATAGTTAGATAGTGATCTTCTATTGGCTGCAATGATGACATAATATCAGCAATTTCACTATCATGAAGAGGATTGAATTGATGGCTATTTTCATCCAGTGTCTTTCCATATACTGGAGAACTATTATCACAATTGGATTGATAATAGAGTGTTATAGGATCACTTTCAACTAACAGAAAACCAAAATCTTTATTCTGAGCTGATACTCTATTCTGATCTTCAGACACTGGTATGCTATTCTGATCTTCAGACTCTGGTACCCAATCTTCAGACACTGATACACTGTTCTGATTCTCAGACATCGTTCTTTAATCTTTCTAATACAGCACCCTTGGATAAATTTCTATGCACTTGTGTATTTGTAAGTTTGTCCTATTAGGAAGGTAGTGTCCACATTAGGAAAGTGTGGGAACTCACCCAGAGTAATAACTCAGCAAAATTAGCATACATTAGTACTCTCTAAGTAGGGTTAGTTGCCATATAAAGAGCTCCTCTACCTATAGTACCATTGCTAAGGGTAAATGACTATGAAAGTGCTTAGTGTAACCAAAATGATCTATAAAGTGCAGTTAAAGAAGCCTGCAGACCAAGAATGAGCCAAGTGTGTCTAAAGGTCACTGAGTAATTATTTTGCATGGGTGGAGGCACCCTTAGCAGTCAAGTACATGTATTCAGGAAGTAGTTGAGGGTGATGGAGCACCTCCTAATGACTGACAATAACAACATCTATTGTTAATTGGGGGGGGGGGGGGAATACGCAGTCTGAGGGTACCTTAGCAACATTTTGCTAAGTACACTCTTTAACACATTCCTTACCAAAATATTTATAGAAAATCAGGTCAGAACAACCAAATTGGTCATGATCTGATATACATACTGCTTGTATAATTGTTGCCATAGCAACCATCATGTTTGTATACTTTTAACCACATATGACTGATGTAGGGTACTTATGATCCCCCCTCCATGATAAGGAACGAGTTAATAGCTACTTGCCTCATGGTGCCCAATCTGCAACATTGAACATGTCCATGCTATGAAGAGAGATAGTGTGAGGGACAAGATCAAGGATGAGATGTGAATGTAGAAATAAGAGTCTAACAGGAGCAGAGAGCTTGACTTTGAAGTGGTGGTGAGAATTGTACGCATGGAGTTGACAGCGGGCAATGCGAGGATATAATTATAATAGGTGTGGTCTGCACTCAGTACCCTTCTTCACTAGATTCAAGCGCTTAGCTGAAAAGGCCCATTTTCAATTAAATTACGCCGATTAAATTATTATTATCATTGAATGATATCATGTGAGCACATACTACTACTATATACTGCTTTGAGATAAAAATTTAAACCACACCCACTTGCTTTTTGTGTCAAAACCTTTTTTGGCTTGTTCTGGACTTTTGTTAAAATCTCCTGAGTCAAGAGTTAATATAATATTATCCCTATAATGATAAATATTGTACATAAGTCTAAACACTTTTAGTCTATCATTAAAATTAATGTGAACTGAGGATTGTTTGAGAAGTTTGGAACCCCTTAGACCTTCAATACAAACTCACATGCATATATACCTAGATACTATGTACACAAGTAATAGGAAAAAAATTTACCCTAAATAAAAATGGGTATGTAGGGTTGCCAGTACAAAACATTTTCTTACAGCAAACAAATCCCTACATTAACTGCCAAAGAGCCACTGTACAATGACTTAGCTAGCTATATAAAGAGGTTGTACATGAAATAAACTGCCATGAGGAGCTATAAGTTACTGGTACCAAAGAAGCAGTGATTTGTTTGCTGTAAGAAAATGTTTTGTACTGGCAACCCTACATACCCATTTTTATTTAGGGTAAATTTTTTTCCTATTACTTGTCTGCATTCCTTTTTTTATTAGAGCAGGTAGCTAGTTTGTATAACTCTAGAGCAACAATTCAACTGCAGTGTCACAAACACAAAATCTCCACCACAGCCTCTTTAGCTACACCTTGCCCATTAGCTACTAACATTCAAGTTTTCAATGTTAGTTTTAAGTTACTAAATACCCCCACACAAGTGTTTGTGTAGTTACATTTTTGCCAAGCTAGATATATCCTTTAATTTAAATTGCATTCCTGTTAGCATCAGAGTACACTTGCTCTGACCCCAAGCTATGACCCCAGGCTATGAGATGGGGACCAAAGAATGCATGGTAGCCTAACCCATGAGAATAATGAACAATTTCACCTTCAGTCATCAGGCTCCACCATGCAACATGTACTTGGTGCCAATGGTGGGAAGCACTCAGTTACTACAGTGGCTTAGGGTCTTTGTTGCTCTGTACACAGTGCACTCAATATTAGCCATAACCACCAGTACAGCATATATGGCTGAACCACCAGTGCAGCGAGTCTAGGTTGCTGTGGAGAAGTTAGGCTGAACCACCAGCACAGCATCAATGGCTGAACCACATCTAGCTCGCCAGAGGAGAGTCCTTTTCCAGGCTGCAACAGCGCAACACAATAGTTATAGCTAGAGTAAAACACAACACTATAGAGCTATCCAAGGGAGCAGAAGCAGAACAGTCAACTTCAACATTGTTAGACAAGGAGCCCTTGCCTTACGGAGCATCTTCACACGACCCTTTACCAACAACAATGGCAGCCCCCCCATTAAGTAGCACTGAATTCTAAACCAACTCTAGGTACAACTAAACAGAAAACAAACAGCAAAAGATCAGCCTAGAGGTGCCGCTCTACCTACTGGTACCAAACTTGTTGAGCCTACTATAGCTAGTTCTTCAGTACGCTTATCTTATTATTATTATGATGATTATTATTATTATTATTTAATTTAGATGAACAACCAGAACAAAAATCGGTTTTTAGTTTCTCTGTTTTCTAGGCTTCTGTAGGGAGTTAAGAGCTGTGCTTTGGTATACTTCCTACTGGTAAGGCTTTCTGTCCTGGGGAGGGATTTTAGAAGATTCTAACCAGATTTTGCAGAGTTATTGAAAGTTTTATTTTGTACTATTCTATGACCTTTGTCCTCTCAACCCTACATAGGGAGTGGGCAGCCATGTACCTTGATGTCTAGAATAACTCTTAGTTTTTGGGTGCCAAGAGTATTATTAGTTACATGGTTATAATGGCAACAATTAATATTATAATGTTATGACAACTGACGATATAATATACAGTGCTAACTTGAGAGTTTACTGAAACGGCTTGTTGTGTACCAAGTGGTCCAATAGGTCAAGTGCCTAAAAAAATAAGTAAATACCAAGTCTTAGGAAATGAAATAATATATAGCTAGGAAAGTGAAAGGGTTACTATAGTAGGATACAGAATATTACATTCATGAGTACCTAGAGTATCAAGGAAGTTATTTTCACTCTGAGTGCATCCCTATGTATAGTGGGGGCACAGGGTTTCTTTCAGGTTTTTACCAAAGAGGAGGCAAAATAAGGACATATGTAAAGTAGGGGGGTGGTTGGAGCAAGCATCCTCCCTGGGTTTTAGTTTTCATGAGCATTTTGTGCCTTTTGGGGGGGGGGGGGGGGGGGGGGGGGGACTGTAATCATGCACTCTCATGTATCCCTCAGTGTACCAAATGAGTATATTTTAAAAGCTTGAATTGAGTAAATTATGTTCTCAGCTTCTCCAAGGGGGGGGCAAATGCTCCCCCCTGAAAGAAATCCTGGGGCAGATATGATCATAAACTCTTTTGAGTATTTTTGCTATTATTATTACCATAGGAAGTAAAATATATTGTTCCTGATACACTATGATACCATTGAGTTCATCCTTGTTTTGTTGGACTAAAGTCCTTTTTTTTACACTGAACTCTTTATCTAAGTCAACCTCAACATGGTTTTCCATTGAACCTTAATTATAAGAATGTGGTAGCACCATATGTGTAGGGACAGTAGACAACTACTGGTGGATTAACAGCAGTTTCAAGAACTTCACAGCTATGCAGTTAACATCACAAACATATATATACATATAATTAGGGGACAGTATCTTTTCCAAGGCTAACCCTAAGACAGCTGATCAATTCAGAGGAATAGAGCAAGTCTTTTCTATATTGTTAGAATAGTACTAACAAGCAGGATATTCTTTTGGGGGAGGATGATTGACCTCTTACAATTAAGGAATGGACACCTTCACCTGGGCAGGAGTAAGCTAGCTGGCATTCTGACAACAACAAACTGCTAAAGCCATAAGACTTTTAGGACCATTACATATTTAATAAAATATGTATTTTATCTTAGAAAAGAGGACTAAAAATCACTAATGTCAGTATAGGCTCCATAAAATTTTATAAAAATTTGATTGTATATTTAAGTATCCCAAAAGGTGTCCAGCATTGGGATGTCACTCTAATTACATAATTTAGAAGTAGAAAAACCATTTAAGTAAAAACATAACCAAATTATGCTTAGCACAAAAATTATTCCAATCTAGAAGACAAACCCATGAATATTAGCTTACAGCTGCAGGTTGGTCCATGGGAACCATGTGACCAGCTGCTTCCACTACTGCAAACGTTAGTCCTCCTCCTGACTTCACTTCACCAGCTACTGTGTCACCATTCTTCCATTGGACTGTTGGAGCATTAGTAAATGCTGACTAGAAAATTAAAATAACTCTTTAATTCCCTGGGTCTAATCCATGCAGCAATATTGACTATCTACAAATCAATTGCACATTACATAACAGAAATAATTTAATTTACTTGCTGACTCCATGTAGTTGCATTAGTCCACGTCATTCCACCCAGGTAATTACAAACGAAATCCTCTTTGCCACTGTAGACTACAACACGTTTCCCACTATCCAACATCTTTGCAGTGGCAGAGGCAAAATTATGAACCCAATCACCTAGAAGCTTAAAAACAAAACAAAAAAAAAACACTCATTACAGCAGAACCTCACTAACTTGAACAACTCCGTACCAAGGATTACAATTTTTGTATAAGTTAGTGAAAATGTTTAAGTTAGTGTGTATGTACATGGCTTTTTTACCAATGTACTTAAAAGCCATTTTCTAAGCTGAATAGCTACAGTATTTAGCTACAGTCACGTGTTCAGATGCATGTGGTTAAAGCATGCATGATGCGATGGTTTTACACAGCTAGTTGTGGCTGCTTTATCATTGTACATGTACATTGCTCTTGTAGAAGAGTTTGAACCTTGACCCCTTGCATGCCACTGTTCAACTTGGAGAGAGTTGATGTTTAAGTTAGCAAGGTTCTACTGTACTACATACTCAAGCATAGATTGGGTATATAGAACTAAGAGACATATTTGGGGGCAGGGAGCCCAGGAATTTGGTTGAGAGATTTGTTACACATATTATATACATTTATCTGTGTTCTCACTCTCCAACTCTAAGTATGTACATGACATACCAATATCTCTACAGCTTTAGTGCACGGCATCCACTTTTTATCTACTCCCAAATCTGCTTGAACATCCTCTCGGTTTAGAAAAGTATGCACCTACAAAGTTAATATGACTTAAAAAAGAGTGCTAAAAACACGTAAAAATTATTTCACACAGCAAGCACAAACATTATGTAGGCTCTAGTAATGTATGTAGTTAAATATTGTGCAGACAAACTCTCCTCCTTAAGTCAGGATAGCTAATTATTGTCAGCAATAGTCTGTGGAAGGTACAATCTCTATCTGGCGTCTGCCATTTTGGAGAATTCACCATATTATTATAAATCAGTTCATCGACCATGTATCTAAAGTTGCTACACTCACCCTTGACAGATTATAACACAAAGGAGAGACGTCACATTTCCTTCTGATATCATACACATTGATGCTGAGCATACAATATTAGAGCATAAAAAATATCTCATCGATATTAGAGCATAAATATCTCATCAATTTTTTATAAAGTACCCTGATTAGAGAGATTTTAGGTGAGTTATTAATGTTAATACACAAACAAATGTCCTTAATAAGAATACAGAGGTGTCTTCATTTCAGGGGGATGGACTAGAGTCCTGGGATCACTCACAAAATAAGATGAGGATTGTGTAATGACCATTACTGTGCTAATAACCTAAAGATCATGTATGAAATTGTGATCAGTTTTCATGGGCTCTCTATACCCACAAAAATTCTTTGCACGTAAATTAATCACAGGCAAGAAAATTACTTCTAATCATGTTTGACTATTAAAATTTTTGTGGGGTCTCTATACCCACAAAAATTCTTTACACGTAAATTAATCACAGGCAAGAAAATTACTTCTAATCATGTTTGACTATTAAAATTTTTGTGGGGTCTCTATATATAATCACAGAATTATTTTTCCAAATTAATGTGAAACATAATCTTGACCATAAACATACATGCATACCTTCTTCCCAAGGTAATTTCAGCAGCTGATAACACAAAATTTTCAATAATCTACAGAATACAGATAATAGCTAGGAACAACATTGAATCTGCAATTCTTACTTGACACTCAATGAAGGCTAAAGGATAAAGATAAAGATCAATCAATCCTGCAATATAATGAATTTCTGTAATAAATATTGTTTTTGTAGTAAGTTCCTTTACCTTAAAATAAAATATATATTCACTACTGTATGGAATGTATACCTTCACATATATGTGTGTGCTGCTTTCAATATTATGTCCACAATGTACATACATAATGGTATGGTTTTAGATAGATTCACTATTTACATATATGTAGTACTTCCTTAGTAGAAAAATTTACCTTCACATATTTCATAAAGTGCATTTGCAGCTTCAGCAACTGTTTTGTTGATTAAATGCTGTTGGACAGCATACTGCATAGTACACAGAGAGGAAAAGAAATAAAAATGATTAACCTTGAAAGTTACATCAATGTATGGCTCTGTGTCTACCATAGAGTGGGTATATATTATATAACCAGGGTTCTATCTTCTTTGAAGAAGGGAGTGCAATAGCACTCTCTGTGTAGGGATGACCAGACCCCACCCATAATACAAAATTACACCTCAATTTTCTTTCTCATTGTTCATTTTCAGCTGCTATATGTATATACTTACAATTCAAATGTTAGTTCAGCTGTTTAAAGCCCCAACTATACAGAATCCATCACCACCTGAGTTAACTAGGAGCTACAAGAAGGAGCTGAATTATGTTTTCTTCCTTCTTTTTCTTTCCTTTCCAGAGCTAGCTCAAAAAATGGTTGGTTCTTCTTCTACCAAAGGATCACTTATCAATGGAAGTAGGTCCATTTCTCTGATGAAAACTACTTATGAAGAGATATTTACCAAAAGCTTGCCAAAAGTAGCCATGAGGTAAAGGGTCACCACCACATAAGAAAGGCATGGTCTGATAGTATGACATCATAGTCCTGATATTAATATATAGTCCTAGTCTGGTGGTGTTGGACGATATCAATTATTATTTTGATTAGTTAATATACATAAAGCAGCTATTGCTTACATAGTTTAAACTAGGACAGAGTATAAAACAGAAGATCTATCCAGGTAGGTCTGGCTAGAGCATCATAACTTGCATATAACATACATCTGGCTTTCTACCATTTTTATAGTTCATTTGAGCTTCTTCTTTCTCCTTTACATAATAACTTATGGGGACAGGTATGAGAGTATGATTTAATGGAAACAAGTAAGAGGGGAAATGTTTCTTGGAAATGATAGGGATTGATGAGGTCACAATATAAAAAAGTGCCACTATGCTCTATTGTACATTCATTCTTTTTACACTGGCAACAATTAATCTGCAATCAATTTTGACACTAGCTACCAATATTCTCAAAGAACAAATGATATGTAGGGGGAGGGGAGGGTTTATAACAACTTCATTATTCATTACTGTTTGTACTTGCCATTAGTTAAGGTCCATCTCAATATGCTATGGGGAAAAAGGTTTGTGTTGTGTAAGTACATTTCTCTTGTTTGCATGCTATTTACATTGTGACCTCATTCATCTCTACACTTTCTTAATTTACAGGAAGTATGTGCACCTGGTGTCCTGTTGAGTGGCCCATTAAGTGTGGAGGGTAAAGGAGATATGTGTGCCTCTTCCTTTTGAAAGCTTGAAACTTAAGATTTTGTTCTATTAATTTAGACTATGAGGACTATGTATATAAAAGGCAGGTATTTTATTTTGATTATAGCTACTGTAGGTAAATTTGGGAGTAGAAGCTAGAATAGACACATAGAACACTGATAATTGCCCACAGTGACAGCAAAATGTAATATCAAGAACAAAGAGCCAATAATGTACCAGAGATCTGAGATCTCTCTGGTTCTAGAAACACACCTGTGCATTCAATGCACATACCTTAGTGTATGATCCATACTGTAGCTTTGGGTCTACCCAGCCATTTCCTATCCCAATACCTTTCAGGTTCTTTGCATAATTAGAGTTACTCTCGAGTATAACCTGAGCTGTGGCAGGAACATAGTGACCAGCTGCAACAATATAGTTTTATATAAACACTGAAAATTTATGTTATCTCCAAATATCACATTTCTATCATCATAATATATACACAAGTCAATTCTTTACGGTTCTGTCTACTACACTAACTGAGTGAAACTTCAATCTTAAAAAATAACACACACCAAAAAAACATGTCATTAGTAAGTATTTAAAGACAATACTGGTCAGGTGACTCCAAATAAAAGGGGACATGCTTGAAGTATTGCATTCTAACTAAGGAACCTTGTGAAGGTGAACTTACTTTGACTTTTATTTTTGTAAGGTGAAAACTAGCCATAAGGAATCCCATGCAAATTAATGCAGTAAATACATAACAATTCTCAGAGAAGTTAATAAAACACAACCAGTAAAAGTGTTAACAGCACTAAAATAATGTTCCCACTTCTTACCATAACTCTCTCCAACAATATAGAGATCAAGGCTGGCATATTTTGGATATTTCTCGTAAAATTCTTGTATCATGGTCCATAGCTCTGTTCCAATGGTTCTCTCATTGATCACGTAGCCTAGTGGATTAGTGACATAAGAGAAACCAGTTCCTGCTGGTTGGTCAATATATAGCAAGTTGGCAAAGGAATTCCAACCTGAAAATATAAATAAACATTATTATAGTCAGAATCTAAAAGGATATATATTTTTGAAGATATCAAATTTCTGTAGTTGCAATTGCAAAAGGCAAGTTCCTACTTCATCTTTATACAAGCACGCACTACATGAAATTGTAACATACCATAGTTATTGTAAACAGGATCAGTTTTCCCCTCTGGGATCAAAAAAGGACCATTTTCCACAAGAAGAGCAAGTATACTTGAGCAACCAGGACCACCAGTTAACCACACAACTAATGGATCCGAACTAGGATCATTACGACTCTCAATAAACCAGTAAAACAAATTTACTCCATGAGTCTTATTCACCTATATTTAGTATAATAGAATTACATAAAGGTCATAAGGTCATGAAAGACACTAAAGTCAGCTTAACTATACACATAACTTTAGATTATAGTATTTACATAAAATAATGTATAGGTCTTTAAAAATGTTCTTCTAACTGCTAAGTGAGGAGTACCCACCCAATCTATGAGTACAATGAACAAGTTTCAGTGTATCAGCAATATAAGGTTTCTTCTTGCTTAAAGCTTAAAAGCATCATTAGTATGAAATTATGGACAAAACACAACAGCCAGATTTGGTCCCACAGGGGGAAAATAGTAATGGCAATGTTGAATCAAATATGGCAGCCAGATTTTGTCCTGGGAGGGAGGCAAATATGGCAGGTTTTGTTTGGGTAGGGAGGGGGATTGGTGGGTAAAATATGGCAGCTATATTTGGTTCCCAGGAAGAAATATGGCAGGACCAAAATAACATGATTAATAATTGAAGGGCATTTGCCTAAGGGCTAGGAGAGAAGGACAGTACTGCATTGTATAAACAATAGATAATTAGCTAGACTGTGTTATGCTGTGTAGGGCTTGCCCAATTATACTGCTGCTACTGCTTTCTTTTGAATTATGACATGGCTTCTAGTTTAGATGACCCTTTAGAAGGGACATCCACAGCTTTCAACCAAGAAGGTGCTATTGAAAGTACTCCAGACAAATGAGTTCCCCTTCTGGTCCAATGTTTGCAAAATGATTTTCCTAATACAGCCATCCTCTACAGCAGCTGAGCAGGTGTTCTCTTTACTAACAAATTTATTTAATGATCTCCAAAACTCTTCTCTGGAGGACTATAAAGAAACCTCATTAATGCTCCAGTACAATTCTAGGTAGTTTGTTGCTAGCTAACTTTTTCTTTTTATAAAAATGTTGAGAATAGTTGACAATTTGTGGGTCATAATGGGGGCTTTCTTGGGAATAATAGGGGGAAATTTTGAGAATTAGAGAATAGCATAATAGGCAAAATCCTGAGCATAATTGGGCAAGCCCTAGCTATGTGCTGGTAGACTATAATTAACTAGACTGTGTGGTGCTGTGTGCTGCTGTGTGCTGATAGACTATAATTAACTTGACTGTGTGGTGCTGTGTGCTGGTAGACTATAATTAACTAGACTGTGTGGTGCTGTGTGCTAGTAGACTATAATTAACTAGACTGTGTTGTGCTGTGTGCTGGTAGACTATAATTAACTAGACTGTGTAGTGCTGTGTGCTGGTAGACTATGGTGGTGTAGCTAGCCTCTTAGAATTGGTGTGCCTGTGAACACACAATAGCTAGCTGAATACACTTTAGCTAGATGTAACACTAGCAAATTTCTCACTGGAATAATATGACATAATTATAATGATAAGTAGCTATAATTGCATACACAGTGGGTGGTCGTAAAGCATCAATGACACTGTTGAAGTCTTCTGTTTCAATACTCAGTACCAGTAATGATGACAGGTATGCCCCGCTCATAGTTGATCTCAGTGTAGTTTTTATAAGTTTAAGTATTTAAGCTACAGTTCTATAGCTGCTTTGGTGTGGCAAAAGCCACGCTTAGTCATACTCTAGTTATGCCACTGATTTAACTTGACTGTGTTGTGCTGTGTGCTGGTAGACTACAATTTACTTGACTGTGTTGTGCTATGCTTTATTCCACTTCTAGCAGTTAGATTTTATTAGAGACAGTTACTATTTTGTTTCCTGTTAGTTATAAGGAAGTTTGTAGTTATGTACAACTATGTATGGCAGTGAATATGGCAGTGAATATGGCTATGAGTATGGTGTGCAGTAAGCATGGTTGTGAGTATTGGCAGTGAGTGAGCATGGCAGTGAATATGGCAGTGAGTTTGGTGTGGCAGTGAGCATGGCAGCGAGCATGGCAGTGAATATGGCAGTGAGTTTGGCTATGAGCATTGGCAGTGAGCATGGCAGTGAGTATGACTGTGACTGTGGCTTTGAGTATGGCAGTGAGTACAGTTGGTGAGGGATGGGTGGTAAAACAAATCAGGCAAACCAGATTAATTACCTGACCAATAATTTGTTACTCTGCTACTTTGCCTCTGCTTGCTCATCATTGGTAAAAGGTACTGATCATAGAAATGGCATAATTGGCACTTTTTTATTATAATAGTGTGTGTGTGCCTGACCAATCATATATATTGCTTTCTCCACCCATGAAAAAGTTAAAACAGTCCCCTAGTTAGTTATAATGGGTAACTCCAGATGAATATAAAAGCAGCTATTGGAGGTGGTTATCTACACGTTACCATGGTGTAATGTTCATAATTACAGTGTCTGGAATTACCTGTGTTCAACCTAATACATGATCTATATGGATAGTAGCATTAGAGAGAAAAGCTTAGACATACCTGTGTTCAACCTAATACATGATCTATACGGATAGTAGCATTAGAGAGAAAAGCTTAGACATACCACACAACTATAAAATAGATAGCTATGTAGCTAATAACATGAATACATCCTCACCAGTATAAAGGGTCTTTAAAATTATACTATAAAACACTTGCAGCTACGTACAATTAAGTGCATGTTAGCGATGATGTTAGCCTACCATTATAGCTAGTTACAGCTCGCTAATAAGTAAGTTAAATAATTGCTGGTAGCTGCTTTTTTTACCTCAATATAACCTTTGTATTGAGTTGAATCGTCCGGCCAATTGATAGCACAAATAACTACTGATTGCAGCAAAATACAAGTAGCCAAAAGGTAGAGATATCGATATACTTCCATTATATCAGCTAGGTGCATGCACTCTAAAGAGGGTCAAAAGGTCACAATGTGTCCTCTGACCCTGATTGCAACTTAAATGAAGATTAAGTAAAGTCGCACTCGTTTCAATTGCATGGTGCTAGCCAATCTTGTTTCATAGCTTAGTTTCTATATGGAGTCTTGTACACATTGAGAATCATTGTCCTAACTACTACCATGAGGCAGTTGTCTCCTCAATTCTTATCTGATGGCACATGGTTTTATAGTTGGGGGTAGAAGAATATTTCTGTTTTAGGGGTGCATCTGGAAACAAGAATTGTGGTGACATTTGACTGACACTATGAATCATTTAGTCATAACTTAGAACTGATGGCTGAGCTAACTAGCTATAGATAAAGGGGGTCAGAGAGGAGAGACCATGTACCAATTGAACATTAGGTGTATGTGTGACACACACACACACACACACACACACACACACACACACACACACACACACACACACACACACACACACACACACACACACACACACACACACACACACACACACACACACACACACACACACACACGGGGCTGTGATGTACCACTGTGCATGTGAGGCAAATCAAAATTAGGAGCTCCCTTGAACAGTGACTTCACATCAATTACCTAACAGCTAAGCAAACTTCATGTCCAGGCTGGGGCAGATCCAGAGTATGCATTTTGAACAAGAATTGCTGTTTTTGTCATGATTTAAATGAATAAGTGTGTTTATAACTACATATTTGTAAATCTTAGATCTGTTCCTTGTCAACCTCTCTTATCTTTATAACTAAGTCAGGGACAGGTGCCAGTAATGTTGTAGCTAATGTGACACATATTTTTGAGCAGATCACTATCTATCAGCTACTTCTGTTGCCCAACTATCTGTCTGTAGCTATGGTATATTTCATAATGGTTATATTATAGTAATGTAGCTAGCTACATTACTATAGTGTCTATAATATCATGCACATAGCTAACTGACTCATTCATACATGGCTAATTTTGTTTCTGGATTTGACCCCTCAATAGTCAATAGATATAACAAACCCCCCCCTGATAGATACCACTGAACATCATAGATACAGGGGGTTAGATAAGTAACTTTTACTGTACTTTCCTGTTTTGGAAATCCAAAAGTAAAACATTAACTGTTGGGAACGCAAACTGAAAGTAAACATTCCTACTAGATCCAATAACAAGTAATCAAAACATTATTGCTAGTTTTCTGATCGTGCATCCTTCTAGCTTATATAATTACAGCTTTTACTCTGGATTGAGGCAGACTACTTGCTAGCATTAGTACTTATTTATTTGCTAGGTTATTCTATCTGCAGTGTGATAGCTAATGGAGAAGAAATATTTCATAATATTATTCTCATGTCTTATGATACTCAAAGCAGAAAGTACATCTTCACTAGATGGATCATCTACCATGGTTTCAGGTTTGACCTCAATTGCTGTGAGTAAAAACTATACGCACTGTTCAGATACAGATTGGTCAGTCCCTGATGGAACAGAGGGTTGCTTTAACACTACAATCAAGGGGATAGTGAAGTGCAATGACAAAAATGCACTGATACTAGATTGCCATTGTGCATCCAAGAACAATAATGAAACAGATATAGTAGTCGGAGCTTGTTTCTACAACTGTGTGAGAGGGAATCATACTTCAAGAGATCGTCTTTACAGTGACATTAGCAATAATGTGTGTAAAAAATTTAACCGTGAAGGAATTTTTTGTGGCCAATGTGTATGTGAGCATTACCCTTTAGCTTACTCTTTTGATTTAACTTGCATAAAATGTGACAGTGACCGAGCAAATTGGGTTATCTTCTTCCTGATTGCAACAATACCTTCTACGGTATTTTTTTTCATAATCATTATCTTTAAAATAAACATAACATCTTCATACATACATGGCTTTGTAATTTTCAGTCAAGCAGTTTCAATTCCAGCTAGTATGAGAATCATACTACTTTCAATTACTTCGACATATCCTCATGCAGATATTCCTATTAAAGTGATAGCATCATTTTATGGATTTTGGAATCTTGATTTTTTACGTCCTTTACTACCTCAAAACTGTCTTAGACTTAATACATTAGAAAGCTTATCCTTAGATTATGTAGTGGCTGTATATCCTCTGTTTTTGGTCATTTTGTCATACATATTGGCTGTGCTATATTATCGCAATGTAAAGATCATCGTGATCATTCTGCACCCAGTCTACAGGCTTTTTTCAAGGTTTCAAAGAACATGGAACATAAAGTCCTCTATCGTGGATGCATACACTACATTCTTTTTGCTGTCATATGCCAAATTCTTGAGTGTTTCTTTTGATATATTGGTCCCAACAAAAATGTATTCCATCAGTTCTGGTGAGTCACATTTACATTCGTACTACGATGCAAACTTGAAATATTTTCAAGGACTTCATCTCCATTTTGCACTGTTGGCTCTGATTGTATTGATCATTTTTGTTTTCATCCCCACTTTAATCATTTTACTTTACCCTTTTAGATACTGTCAGGTGATTTTTAAGAATTCCCTCTTGGATTTATTCACATGTCCATTTTATAGGTGTTTTAAAGATGGGACTGAACCCAACACTCATGACTGCCGTTGGGTTTCTGCTTTATTCCTCATTTTGAGAATAATATTTCCAACCCTATATGCTATAACACTGGGTAGTGTGTATCTCCCATTGGCAGTTATAGTGATTTTTATTCTTGTTATGGCATTGATAACTTTAAAGCCTTATAAGCCCATGTATTCACACTTTCTTAAGTTTGATGTTACCTTTTTGTTGCTCTTGGCTCTTTTTTATTTATCTTTGATCAGTATAGATGTGTCCTCTGTCAAAGATCATAGATTAGTTACTACTAGCTACATCATGAGTATTATATTTGGTATTGTGCCTATGTTGTACATCATTTTTGTGGTCATTCACTGGATAGTTATAAGGAGAAACTATGGTTCTGTATTGGTCAGAAGAATCCGTGCTATCAAGTTTACACGACAGGAGAGAAGTAATGAAATGGAAAATTCCATACCTGATCGTTTACTGCATCCAACTGAATATATGAGTAACAGTGCTTCCGTTAATATTAATGGATCCGATATAGCATTAAGTAAGGCGACATATTAAGTTTATTTCTGTGTAGAGAGTTGTGTTTTGATCACTGCTTTTTTGGTGTTAGTTATTCATGTTTACTCATTGCATATTCCATGTTGCCATAACTTAGATTGTTATTTTTAAAGTGAATAGATATATTTTACTTTATAAAGGTTTTCTTCCCAAAATTTTAAGAATGCTATAGTTCATGATATCACATCACATTATTATTCAGTTTACTTTTAGCTAGGTGACATACCCGCAGTTTCCTTATCCAGACCCACTCAACCCTCCAGACTACTAAAGTATTAGCATGCATGTAGAATTTGCGAAATGAGGGAGGAACTATGAACCATAATACATAACCCACATCTACATTAGATGTACAGATATCCTGCACATTAAGGAGCTGATTGAAAGCATTAAGTAGGAAGATGTTATCTTTCAAGATTAGTTTATATGAACTCTTTCTGAGTCAGATGGAATTAACAATTGCTGGTATCCATTATCTTTATCCTTATAATGGTATATCCTTGTATAGGTCTGAACCTTTATTAATAAAACCTTGGGACGTTCACGCAGGAAGTAATAGCCACCCCTTCCAATTCCAGCTAGGCATAAATCTCATAAAAAATGATAGGAACAAAAGAAGCCTCATTTCTTGACTTTTTGAGTACAGGTGCACCATCAAATCTTGAATATAAAAAATTTTATCCATCTTTGGCTACCTACAGTCCAAATATATGAGATTTATGTCACACTATTTTAATCAATAAATTGATTTTCTTTTGCTTGAAAGGGTATGGCTTAAAAAGTAGGCATGGCTTGAGCCAAATTTTCTGTATGACCTGATAGAAATCCCTTTTATAGCTATTGCCCTAGCTATGTCATTTTTGATGGATTGATATGTGGCATGTATAGCTGATAAATACATACTGGTAGTCAAAAAATTATTTACTCTAGGTTAAATGTTCCCATAATAATTATACTTAATGATAAACAGCTGAAATCTCAATTCTTGGGGTCCAATTCTTTTTGTATTTATTTTTTAAGAGAAGTCCAGAATCCAAAACAAATTAAAAAAAACAGTCAATGAGGTTTGCCAATTCAAGGATTATTGAAGGCTTTAAATGGACTTCAGTATATACTTGTATTAGAAGTTCAGTTCATATGTAACTGATTGACACTAAGCGGTTAAAAAAAATTGTGCAGTGTACCTTTAATTCTTTAAGAGGGGGGAAGGTGAAGAAAAACAAGGAAAAAGCCATGCTATTTATGATTATTATAACACATCAGTATGTTACTATATTTAGATAGAGAAGGTCATTCCATAAAGTAGTCTGTATAAATAGCTAATAGGAAGAAGAGGATCACTTCCCATATCATTCATATGAAATTGGAAATACACTCCACCCTAATTTCCTGGACTCTATTTGTCATCATAACACCCATCCATATTATATTAAAATCACTGCTTTACTGGTTCAGATTTAGTATTGTATTAGCATATCACACTCACCAAATCTCAACAAAGTCATGTGGGCTATATTAACCTATTGACCTCCTGTTTCAGGCTTTACAAGATTCATACATAGTGCAGAGAAAGACAGTTAATAAAAGATGAAGCTATGAAAAATAAATCTGTCAATAGTAGGAAATTAACTCCTTAACGTGGGGTCCTTCTATGTGTAGCTAAATTCCTTACATTACATCATTACATCTGTAATAATATTATATAACCTGTAGTATTCAAGATTACTGTAGTATACCATAATATACAATAAGAATACTGTAAGGAAATTTACACATAGAAGCACCCTTAATGTGGGATTTACACAGATAAGTTCCATCATGATAAAAAGATTTAAGGCAGAGCACATGCTAGCTATGTGTAGGACCATTTAACTGTACATACACTGACATGTTAAATGCTTATGAAGGAAAATTAAGTTACTATAGCTAACAATTAAAGTAAAGCAAAAACTTTTATTTATAAAGTTTATCAACTAGCTATACTCTCAGTCAAAGCATGAAGTCTGAATATATAAACAGATAGCTATAGCATGTCCCCATACAAAGCACTTCATGAAACTCATTTACCATTCATTTTATATCTATAATACATAGGTGTAGGAACTGGATGGGGCACTGGGGGCATGTGCCCCCCCCAATATTTTGAGTCACTAATACAAATATTATTCCAGTGCCTCCCAAATAGATTGCAGGTTGCCAAGGTCCTATTTAAGCAACCACTTAAAACATTTGTGGCCTATGGTGTCTCTCTTGATGCATGTAGCAGCTGCTCAGTATTAGCTAGAGCTAGGTACTATTGCTGAAGTTTATAGGTGAAAATAAGCATTTTTGGTTCTTATGTATTAAAAATGTGTTGCTAGTGGGTGTGGTCACTCAAAGTTTTCACAGACACACACACTTAGCCATTCCTTTCCATACAAGTGCCTCTCCCCCCCCCCCCCAATCAAAATCTCATTCCTACACCTATGTAATAATAATAATAATTGTGTATGTTAAGCATTCCTGTTTAGAGCATATTGAATATTATAATAGCAAATACAATGATCATGCAGGAGTGATTAAAATTACAAGCTGACAAACTCTTTGGTTTATGACTTTGTTTTACCTCTTATTCCAGCTCCACATTGTAACAAGGAGATTTGCAAATTACGCTACATTGAAAATTTAGATGTGACATTCAGATTTCCTGTCAATCTCTTATATACCACACAAAGTCTCTGCATTCATGACTTGAACCAATCTACAACTCAAAACCATCCTTACATTCCTGCACCATTGGTATACCTCCCTCTAGACTATTTACCAATATTTGACATAATTATAAGTCTCCTGTTACAGTTGGAGTTGTTGAATGGTATATTGGCAATAGAGATGATCCCTAAATACTAATGTCTCTTGCTGTGTCTCCATCCCTCTACAACTTAAGACATTGTCAAGCTGTAAACAATTGAAGAAGTGAACTGTACCAAGATAATAGTCAGCTTGTTCCAAATAAGCCAACCAAACCTACCAAACCAGCTGAACCTAGACCAGTGAACCAACCGAGCCAGTGTGCCATTTAGACACTCAGTGGTCATCATGAAAATATACCTTCATAGAAAACTTGGTTCATTCAAAATGTACCTCTCTCAAGGAGCTTACCAATAATAATTGTCTTCTCAGATGCACTCTAAGCCCAAAAAATTACCCTGCATCATACAATGTGTGTACACCCTATCCTTCTGATATTATCAATCAACATAGCTATCAACTGTTGACCTTGTAAGTAGATATACCAAGTACAAAATCTCTTTGTCAATTTTCCCCCTTAAAATCAGTCCATGTACTTCAAACTCAATGTTTGGCTGCTTATGTAGCTAACTGATACAGCAAGTTCCAGAAAAATCTTCAGCAACTTGAAACAGAAATAGTGAGTTTACACAGGTATTATTATTTTTATTATAATTGTCTATGTATAGAAATAATCACATCAGCACAGAAAATTCTTGCTATCTTTCCAGTGACCAATAAAATTCCCACATCTCTTTCAAGATGATATGCCTCATTTTTTTATATTGTGCCATTTCTTTTTCCCTTCTCTCCTATCTATTATTAAACTGTACTGGCACGACTTCTCTATTCTATGAGGAAATAAAAGCTAGCTCAGGACAATATTGAAGATTTTCCCATCAGATTCCCATCCTAGCTATACATCTAGTATAACTAGCTCAATATTTCATGAGAAATTAGTAGAAATAAATTTTTTTCACACAATAAAATATATACAAAAAAATGGTAATTGAATAGTTAACTTGCACAGTGAGGCTAGCTATAATTTTACTTATTTATACACTATCAGGTATGCTGGGTAAGCATGAATATTATCATATGTAATGTATACACGTGTACCTCCAGTCATACCAGTAACACAGTCATATCTGCATTTAACTTTGGCATCTTTGGTGTCATTCCTTGTTCGTTGAGGTGGCATTGTCAAAGATCCATCAGGAGGACTGTCATGGGGAATACCAGTAAGCACCCATGCTGCAAGCAACTTCCTTAGTCCACTATCCATATAAGCAAATCCATCTGAATAGCTAGCATTCTTAGCAAAATAATTTCCTCTTCCCCACATTCCATTTCTGCTATGGCGCATATCAAAACCATTTTCATCTTCATAGATCAATTTGGGATCATTATTCCGAGTACCATGAAATAACAACTCCTCTTTGATGATTCCATCATTGACATTGAGCATTGTCTCGCTACATTTTCTGTAGCTATCCCAGAGAAGTTTGTTTTGAATTCGGAAAATCTTTTTCACTTCTCGAGTAGGTAACGTGAGATTGAATTCACCTTGTATTCTTGAATACTCATCTGACTCATCTTCTGGATCAAGCAAGAAACATTTTACTTCCTCATCTTCTTCCATTTCATCCCAGGTGTCTGGATAGTGTGCTAGTATAGTATAACAAAGAGTCACTAATAGTATTATTCAGAGTTAGTCTGGGTATGGTCAGACTCTAAGAGAAAGCGTGTGTAATTTACTGCAAAAATTCTGTAACAGTGACACCTATTTAAGTTTACTTTGAGGCATGAATAAAATTAAAGCACACAGCTAAACTAGTAGCATTTTCAGCCCCCACTTATGATAATTATTATTAATTATTATAGTAGCTGTATGCTTACTTCCTCACTGAGAGTCATGTCATGCCAGACTAATTCACGGGATATGCATATACTATCTAGTCAAAACTTTCAGGTCTGTTCAGAAATTAACCATAGAACATTCATTAGTTAGGAATTGATGTAACTTCTGCCAAAAGCAAGTTAGGAAACAATTGTCAACACATGAAATATGATGGCTTCTTTTTCCAGCATATAAAGAAAAAGCATGACATTGTGGGGTAGGTGTGTAAATGGATAAGTATTAATAATAGTTTGAGCACCACCTCCTTGATAATAATATTATAGGGCTTATTGGTGCTCTTTAAATTATAATTATCATTCTGTACACAAGATCGACTAGAAAGTCAGTTAAAATAACATAGATATAATCTGCCCTCTGAATGAAACCAGGGTGCTAAAACAACTAAGGTTACTTACATTCACTAGTAGCAGATTTCATTGTTGAAATGAATCGTTGCTTTGGTACAATACTCAAATCACCAATCAAGCTTTTCAATATTTCATTGGTCGTGAGCTGAATCATAAATTTGGAGACAGCATTAAACGCTTCTAAAGCATCGCTACATGAGTAAATTGCTGCAGGAGCACATGGAGGATTATGATAGTTGGGATAACGACTCTTATTTTCATACACACTGACTACCATTGCAGTGTCATTGCATATCTTGTGTAGTTCTTTAATTTTACCTCCTTGACCTATGATTGAGTGTAGCAGAGTTATTAAGTTGTTGGAAGATAAAGGATTAAAATTTTCTGTAAAAGCATAAAGAATTCCAATTAGACACTTTTCTACAACATCATGGCAAAGGAAACAAACAAGAGCAGGAAACTGGCAGCTTTCCCATGAATTAGTCTCATCAACTTCTTCACTGCCAGATTCAGTAACTTTCATGATATCTTGTGCTGCTTTGTAATCAACTTTAGCTTGTTCTAACCATGCCCTTGACCTCATTTCACAGATAGGTGGTTTTTTTATAACAGGTGTACTTGGTATTGGCTGAAATCTTTGCTTTGTCTGAAATCTTTGCTTTGTCTGCCAAGTATTTTTCCTGGTAGGAAACCTGGAATAAACTGATGTAGTACCTAAACCTTGAGCATTTCTACCAGATAATGTTGGAGTCGATTTTACAGCAGGCTGGTTTTTACTTGTTGTTGGGGCACTGCTGGAATGAGATTGTGCAGAGCTTCCAATAAGATACTTCATATAGCTGGGTGCTGAATTAATTTGGTTCCTTGAAATGGCATTACTATTACAAACCAACCTATTAGTAGTACTACTTTCTGAATCATTCTCACTAGGAATGCCTTTTTTATTAGCCTTATTACTATCACAAGGCACTACCTCATCACCACCACCAGATAATTGTGAGTCTACGTTGTCGTCATCCTCTATTGTGAGCTGTTCCATACGATTGCACAGACTCATCAGTTCATCACCTAAATCTGATTCAGGAGTGATTGGACTACATGGAATATGGTCATTTACAGCATAGTGGAGCAATATTTCAAATGTTGCATACTTAAACATCATTGGTGATAGATTTTTAATGAGTAACTGATAATGTAGATGTCCAATAAGACGGAACTTAATCAATGACATCAACAAACCACTGTACATCATTATATCCTCTGAATTAAAAACTTTCTTTAGCCATTTCTTGATATGTCTCATATCTGAACTAGGTACTACAGCCATAATCATTGGAGAAGCAAATGGCAATGATTTCTTCCTCTTTAAGCTCTCCAACTGGGGTTTACTTAGTATTTTGAATATTTCCAATGGTGAGACAAGTATAGTTTCATCTGATTCATCTTCTTCTGTTGATATTTCTATTGACTGCCTAGTAATAGATGCACCATCTGAATAACTGTGTGATGCTTCAATGACTCTAGCAAATACCAGTCTCCCTGAAGGAGTATAATATTTGACTATCTCTCCTTGCCTAAAGTTCACTAATATCAGAGTATTATAAGTGGACAATGTTGGAAGGTAAGCCATCTCACTGACTTTATTCACCTTAATGTCAATTTTATCTGAATACTCTGGAACTTGATCATTAGTTAAAATCTGCTGGATATCACGAGGCTCACACTCAAACATGGTAGCAATATTCTGTTCACTTAAATTACAATCACCCATAGCCCTACTCAACTCGGAAGACAAGTTTTTCAATAGCAACTTAATGTCAAATTCATCACCATGTGAGGAAATATACAGCAACCCTTCATCTGTGCAGAGAGTACACAACTTCCTGTCATCATCACTATTAGGAATAATACTGTCATATTTGTATAATACTGTTTTTAATGTAACATCTAAGCAGACAACTTCTAAATCTTTAAAAGTTGTCACCATCTCTTTAAAGCTTTCAGGAGGTTTGCAGTGATGAGTTTTATGATATATTCTGTACATTCCTTCAATGAAGTGTGAAGAAGCAAGGGTGTCGGTGATTTTAGCTGCAAATTCACAACGCTGTTCTCTTTTCTCTTGTATATAAAGTAAATCATTCACACAACGAGCATCCTCTGACATACAATCTTTATGGATTTTCTCTTTAATAATTTCACTCAAGGAGCGAACATTTAAAGATTTGGGAGGCCTTCTGCTTCCTCTGTGATCCGGTAAAGGTAATAAGATATAGTTGAATGAGTTTGTTGATATTCGATCAGCAAACCATGGAACATCATTATATACAAGATCTTTACAAGGAAGTAACTCGAAACTTTCACTGAGAAGAGGTCCATCATAGTTCTTTCCAAGTACATGTGGTGAGTCTTTTTCATTACGTAAACACACAACAAGTTGATTGTATACATTCTCTGCCACATCTCTAGACTGGGAATTGTCATCATTCAACTTCCCACTACAAGCACTATGTATGTCATTCAGTATTTCAACATAATCCTCAGCTGTCAATTTAGGTTTAATGCCTAAAGATTTAGTTAAAATTTTATACTGGGCTATTTCAGGAAGCAATTTGTAACAGAAAGGTTCCAATTCGCACTCAGGAGTCTCAACAACCTGGTTAGGCTTCACCATCTTTAATGTCTCATCTTCTGTAGCGATAATGATGCAAGCAGTTTCTCTTAAGCTTGATACTATCTCAGGCTTCAAATTATCTTTATTAAAAAAAGCATAATGAGCAAAAAATATCTCAAGAACATGTTCATTTTCACAATGCTTCTTAGATGTCCAGCAGTGATTGGTAATGCACATACTAAGATGTTTCAAATGCTCCAACACAGTTTCAGCTTTCAATGGACTTTCAGTACCTAATGCTTTGAATAAAGTAAATTTTGTACATCTCTCAGGCAATACAGTGTGTAGCTGAAATGCAAGGCTGGCATCATGGAGTGAAACAGATTTATTGAATTTTACCATTGTTTCTGTCATATCAATAGATACATCAAGAAATCTGCGAAGGTTGGCATACTGGGCATTGGTTGAGCTGTATATAAAAGGAATTTCTGATACATCATTCAGAAATGTTTTCAACAATGACTCATCCCTTTTGAAACAAGAAACAATATTCATCAGTTCATTTAACAACAGATTAGAACATTTTTTAATACCACATCTTTTTAACAAAGTACTGAACTCTTTTGCTTGAAAAATCCATTCTTCCATAGTTACTTTACAACAAAGACCAAGTTTACGAAGGAATGGTAATCTGGTTCTCCAAACACTACCAGGAAATAAGTCACTTCGAAACACTTTAAAGAATTCATTTTCTGGATCATAAAGATTCTTTACAAGCCTCATTTTACCATTACAGTGGACAAATGGTGTCTGTTTTAGCTCTTGATAAATAGATACCGCACTCTCTTCCTTCAGGTTTGCTTGAATGTAGTCAATATGGTGTAATATTTGAAACTCTTCCATAAGACATATATTTGGTATTATAAATCTGCAGTACAATTGAACTGGGTCAATTGATGCAGTGGAAAAATTCATAACATTTTGATAGAACTCTCTTGCATACTTTGTATTATCAGGTGGCATTTTCAATAATGTCTCAGTTGACAATTTTTCTTGCACTAAATCAAGTCCACTTACTGGTACATTATTTGGTATTATATATATATCATTCACTCTTTCCAGGGATACATATGTTTTACCATCTGCATGCATATACAATTTTAACTTCCGTAGTACAGGTGATATAGCTGGTAACTGGTTTATATTATTACCATCACACAATGATCTAATAATCAGATTTATTTCATCAGTATCTAGATCCACATCATATTTATGAGGTGCACCTAGCTGAAAGCAAGGGAGAAAATCTGCATTTCTAGAAAAGATGAATTGATCCATAATTAGGCTCAGTGGGCTTTTATTTGTTATAATGCTTGTGTCCAGTTCACTGTAGCCAAGCTTTAACAATAGACCTCGAGTGCTTCCATCAATCCTAGCACTGCTTACAACAGCTTTAGATAAGCACATCGGGTACATTTTACCTTCTGCGCCAACAGTAGGAAGAATAGGCTTGAATTTAAATATACTGTCGAAATCCCTAAGATCATTGGCATAATTATGTAAGAATGACCATAACAATGAAATCCTTTCAGAAGAATTCTTATCAAGTACACATGGAACATTAGAATCTGGTATTCCAATATTTTCTGCAATAACTCGAAGATCAGGTAGAACAATGACTTTGCATGTCTTCAGATAGTTACCTATTGGTGAACATTCTAGGCTTTTATCAATTATTCTATCTGAACAATCAGGTAAAAAAGGTAGAGAACTGGAAGAATACATTTGACGTCGCTTTTGAAGAGAACCGTCTGCAGCCAGTAACAGTGGTAAATAACTCAATACATTAACTACTTTCTTTTGTTTTATGTCTGTTATACAGAATTTAATGAGGTACTGTACATTATCTCTAAGAATATTCTTTATGCCTTCATTGCTTACATCAACAGTTTCCAAAAAACTACGAACTGTGGAATAATGTAAACAAGGCATATGAGAATCAACCAAAAGGAAGCCTTCCAATATATGGGAAGCATCAACAATGTTCATACCAAGAGATAAAAGTATTTTCAATATCCTTTTTTCTATTGATGGTGTTTTTCCAACAAATACAAAATTTCTAAGGGATTTCCAGTGCATCTCCTGACCTTTGATTAAAAAAAGTGGTAAATCACATTCTAGCATCTTGTTATAAATTGTCTTTGATATAAGATTGGTTATATTATCCACATCACCACTTTTATCGCTAGTATTGGGGAAAAGATGATAGATAAATTTTTCAATGTCTGTGTGCGAATGATTTGGCAAAGTTAGCAAGTATTCTTTAGCATTAATAATTAACTCTGAATAAGCAGAAGTGATGACATTTTCTACCAATTCTTTATTCCATTGAAGTTGTACTAACTCTTCACCTTGACCATGGATATTTTCAAGATGTTTTCTGGAATCATCCACCACAAAATGTCCATTGATATGAACAGGTAAGTTAGTTTTAATAGGCATTGGAATGTAACAAAAGTATCCATATTTTCGATTATCTGGGTTTAACAGAGTTGCCACACCCCCAACTGGACGAAGGTTATGCTTTATTGCTATCTGCAACTTTTCAGAAGAAAATTTACCACACATAACTTTTTGTATCAACCATGAATCAGTTGATTGCAGGGTGGTAGCTCCATTATCTTGAGGGTCATCTGCTGCTGATTCAGTGAAAACATGTTGAATGTCCAGTCTGTGAAAAAGTGAACAAGATTTTGGAATTTTTCCACATATTAATTCTTCAACACATTGTTCACTTTCATGGACAAATTTACTATAAACATCTGTGTATACTGAAGGTACAATACTTGAGGTAGTGAAGCAATGAACTATCTTTCCATCCTCAGTTATCTTAATGGCTGATATAGACTTGATATTATTGAGGAACAATAATACTTCCTTTGAAGATCCCCTGAATGTGCCAAAAAGATTCTCAATATCTCGAATGGAAAATTTTTTGCTATAAAACAACTTCTTTTGTTTAGTTAGTGGAAGTCTAAATACAACACACCCTGTATCTGCTATATCTGATAGTACAGTAGAAGGAAAAGTTGAAATGTCATTAAGCAGATATGGCTTCAACTGATCACAAAAATCTGAAGTGTATTTTGGACCCAGTGTCCATTTTCTTCCAGGACTTTTTCTTGATGCAGAGACAAAGGATAATGTGGGATCAAACACACACAGGTTTTCTGGAATGCCACCTTTCCCACATGATAGGAAGCTAGGACAATCAGTTACATGATATACGACATTGAATCCCATTCCAAATTTTCCTATTGTTTTCTTGGATTCTGCCTTTGTCCCTCTTCCCAAATGACTGATTCCTTTAATGTCTTCTTCCCTGAATTTTCTGTTATTCACAATACAGAGTGCTGGCATGTGCTGTAAAGATTTCCAGTTTTTATTGCTACAAAGTAATTTTTCATCTGGATAGTTGGTACGACAGTCCAAAATAAACACTATTTCAGATGCTTTTGCATCATCAGCATTTTGGATAAACTCTTGTAATATGGAAGTATCAGCAGGATATTTTCTTAATATACCATTTAGTCGATCACACAGATCTTCATGCTGACCATAATCACTACCTTTAAGGAAATCATCATCTTCAATACCTTGTATCACTGCATCAAGCAATGGATATACACCTAATTTAATAGCTGTATCACGAGGGATACTGGAATGAATGAAAAATCCAGACTCAGTCTCAAAGTGTTCTTTGTATGTGGGTAAAGCTTTTATCCAATCACTATCAAAGTTGTCACAAGCCAACTGAGAAACAGGTCTCATCACCCTCCTTTCATCAGGTAGAAATATCTGGTGACTTTCATCGGAATTCATTTTAGAAGCAAGATTTGATGCAATTCGGACAACAAACTTCAGAACTTCATCTGTTAATTCACCTGGAGCATAATCATCTTGAATATCTTTTAATATCTCTAACATCATAGGTAGTGTGAGCTCACTAGTCACACCTAGAACTTTGAAGAATAGGTAAGAATACTTGCAGTAGTTTTCTGATAGCCTTGCAATATAAGGGTCACAAGTAGCATCACATTTTGCTACAACCCTACAAACAGGTTTGAAAGTTCCATCCTGCCAAATAGGATTAGTAATCGCTTTTAGCTTCAATATGGAAGATTTATTGTCTTTATCCAATATGGAAGATTCATTGTGTTTCTCTAACCATTTATCAATATATCCATATAGATTAATCATAGCTTCATCCAGGTATTTCTTTGTTTCTTCATTAATCTCTCTGTCTGATGCTGCTTCTACTAAATTAGACAAGTGCTGCATCACCATTTCAATTGTGGGAACAGACCTCACATCCAACAAATGTGACAAATGTCTTTCTGCTGATGTGATATTGGCTACTGTGAATACTAAACATGCTTGACTTTTTGCATGAACTTTGGATGGGGAACTAAAATTGGTGCCATCTCCAAACCATGGTAATTCAATACACTCAGGCCTCTTGAGTACTGGCAAAAAATCAATATCTGACAAAGATTTCAAGCTGGGAAGACTTCTGGGCATGTAGCTAGTACTGCGGTAGTAAATACCGTCAATATAATCCAATATTTTGTTGGAACGATCAAGTGCAGACTCTAGAGGTAAGCGTTTCACTGATTGAGCTCGATCAATTAGCTGCTCTTTGGAGAGATTATGAGATGACATTCCTAATGACTGCAATGCTGATTTAGCTTGTGGGGACTCTAACAAAGTCTGAATAGGAAATTTTCCCTCCGACATTTCATAGAGCTGGGCTAATAGTGTATTAGTACAATCAATTACATCATTAGCATTCATTAATGATGAGGATTCTTGACACAGTATGCAAGGTTTAGAAGATAACTGTTTCTTGGCCCAGCCAAACTCTCCACCATAAGAATAATAACATGCTTGCATTCCTCGTAGAATATAGGACAAATTTCTTTCCCAGATATCTTTGAACTTGGTTTCATCAATATGTGGGAATAATATCTCAGTGATGAATCTCTCATAACTATATTCATGATTTTTTGATTTTACTATGTCCTTGATCAGTTTGGTGACATGAAAAGGGATCTGAACTAACTTGTAATTGAGTGTAAGTAACACATCTGTTACATCAGCCAAAACAGTATTATGCTTTCCTTCTTCTGAGAACAGTATTGCATCCTTTGCTGAAAGCCACATCCCTCCATTGCTTTCAGACCAAAGCAAATCGTAATTTATGCATGGCAGCAAATGTTTAATGGCCTGGATCATTTTTGGTGCAATACTTTCTAACAGACTATCTGAGAAACGCCATAAATTATAATATGACTGTAATATTTCCTTTCTTTCTTCAACTGTTCGTAATTTCATGTCACAATCAATATTACCAATGAATGCAGTCAGCATATCCATGAACACTTGATTAAGGACTTTTGTAGAGAGGAATATATTCCATTGAGCACCAAGTGAACTGCTATCATGTATAGGAATGTTTCGCCTATCCTTGCTGACAATAAAATGTCCATTTACATGAAAGTCTAAACCAGTAGTAATCGGCAGTGGAAGGAAACAGAAGATTTTACCTTTAACTTTAATAGGATGTTTTGGGGTTCTGTTTTGAGAAACTTGTAATGCAATTTCACCAAAAGGTAGCATACCTTTAGTGCCAATTTTCTTCAACAGCTCTTCACTGTGATCTGTTCTTTGCAATAATGAGCAAATAATCCAGTTGGATTTCTTGCATTCTTTACCATCGTATACACTTACTTCACACCTAGTAGAGCAATTATTACTCTGACCTGTAGGCCAAATACTGTTGAATAACTTAATACGACGGTTTACATCATCACAGTTTCTGCTTATGGAAAATAGTTTCTTCATGCCATCAGAAGAACTTTCTTTGATCTCAAATAACGATATGTCATTGATATGTTTTTGAAACAGAATTAGCTCGTGTGCCATATTCATCAGTGTGGATACTAAAGATTTGACCTTCTCTTTGCTGTAAATTTTATCAGAAATTTCACTGGATTTACTTGTACCAGAATCACGAAATGGAAATCGAAACAATGTACCATTATAACCACTTCCAGTGAGGTTAAAAATATCACACCCAAACACATTATCATATGGTTTGAACTGATCTCCATAGTGTTTTAAATCACTGCTTGACTTTACAAGATTGATTCTCATGCCAGGATGTTGAGGAGTGATTCTGTCACCTAAATATCTTGTGTGGGGATCAAAAATTGTGAGGTACTCTCTGGAGATAAAACTAGGAAGATCTGTGACATTGTATGTAGCACAGAATCCAACACCAAAACGTCCAGTTTTCATTGGATCATTCCTTTTAGTCTCACCAGCAACTTTACAGATATTTTCAAAATCACTATCAGAGAATGTAGCATTGTTGTAAACATAAAGTGCTGGACCTTGCCAAGGCTTTAGTTCCCGAGAAAAGAGAGATAAATGAGGATATCTTTGCCAATTGATGAGGAATTTTATTTCAGTTGCTTGTGCATCATCAGCATTTTGTATGAGTTCTTTGAAAATATCAATATCACTCTCATAATCTTCCACTATTCTTGCTATTCTGTTAGTAATACTTTCATGCTGTCCAGATCTTGAATATTCAATAGTCAATTTACTTGAAGGAGCAACTTCATGGCTCAGTGGTTTAACACCAAAATATTTTGCCACAGCAGGAGTTATTCTTTCTAAATCAACATATTTGAAAGCTTTTTCTTTGAAACTTGAAGCAAATGTGCTATTCCTAAACCATTCACGATCATCGTACACACATGAGTGTGATACTATTAGCTCACGATCATTTGTAGGAAACAACACTTCATAGTTTTTAACATCACATTTCTGCTTATAAAGCCAAATAATTAATTTGGCACTCATATCAAGTTCACTGTCAGTTAACTTCCTGCACTGTTTCTCACAGGTGTCCTTCAATTTTCCAAGAACACATAGTGCATTAGAAATTTCAAAGTTTTTAATGTTCCAAAGGCTGTGAAAATTTTTAAATAACTTTAGATCATAAATGTAAGGACTTAATTCAAATGGAACAGAAAGCACAAACCAGCTTGAGTCCAAGAATTGTGGTTGAGGCAGAAAGGGAGACCAGATTTTGTTTAACTTCTTTGCATCTTTCACTTTTGATAAATTGTCGTATATATAATGCACAATGTTAGTCACTTTCTGTTCATCCTCAGGTCCCAGGTGTAACGATTCAACAAGTTTCAGTTGACTTCTTACATCGTGCTCTTTTAAAGTATTGAAATACATATTAACATATGTACCTCTTACTTGATATTCTCTTGAAATTATTGGGTGAATGGCTCCAATCAAATAGGGTATCTCTTTGCTAAAAGTAAATAACGATTGGATTGAATAGAAACTTCGTGCATCAGCTGACCATTTTAATTCTCGTGGATATTCTTCTGCTGGGCATTTCAATGCAAGTAGAAAATGAACTTTGGAAAGACTTGTTATATCCTCTTTGGTTAAGACACAATTCTCTTTGGCAAATAATTGGTTTAAAATAAACTGTCCTCTTTTTACCATAGAATCTCGATCTGCTAGAGAATGACATGACTTCATGCTTTCCATAAGAATGCTACGTAAATCCTCTCTGTTTCTTTCAACATCAATCCATTGTTTTAACCCTATTTCCTTTAGCTGGCTAATATAGGGATGATATATTTTGTCTGGGATTAGAGCTGCTGTATTATTAAGCAATATCACAAACTCACGATCATTATTACTGTACAAGAGTTCAGCTTTCTCATATTTACCAGCTTTAGTTCTTATCAACTTCTTCTTTCTCAAGCATATAAAAAGATCCTCATTACAATTTCTTTTATCGAGTAGCTGGCGCAGTAACCATAACATTATCTCATCACCATTGGAGCTGTTGTGTCCTATCAGACAATCGACTAGTGGGATTAATCGACCAATGCAAAAATCAGTAAAAGCTAAAGGCTCAATACCTAAGCTCTGAATTAGACTTACTGATTGCAGATCATCTTTACAGAGCATACCTTTAGGACATTGCAAGTCATCAGGCCAAACTATGTTTTTGGGTAGGAGAAAACAGTCATCACTTAGAGCAACGAAGTTAGTCTTTGAAGATGAACCTTCACGAAATATTGGTAGCTTTCTCAAACTTTCAGCCTGTTTCTTTGTATACTTTTTATCATACTGGCTGAAGAATAAACGTAGTAAATCTTTATCTTGATCACTGAAATGATGTATGGAAGTGTTGTGAATATCCAACACATTTCCTTGGTTTAGGTAAGGAAAAAAAGATCTAGTTATAGAATCTGAAACAACCATAAATCCCAGATTCTCAAAAAGAGAGCACCACTGGTGTGGTTGAACACGGAAAAAGTGGACATTTGTTGTAACTCTCATCAGTTTATTTTGCTTATAATTCGGAACAATTGGCAAATCAGCTAAATCAGCTAAAACAATATTTTCATTCCTGATCCACTTCCAAACATTCTTCAGCCAGTTAATGCCACCTTTTCCAAGATGCCAATTATACTCTGAACATTTATTATCAAGTGGTAACCATGTAGAAATTGAAACTTTCAAGAGATGACGGCATACATCATGTGAATCTGCTATTTTAACCTGTGTCCACTTTTGCTCAGCAATTCTTTTGACGTGTTTTACAAGGGAAGATGGCATTGCAGTATCAACAAGTAACCTTTCTATACCTGGAAGAAAGGTACGATAGCATTGCAGCAAACTGTCGGTCAGTAGATACTTTGTATCAGAGGAACCTTGCTCTGTGATCTTACAGCATGAGCCATCAGATAATGGTAGCAGAGAAATATTATATATTTCACTGCAGTTATAAACTGTTAAATCAGATAATGCATACTCCAACAGAGTATATACTTCCTCTGGAGATAGTTTGATACCATTGGGAAAGTTCTTTCTCAAAAGTTGAGGTGATATAACTCGTTTCATCAAAATCTCATTTAAGCTTTTCAGCATTATTATGGTCTCATAAACACTATCAGGAAGTAGTGTTATAGAGAGACCAGCTTTCAATAGAGTATCTATCACTATAGCAGGAGGAGAATTTTTGGCATAAATAAAATATGCTTCAGTGAAATTGACCCATTTGCCACCACAAGCTGTTGACCACAATACTCGTGAATCTTTAATATTAGACAAGAGAGGTTCTAATACCTCTAACCACATATGAGCATTTTTGATTTCGATATACAATGGCCATGATGAGTACGCATCACTGAAAACATTGCTTGGTAAATTACCAACACTGGCAGGAGAATCCTTGTAAGTAAATAGAGCACATTGGCTAGAAAGAAGTATTGAATAGGCTGGTGCTATCATTTTACGAATGAGCATCTGATTCCATAAAGCTTCTGCACTATTCTCGTCATGTCCAGGCCACTTGATGCTTCGCCTGTTGTCACTTACAGCAAAGTAGCCGTGGATATGGATAGGAAGGGATGTGTGTATGGGAAGAGGAAGAAAGCAAAATGCCAACCCACTTTGATTCAGCCTACTCTCTGCTTTCCAAGGCAACTCAATTATAATATCACTGAATTTTCTCAGTAATTTTGGCATGCAATCTCTTAAATTTCCCGTTTCACATTCACAGGAAATGTTGATTTTAACAGAAGTGGGAATTTGTGCTGCTAAACCAACCCATGGCAAAATAGACAAATCCTTACTCATGCTATTGATGTCTTCATCAGCACTGCCAATGACATTAAGAACTAGCCAGTGAAATTTATCACTGCCATTTTCTCCCTTTTGAGTGGATATAGTGGTACTATAAAGCTGAATAAATGATTTTGAATGACTCTTTAGTATTTGTTGTGTGGCTATTTCTTGACATTGAACTTTCTCTGACTGCAACATCCTTTTGTAACAATCGTCAACTTCCACTGAATAGATTAACTTCGGCACATTATCTGCTATATCCATATCATAAATGGATATTTTGATGACACTCTTTAAAAATAAGAGGATGAAGGGTGCCTCACAAATGAATGATCGAAAATGAGTTTCCTTTATATGTTCAACTGTATTGATATTTGTTGAGATTTTGGACTGATTACCATGCTGACGCAAAGGAAACCGAAATAACGTGGCATTGTAGCATGACTTGGTTTTGTCCGCACCAAATATGCCATGAAAAGTGGATGCATGTCCACTAAATTTATAAAATTCTTTCAACTTTTTCTTGACACCAGCAGGTGAAATCTCAGCTGCCTTAACCGTGGTCCGATGTGGATCAATAAAGGCCACATATTTGTCACTCATGATAAGAGGTAAATCTAGTAAAACAATACATTCTGGAATTATTATTACAGTTATACTGAAATAACATGCGCATAATGCTGAGATGTTTTAGCATACTTGTAGAATCAAGGGACATTTGCACAGTTGAGGCTGTGACAGCATATGGTGGAAGTTTCACAGCAATGCCTTGTGAAAATGTGGAATGTTAGTTGACTATACCTAGTGTAATGATGCATTCTGTCACTGAGTCAACTAAGGTCTATTCATGTTAACTGGAAGTAGGCTTAAAAATGACATTGTGTGTGTTTTAAATGTGATTTTAGTTATACACCTAAGTAGTCAGATCACCCATACGTGCTACCATTATTGTTTTAGCACTCCATTGTATTCTGTGTGGTCTTTTGCACACTATATACTTTCTTATGGGACATACAGCTAACTTTACAGTGTAATTATGTATAGGCCTGTAGATAATAGTAAAAATGGTCCTTGTGAGCAGGAGTATATTAGTGTTTGTAGTAAATAAGTGATTTATTTTTGCTAAGGCCCAAGTGACCTCAAATGGACTAAGTATTCAAACTAACTTCTTAAACTTGGTTCATAAAAGCACAGCATAGTATTTCAGAACATGATATAATATTTAGCTTGACTTGAAATTCAGCTTATTTGACAGTAGAGTCATTAATACCAAGAGGCCTGTTACTTAAAAGCAAAGCTGAACTCAACTGTAATGGCTAGCTACTATGATAGTCCCAGCAAGAAGACCACATATTTAAACTGAGGATAATAATTATGCTGGATTATGATGTGTATACTATAATGCAAGCTGGTGTTGTCAAGTGTTATCAAGTGATGACTAACAATCTTGAGTTACTATCAGGCATGAATACCAAAAACTATTCAAAGACATTATCAATCATGCTTAAATTAGGAGCCAGTTAGCATTCAAACAGACTGTCATAGGTGTTGAGCTAAATATAAAATCTTGTGCATGAATTATATTCTGAGTTCTACACTAAGCCACATGATTCAGTGGTATAAAGACATTCTTGTACAACATTGACTTCAGTATCCCAGAGAAGTAGATGAACTGCTTAGTTAGATCCCAAAATCCCTGGCTACTTTTCCCTTGCCCCATTGATGAGAAAAAAATAGGCTGACCTGAGAGACTCTAGCTCCTGTAACCTGGGTGACATGTTCATGGTTCTCTAATGATGCAGCAATAGGTAAGGCTTGTAGCTGATTTTACAACAGAGTTGGATGTTAGCTTATATTGTCTAAAGCAACAATGTATTTCCACAAGGTGGAGACATAGGTAGAATATGATCAATTATAGAGACAATGTGCAGCTACTACATTCTGCATGGAGGGGTTTGTAGCTGAAATTTAACAGAGTTGGACGTTAACATGTCTTGTCCAAAGTGATGATCTTTTTGACCTCCTTAAATGTGCTAGCTAAAATTATGGACCAATACATTTTCAGTGTCTTCTAGATACAGCAATAAGGCTTCTCTTCTTTGAGCAGGACAGATGTGTAAAATACTACAAATATTGTGGTACTATGGTTATAATTATTTTAACCCTCTGAGTCCTGACCTCACAACTATTTTCAATGAACCAAACCCAACTACTGAGGATGTTAATTGAAGTTATCTGATCTTGAGAAATGGGATGCCTAACCAAAGCTTTAGCCAGAAAAGTTATATAATCTTGGAACAAGAAACAGCTTATGATATCCTTTAGCCATTGAAAATATAATAACTATCTTATAATCTGTGGCTGAATAGTAAGCATGGCCCCAGATAGTGAGCTAAAATTGGATGCTCAAACAGCTGTCTGATAAGCTTAGCAAGATGCCCGTTAGATGTAGGGTTGAAACTAGGCTGTGCCTATAAGGCCATACCATATCTAACAACTTCAACAGAAAAACTGGGTTAAATCACACCCTTTTATGCCCACATGTGAAAATAATGGTGCCCCTTGGGGAGGGGGTTTGCTTTTTTTTTTTTTTGGTTTTGTTTTGTGTAGAGTGTGTTAGCAATCAAGTGAAAAGTATAAAAGGGCAACTAAAACCAGCGCCCTAGCAAACCCTTTGTGACAGGTTCATCAACAGGCAGAGCAAAACAGGGTTAGATGCCCCAGGAAAGGCTAAAAAGTCAACTAAACCCATGCCCTAGCAAATCCTTGGTGACAGGTTTGTCAACCAGCAGAGTAAACCATTAGATTAATTCTTTGGCCCCCAAAACGCTGGCCAGGATGGTCATTTTATCAAATGGCAGGGGGGGTTGGATCTAGAATATGGATCAACAATGTTCATCTAACTGCTTGCTCTGCTAGTTGACCCTGAAGGTTACTAGGGCACTGCCATTTTTATACTTTTCACTGTTTCCACTTATGCAGAAACTACACAATCAATATCTTCCATTTTGGCTAGGTTATTATTTCTTGTGTTGTGTGTGTGATTTAAATCTGGCTTTCCTGTTGATATCCCACCTGCTTTGCAACCTCTACTGGCACTAAGCTACACTTATACATCTGTCTTCTCTTTTTGTATAGGTCAGTGAAAATGGACCATCACAAAGATGTATTGTTCATTATCAATATATTTTCACTATCATTACATATGAAAATACATAGCTGAGCAGCTACAGATGTAGTCTTACCACAAAATGATTAACAGCTAGGTATAAGAGTAACTAACAGCTTTCTACAAGCTTGATACTTAAGTACTGCCTCCCTCCGTAGCTACATAAACAATTACTCAACACTTACCGGCTGTATAAACATGGTCACCGCTTATTAGTAAAGATTAATCAGGCAGATATTACTCCTGACACAAGGCATTAAGAGAAGAAATTGTATGTTTGTATTACTGACCCCTCCACTCTCTGTAAAAGATCAGCTGCAGACAAGCAGAAAAGCTGGCTTTCTGTTTCAATAGTCCCTTGATTCATAATAAGGCCTTCTCCAAGTCATTCAATATGAAATCTCAGCTAGTTATCTAAACTAAAAGTATTTATCAAGGATGTACCAATGTACATGCAATATAAACATTTCTTGTAAAAGATATGCACAATGGGTAAAAAGTAGAGTGTGCTTAATTTCTTCTAAAACATAAAGTTCTATGAAGGACAGCCATGCAAACAGATAATAGCAATATCTCAATTTAATACCTCACTCATCATTCAACCCTCCCCTATTCTCCCTTTCCCCCCTTTCTCTCCCTCCTTCCTTCTTCTCTATTCTATTAAAATTTGAATCACTATAACATACCAGTTAAGTGAAACACAGAGAGAAATCCTAATCCAAACCGTCCAACTTTCATTACATCCTCTCCCTTAGAACTCTTATTGATCTTAGCCAAAGCCTTCCAGTCTTCCTTTTTAAAGAGAGCATTGTTCCAAGCATAGAGGGCTGGGCCCTGGTACTGGTCAAAGTTTTCAAATAACATTTCTGTCGAATCATGTGCCCTTGAATTTGTAAGGAAGCTAACTTCAGTAGCCCCAGCATCATCAGCATTTTGAATTAGTTCCTGGAAAAGGTCAACATTAATTTTAGCAAACAGAACAGTGCCTAAAATAATATAGTACTATCACTGACCAATTGGGCAATGATAAATCAGAATTGAGCAATGATAAATCAGAATTGGGCAAGATAAATTGCAATTGGGTAGTGACAAACACTGGTTTGACACAAGCTCTAGCTCAAGCTCCCAGTACTGAAAACACATCCAGTTAATCCTCCTCCCATACCACATTCTAATTAATAATTCCTTCTCTACCCAAAGTCAAATTTTGAATGGTTCATGAGTAGGTCTTGACAAAATTTGCTTAGCAAAATTTGAACAAAATGGGCAGCCTGAAGAAACAAGCAATTCTGCAAGCAAAATGGGCTTCCAATTTTATCAAAAAAAAGCAAAATAGTTGCCAGTGAAGATGTCTCAGCAGAGATCGATGTAATTGCTTGGTGCATGTTATGGAGCTACCCAAATGGGCTAATGATTAGTACTGTTAGTCCAGCCATCTTCTGCTGTAGTTGAGAGTCTTTTCGATTCTACAACACTTTATAGCTCAGCAGCAGTCATCTTTGGAAGGCTACCTGTTATCTTTGGAAGGCTATCTGGAACTCTTCTTATGTTGCAATACAACCTTGCTCATTAGATTCACTAATAATGGTGCCAGCACTTTAATGACAAAATGGATGTATCAGAAAAGCAAAATTGGTAGATTTATCTAGCATAAAAGCAAGCAAAACAGGCAGGAAAAAAGCAAAATAGGTAGGGAAAAAAGTCAAGGCCTATTCATGAGCTGTTAATAGCTTATGAAGTTTATTAAGCAATTAATTGGGCAATGATAATTTTAGGCACTGAATTGAGAAGTGGTCTGATAACTACCTATATTACCAGTTATTATAGCACAATAATTCTTGACAAATGCCAAATTGTTACCTGGAATTAAAAAGGTTTATAAAGTAGCTATTATGCACTAGTTCTGAGGCAAGAAATGTGTATAAAAATCACTTTGAGGCTGGACAAGATAGTATTTTGCTGATGAGTAAAAGAAACAGATCACATTCTGCCAGAAACAGATCACATTCTGACAACAAGTGCTAGAGAGGAAGCATTGCATTACAACTTCTATATGTGGATTACCATAATAGAATGACCTCAAATCAAACAATATGCCAAAAATAGCTAGTTACCTTAAGAATCTGGCCTCCATCAGGATATCTTCGAAGGATGTGAGATATTTGATCAGTCAATGGAGGAGATTGGGCTCCCACTCCTTCATCATCACTGTCATCTGACTCTAATGGAAAATATGGAGAATAACATTAACTTTTTTAGACACGTTCCCATGATCAGTCAATGATATTCATGGGCAATTCCATGAAATCACTTAAAGTTAGTGACCCCACAGACAACAACTATTTTTCTAATGCTACCTTATAATCAGCATAACATATAGGAAGGGGCCAAAGTGTCAAGTTGGTGAATACACATTAATTGCCATCTAAATGACCTGATGTTATTCTGCATTGGGTAACATCATAGATTTGTATACTAAGACAGTGCAACATCTCCAGGTCCTTCAAAATTAATGGTCCCTCCCTGCTTCATAAACTACAGTTCTAGTTCACAATAGCTGATTCAACATAGCACTAGCAATACTTAATATTCATAGTAAGAAACAGGAACTGAAGTAGAGTGGAGTTGATTCATATCTTTTCTTGGAAGCAACTAATACTATGCATGTGGTATTTCTATCAATTTGGTAGCTCTATGTGGTATTAGTCAGAATTATTTTAAACACAAGCATGTAATGATAAAATGTTTAGTGTGTTTATCAAATACTATCCTGACTAAATAGAATACATCCAATCACTGGCAATACAAATTACTATTATGATATACATGTATAGTCAAATTTAATCTCCCAGAGATAAAATGCACCAGTATTATGGACAAAACCTTCAGCTGGTAATACTTACAATGCAATATTAACTATCCTGACTAGGACATCACAATTACATTAGATCTATAATGGATTCATCTTGTTTTCTCTCATGCTATAAATACACCTTCTATATATGTACATGTTATTTTAGGTAGTGTTTTTAACTTTCAGTGATCCCTGAACTGTTATGGTATTTTGGCTTGTTAGTGGTACATGAGTAGCACAATACATGCATCTAAATGATGGGATCCCTGCACTGAATATAAAGTATGTGCAGTAAACTGGATCTCAGAAGCTACATGTAGTGAAACCTCTATTCCAGACACTTTGTGATTCCTAGAACATTCAGGGATATACATGTACTTTTAATCTATATAGTACAGGACCTCTATCACAAACTACTGTCCATATTGATGTAGTTTGACAAACCCATATATAGCTGCAACTGAAGGTACAGGTCCCCTATAGTTTGATAAACCCATTAGAAGAAGATAATTCCTTTTGCTGCAACCGAAGAGTACAGTACGTACCTCTATCACAAACTAGTGTCCAGACTGATAAACCCATATTATAGCTAGTCAGGGGAAGATAATTCCTTTGCTGCAACAGTTTTTTTGTAACAGCCATCTAAATTTTGGAACTTCCCACTCGGAATCAAATATAACATTGCTTAGTTTTAAACCTACCGCCTCCTAGGGAAGACATCGCTTTTTCACTTGACAAGTAACTCTTCACAAAACGTTAGTTAGCTAGCTACAAGACGAACGATCAGCCAATAATAATAATAATAATAATACGTATAATGCAAGTTAGTCTGGCACACACGACCCCTTTGCACACCCACGCACCACACCCCACACCAAGGCCACGCCCCGTTATTTATAGCACAACAAAAATTATTAATACATCACTTAAATTCTAAAAATAGCATTTGAGCATTGTCACTTCTTCTCATAGATGGACATCTCCATTTCATCAACTGTTTCAGTATTCAACTTTGCATACCTGCACATTGTAATGCTAAATTACAACACTTCTATCATGGCTATTTTATAGCTACACACAGTGACAAATATAGTGGTAAATGGACCTATAGAGTAATATGCTAAAGTGAATACTGTACCTTAACAGCATACTGTATATACTACTACATTATCACTTGATACACACCACTAGCTAAGGATATTAAACAGGCTTGTGTGCCCATTGGCATCTACATGGTAAGGTCATAGCAAGCAGTCAGGCTGGTCAGGTTTTGGCCTGACCACTTTTCAGAACATTGAAACCACACCTACCAGCACCACACCCATTAATTTTTTTATAATAATTATTTTGCCAGCTAGCAATGCAGTCTGTAGCTGAGCCTGGCTTGATATCCAGTGAGCCACACCAGCCAGTGGCTTTAAGTTCCCTAAAAAGCAATTTGGGAAGAAGAGTCCTGTCAACAGATGCTTCCAGCCATCTTGGTTTCGTCAGTGGTCTTTTCTCCACTAGTGCTGCCAAAGTCTTGGATTTTATCCAAACTGCTTGGATTTCAGACCCTTCAATTGGATTTGATCAATGATGATTTGGATTTTCACCTAAACCTAGCCCTAGCACAAAAACAGTTTTAAAATTTCTATGCATTTTTAAGTGTTGAATTTAATGTACCTCTAAAGTGCTATGATTTAAACCAAACCAAACACTGATCTTAGCTATAAAGTGTCATGTTCTCATTACATTTTTTGATAAAAATTGTGCTTGGATTTATTTGGATTTTTGGGTACAGAAAAATTTGGATAACTTCGTTGACTACTTTGGATATTACAAAAATTATTTTGGCAGCACTGCCACTACGAGTCAAGAGATGTGGTGTTTTGCCATGCTTGTCAAATGGCCTTCAAAAAGAAGAAATTAATGGCAGCTAATGCTGATCCTGCTTTTGTAAGTTGTATTAACTAGGCTATAGCTAGCTAGGGACTAGAGTGATGTTTCCAAATAATGCCCACTCCATTTTTTCCCATACTAATAGTTAGTTATGCGTCTTTCTCCTAGGTTACTCGAGGATTTTCCAATTGGAAAGATGCCACTGCTAGTTTCAAGAAGCATGAGATGAGTGTGTGCCATAGGCAAGCTATCGAGGTAATGATTACCCTTCCAGCAACCACACGGAATGTTGGTGAGCATCTATCTGAATTAAAGTGCTTAGAGACCTGTCTCACAATCTTCAGCAGTTACCTTTCCTAACTATCATGGTTGATGAAACTTCTAACAAAGAACAGGCTATGGTAGTTATTAGAGGTGTTGAAAATTTGGAAGTGCATGAAGAATTTATTGGACTGTACTGTCTCCCTTCAATTGACTCAAATGTTATTGTTGGAATGATTAAGGATGTATTATTAATAAGTTAAGGGGCCAATGTTATGATGGAGCAAGTAGTATGAAGGGCCATAGAAGTGGTGTTCCTCTCCAAATTAGCCAAATAGAGCCAAGGGCAGTTTATACACATTGTTATGGACACTCCTTAAATTTGGCTGCAAGTGATTCACTGAAAGCATCGAAATTAATGAAGGATGCACTAGAAATGGTACATGAGATTATGAAACTAATTAAATATTCTCCAAGATGAGAAGGCATATTTCGAAAGCTAAAGGAAGACTCACCTTCTAATCCTGGAATTAGAGTTCTGTGTCTGACCAGATGGACTGTTAGGGCTGAATCTATTACTAGTATCCTTCAAAACTTTGATGTACTCCAGGATACATGGGAAGAGGCATCTACTATTGTGAAGGACCTTGAGATACATGGGGTATCAGCTGTAATAAATGTTTTTGGAGCCATGTTGGTGTTGGGTCATGCTGATAATAGCAGAGCCCTCCAACATAGAATCATGTCTGCAGCAGCTGGTCAAGAGCTTGCTCGTATGACTGTGCAGACAATGAAAAAGTATCCGTAATGACAAGATGTTTGATCTTTTTAGGGAAAAATTGAATCAGTTCACTTCAGCACATGAAGTCAATGAAGCATGGTTACCTAGGCATCGTAAGATGCCTAGAAGGTATGAGGAGGGAACTTCAAGTGGAGACTTTCATGATTCTCCAATGAAATATTATCGACAGCATTACTTTGAAGCTATTGACCTGATAGTTAATTGTATTCAAGATTGATTTGATCAACCAGGGTACAAAGTTTATTCTACTCTGGAATCACTTCTATTAAAGGCATGTAAACAGAGAGTATGAAGATGATCTAGAAACAGTTTGTGCATTTTATAAAGATGATTTAGACATGGGTCTTTTACATACACAACTACAGTCCTTTGCTGTACATTTCAAAGAAGTGATGTAAGAAAAGGGAAAATTAAGTCTTGACAAGCTGACATTTTTTGACCCGAAGGATTACTTTTCCTCTCTTTCAAGCTCTCAGTCTGTCCTAATGGACCAAGTGATGACCCTAATGCAACTTCTCTTAGTTATGTCAGCAACAAATGCCTCCTCAGAGAGGTCATTTAGTGCCCTCAGAAGAGTAAAAACATATCTGCGATCTACAATGTTACAGGAAAGACTGAACTACTTGATTTGCTTCATGTTCATAAGGATAGAACTGATAGATTATGCCTGAAAAGTGCAATTAATAAATTTATTGAAGACTCCAAACATAGAGTAAACATCTTTTCCAAGTATAAAAAATAGTAGTAGTAATTATCAGAAGTGGGCGTGGCACTAAAATTCCGTGTGATACATATATTCACAAAGGAGCCTGACCACTAAAAATTTGCTTGCTATGGCTTTGCATGGTCCTATTGCACATGTTCTAGCTTTACATATATACCACTGTGCTTCATGTGCAGAATGAATATTTTTTAGTATAATATCTTAACGTACTTTCGAATGTTCTTTTTTCTATTCTCTGATCTGACGTGTCTCCATCCAATTACCACCAAAATCATCAATAGCACTACTACAATCTGCATAAGCAAAAATAGCTGGAAAGTATGTTTTACTTCAAAAAGTTAGGGTTTTACCAAGATGAGTCCATTTTCAAGTGCAGTTGTTCTCCACCCACCATTTGAAGGAGTGCCAGTGGCATGCAGATAGCGTGGCGTGGATGGTGAAGTAGAAACATTTGTAGTTGAATTCATATCTACGAAAAATAAACACATCTAATAATATTTTCGGGTTATAATAATATTGTAATGCCCTGGTTATTATGTAGCTATCATGTATATTCTGTATCATTCATGTACATATTGTATTTTATACATGTAGTAGCACTGAGTATGCTCAGAGTGTTGCTAGGCTAAGTACATGTATATACAATAAAAATAAAATTATTGCTAGCTCTTTCTCTTCTTTGTGAGCCACAATATTATTTATACTCATATAATTATCTGTTCAACCCTCCCAATGCTGTGATAGGTTCAGTAAATTCCATAATTATACTGAGTACAGAAGTATCCACCAAAATTCATATCAGTACATTCTATAATTATACTGAGTACAGAAGTATCCACCAAAATTCATTATCAGTACATTCTATAATTATACTGAGTACAGAAGTATCCACCAAAATTCATTATCAGTACATTCTATAATTATACTGAGTACAGAAGTATCCACCAAAATTCATTATCAGTACATTCTATAATTATACTGAGTACAGAAGTATCCACCAAAATTCATTATCAGTACATTCTATAATTATACTGAGTACAGAAGTATCCACCAAAATTTGTTATAAAACCCAGAAATGTTATAAACATCCCTTTATTCTTTGGCAAAATTGCTCCTTTGATGACCTTTCCTCCAACAAGTAATGCTACTGATTTATTATGAGGTGACAGAGTTTCTTATAACCACTTACCTTCAGTTTTTGCATCAGGGGAATTTGCAAAACAATCTGTAATTTAAGATATAAACTTCTATGAACTCTTACATTTACAGAGCATGTCCTCAAATACATTTAATTGAGAATAAAGTCAGACTTTTAAAAAAGGGACTGTTAAGATGGAAAATATAATAATATAGGTTGGTCATAGAATGAAAGATATGAACACCAAAGAATTTGTTACAGCAAAAGAATATGTGTATAAAGATCATATCTGAAATCAGAGGCATACCAATCTCAGTCTGAAGAAACCCTTGCTCCTGCATAAACCCCACCTGTGTGACTTGGCTGGATCCCTAAGCCATGCAGTCTATGCCTGGCATAAACCCTTTATAATGCTAAACTGGTAGTACAGTACCATAGTGTGGTTAATTAAGGAAGACTTGCAATCATTAACCATTGACGCTATACTGTACCAGATCAGGGGTGTATAGTCAGCACTGTAGTACCTAACTTAGTATCAACCTACACAAACTTCATAGCAGTAGCTAAGACTGGTTATAGCTACCTCTTCCTTCACAATAATCAACTTTTGGCCCAAAACACCTCATCTCTAGCTACCTCCGGTACCGACCAAACAACTAAGTATAGCCAGGCCACATAGTTCATAATACGTTAATAGTAGCTATATTTTAGCTAACTTGAGGCTTACAGAATATATCAGAAGTCAATAATACGGAGGATACTACCAATAAACAGTTATAAACGTCCATTTTGATTCTGGTAAGGCGTAACGTAATCGCATAATTAACGATAGGTACCCAACATTATAGGTGACTTCCTAGCTAGTGCAAGGAAGTATTGTTTAATGATAAGATAACTTTAGACTTTAGTCTGTGCAAGAACAAGCAGGCAGACCATTATGCACAAGCTTCCCTTCAACATCCAGGTAGCTAGCTGTCAAACTAACCTCTCAGCTATACATAATAATAATAAATAATATTATTAATAATTATTTTGGCCTTGGACAAATAGTCATAATTATCTGTGACATGATACAAAAATCTTTCATTGTGGTACTATGCTCTGATTAGATTGACAACCTGTAATGTTCCTTGCTACAAGGTTATACTTGGTGCTATGGAGATTTGTGATTGGTGGGCTTTCATGAAGCAAGTCATAGTAGTCCAATTGTTTCTCCCTCATAAATATCTGCTTGAACCAGTCACAGGCTTTAGTATGAAAGGAAAATTTTGGGTCCACTGAAAGCAGTGAACGAGACCGAACTGGAAAAAAGTAAAAGATTAATCTGACATAATAACCACTACAGAAGTGTCTATAACAATCCCTTCTCCTTGGTAAGTTACAGCTTATGACAGCAACCCCAGTGATTGGAACTCCAGAACACATAAACTCACCAGAAGCTGTTGTGTATTCAGCCTGTTTTTTAGCACTCCACAGATTTGATGTGGATCCACCAAAAAACACAGCAAAACACAGAATGATGACCTATAAAGGAAAAAAGTATATGGGAACTGACATGGCTAATATAGTGATTAAGAAAAAAAATAGCTAAAACCTGAAAGGAAAAAAGTATATGGGAACTGACATGGCTAATATAGTGATTAAGAAAAAAAATAGCTAAAACCTGATGTTTTTACACACAAAATAAGAACACTTCCAATCAAATGCAACTTATCATTATTATTATCTAATCATCTAACTGAGATATACATACCATAATACATCTTCCAACTTTTCTTCGATCTTGTGATCTGTTACTTATCACACTTTGTAGCTTCTTTAGCTGTTCCATAAGAGATCTAATAAGAATAAAATCATCTATGTGTGTACGGTGAGTATAATAGTAGTAACAGTAGAACCTGAGTACTTATCAGAACCCCCTCCCCTTGACCAGATCCTTAGGGATATTATACACCTTATATTAAGGTCTTGTAAAAGATGCTCCTATTCACTCAAACAATAATAATCATGACCCAAGAACAATCAGTATTCTCATACATTGGATAACTATTGGTATATATCATTGGCACTCTTTTAGGATTTCTATCAAACTACTAACTCCCAGGTTTACTATACTAGGGGCATCCAATGCCAGTGGGAGAGTCACTATGATATATTATGTATGCTCATACTCTTAGAATAAATATGTAGACTGACTTATTTTCATTCTCCAATACTTCCACACGCTTCTTCAACTGAAAATTCTCTCGACTATAGTCTGATACTCTACAGTAACAAAATACACAATTTTTCAAATAGGTATTCCAATACAACAACCCATCTCATTCCAAACAATGAGTCTGGGGACACCACTAAAGTAATGGACAGGATACGAGAGGTTAATTGGTGATTAAAGTATGCATACCCTCAAGATACTACTTTTACCGTGTCTAGTCTACAAACCCTTGCCTCCAAAATTACAACATACACATGTTATTCTCTTTATTGGAGTCATAGGATCTTTAAACAAAAAGTATAAAGTAGTAAAATCTATTTTTTTACACAGAGGTAGAGGTAACTAGCCTGAGTATATACAGTAATCTAAAGAGAAAACAAGATTCCTTAATTATTTACCTTTCCTCCAAAGTTTGCATTAGTTCTTTCTTCCTTTTTCTACTCTCTTGTGCAGCAACCTAGACATGGGAGACATCATGTACATTGACATGTAAGTGAAATACTTACTTTGTTTCTTATTTTTCGACGCACACTCTTCAGTGCCTTTTCTTCAACCTACAGCACAATTTACATACACTATAAAGATTCTGATACTCTTTCATATCATAGATACAACCATAGCATTCAGTATGTAGCTAGCTACATTAATCTAGTACACTTCTTACGGTAGTGTAATGTGAAGGGCTAGAAACAGAAGAAAATGTACTACAGAGATGCTACACCATAGTAAGCATATACCTTAGTCAGTGGAAGTGTTGTAGGAATTGGTAGACCTTCTGCTTTCAAAATTTCTTTCTCTTCTTCAGTTAAATTCACTTCCCTACTACACATGTAGTGCTGTAATAGTAATATTTTACATTGATGCCAGTGAATAACAGTACATAGGAAACCCATCCAAATCCACATGCAAAGAAAGACAAAAGGAGGAACTATTGTCACCATGAGGAAACCCAACAACTTGAAATGTAGAGAATAAGGAATGAAACTAACCTTGATCCTGGCATCAATTAGAGCTACTGGATCAGCACCAGCTCTCAGGGGAAGACAAATTGGAGGGAGTGAACCATTGGGACCAGGAGGAGAAGCAAGCTGAGATGAGCAATTTATCCGCTTACTACCTGAACTTCTACTTCCAGGAGAAGTTGAAGTAGACATAGTATCATAACCTAGAAAAGGGTAAAAATTAAAATGTACATGTACACAATGTAACTAAAAATAGTACATTTTCTTTAAGTATTCTCCTAGACCTATTTATCGACCATGAGTCAATAGTTCCTCCTTTTGTTCTTATCTGACAATCGTCTTTGCATGTGGATTTGGATGGGTTTCCTATGAAACCCTGAGAAGTACCAATTAAATGAGTCATATAGCCATCTTTCAGACACAACGTACACACATTGATAAACAAATTGTGCTTATAACATTCTGTACCATTCATTGTGACATGATAAAATATTACACCATATACCTGTGTCTGAACTGCTGCCTTCTTCATTGCTTGCCTCTTCGTCACTGTTGTTACCAGACTGATGTAAGGAATGCTGGTCTTCGTATGTTGAAGCATAACAATGGTCATGCATCACACAGGCTAGAGTGTGATCATGACTTGATATGGAATTTCTATGCTGTTTTGTTATACTGCTCAATTTAGCTCTCTTCAAAGTGCTATCCTCATTTGTGTCACTATCACTTCTCGAGCGTTTAGTTCTATCTGATATTTCTTTCTTATGGCTTTCAAGAGTTTGTGTACCACTGCATTTTTCAGTTACTAACAATGAGACATTGTCACAACAATCTTGACCAAATATTCCAAAGGGACTTCCACTTGTGAACATGTTATCATCTAGTAAGGCCATAAGGGTTTCATCCTGTAGTTCATCAAGGAGGGCAACTATGGAAGAATCATCAGTAGTGCTGAAGTTCTCAAATCCTTCTAGTCCATTAAAAATGTAAAGGTCACTCTCCTTACAGTCAGTGTTACTCAGTCCTTCTGACATAATTACTGTAAGAACAAAGAAAGAAACAATAGGCACTCTCTCTATTCCTATAAAAATTCTTTTTATTTATTCCTCCTAGCACTAGGTAGTCATTTTAGAAAGTCTATCCTTCAATTAATCACTGGTACAACCTCATTGAAATACATTATCCAAATCCTTCAAAGGTCCTATGTATTATTATGCTTGCTCTAATTAGTACAAAGTAGGCAAAAACAAGGTACAACTATGGAAACTACATAGCCTAATCTTAACCATAAACAATGCTGATATCCTTTATACTGAGTTTACCCCTGCCGTGAAGCTAGCTAACTAGCTAGCAACGATAAGTACACTTATAAACTTCACAAAACTTACCACTGACAGGACCACCGTCCACAATCCGTAGAGTAGTTCACAGCTCTCTGGTTAGCTCACAGCTTTCTGCTTAGCTCACAGCTCTCTGCTTAGCTCACAGCTCTCTGCTTAGCTCACGGCTCTCAGCTGCTTAGTCTTCTTGTGTGTGTGTATATACAACGTCGACAGTTTGACGTCATAATAATAGTAGAAATGTTTCTAAATAAAGCCTCCATCAGTACTTTAACCTTTCATCAGTGCATTTGTCATTACAGATCGTCGATTAAAGATGAATCATCAGTGGAGGATCATGGATCAAAGTTACCAATGGATTATATATGGTTGCACTGCACCAACTGTTGAACAAGGCGCAAAAATTTCAGTACCGATACTAATCAGTGCTGTCATACTGCGACTATGTGTCTTTTTGAAGCTCTCAACTTTCACAATTCACACTGTATCCACTCTGATGGGGATGTATCTACTGTGGTTCTTTTATTCCATTGCAGTAGTTTACTTTGTTGTACTGTGTGGAATAGTGTACAGCCTGTTGTTAATTGTAAGAAGACACAAGGGGATATCTGTGGCTGTTGTTTCAGTTATATTCTTGCTCACATGGTATATTAATTAACAATAGTATTATAGTCTTGCAATAGAGCCTGTCTTGTAATACAGCCTGTCCTGCAATATTACATCTACACCTAAGACTGGATATTATGAATAGGAATCAATTCATTAACTTTATGCATAACTGATAAGAATTATATTCTAGTGTAGTCTATAATCTAGTAAGTGATAGCTAAGTGGCTATATTATGATATGTATCATTTCATGGTTAGTTCAGCAATAAATTAATATGAATTTCAGTGAAACATTCGTGGCTTCACCTACTCAATGGCATCAAGTAAGAGGTAAGGAACATTCTTGTAATTTTTACTGTGGATAATTTTTTTGCTACAGTACTGAGTATATCTTTGTCATTCTCTTTGACTACTAATTGACTATGCAGGCTCATTTTTGGTGATGGTCATGCGGTTGGTTTCATTAGGGTTTGATCTTGAACCATCTACTACAAAAGATAAAATGAAAACACCTACAAAAGTTTTATTACTTCCCAACCTCATGGAATACATGGGATATTGCTTATTCCCAACTACTTCAGTTTTTGGACCATTTTTGGTGTATAGTGAGCACATCAAGTTTCTGAATCCATCTCCAATAGTATGTAATATTCTATGTAATATTATGTATGCAAGCCGATAATCAAAGTAAAAAACCTGTCTCTGTATGTATAAATAGCTAGCTGATTAATATACTCTGACCCAGCTACCATTACTTCTGCTTATATTAATACAAGTGTGTATATCAAGCAAATTAAATGATAATAACTTGGGCTAATTTCAGGTAAATATTTCATAACTAAGTAGAAGTTTTGTTTCTGTATCTGTGTTTTCTTTGCCCATATCATAGCTAGTTAATTTTCTTGTACTATGTGTAGAGTATATCATGGCTATGGAATGTTTCTAAGGCGTGGATGGGATCTATGATTTGTCTTGCTGTATCTTCTTGCATTATGCCTTTCTTGTTTAATGAGCCAAGGTGGAACAAGTAAGTAATAGTAAATTCACCCTCTCCATTATTTGATAACAACATTAATGCAGTATAGAGGGGTTTTTTAGTAAGAGTGCTAAAGCTCCATTGACATTATGTACAAGGGTGAAATGCAAAGAGTGGTAGCTTGGTAATTTTGGTGGCTGTAGTGTTCACTGATCAAGTACTTCTCCAATAAATACTTCTGATATATACACTTCCTTTCCTAGACTATATCTGATTTTATTGATAACAAATGATGCCTGTTCTTCAAGGTGGTGAAATCATGAATGCTACACATTTGTAGGTGGTTAGCTGCATATGCTATAGCAGCTTCCTTTCGTTACAGTCACTACTTTGTTAGTTTACTCTCTCAATTTGGGGCACTCTCATCTGGCATAGGAAGAACAGCCATGGATAAATGGTATGTACCCATTTATGAAGGTTCTTGTTGTTGAGTTATACTGCTATTTTGTGAGTAGAATGTAACATTGCTATGATAAATGCACACATGTGACATGCCACATTGATTACATCATAATGTCCTTAGAGAAACTATCTCAAGCCACGACATTTTTTAAATTATAGTGTCAAACTGTCTCTAGTTCTTTTCTAACTAATTTGTGCCCTCTGAACTGTAATGGTAATATAAGAGTGCATTGAAGACTTTTGAGTTCCACTCTTGGGGAATAAGAAAGGTTTTGTAATGGTGTTTAACAAGGAATAGTAGCTTGATAAGTTGGTATTCTATTCTCCAATTGAGTATAAGTCCAATATTAACAAAAGCTTCCATCATGCATTAACTATTAATACTGTATAGTTCTTCCAGATTAAAGAGTAAACTTTACAACAAATTTATGGTCCACAGAACACACTAAAGCCTTGAAAATGGTCATTCTTAATAACCATTATGCCATAAGTCATAAGTCCTAACCATGACCACACTTCTTGCCACACAATGAACAAGTTTGGTTTCTTATATCCCTTTCTTGTGGTAATTCCAGCCTAAACCTCCTTGAAACCTGGAATTTTATGGTTAGTTTATGTGATTACTGAAAAACTATATACATTAAAGCTCTGTATCTTGCCCTAGTACTGGAATACAGACAAATATATTTAATTCTTAAGTGGTGGCCTAAACCAAAAAGTGTACTGGCAGCACTATAATAATTTCAGTATTTCAATTATAAGTTTCTTATAATGTATCATTATGATGTGTCTAATGTGTAGCTATAGATTAATACTCCTCTATAAAGATTACTTTTAGTCAACTTTTTTTTAAGCTAATAATCAATTTTACATTGAAGAGTTCACTCAGCTTAGCAGAGTGGTCCTCTATAGACATAATTTAGTACATTCTACACTGTCACTATCAAAACATTATTACTATTGAATGCATGATTATAATAACTATTTCCTCTTTCTTATTTTTGATGAGACTTTGCAGGTTCAATGATCTATAGGTAAAAGCAGTAGCGTCGTGAGAGGGGTGCAAATGGGTTCATTTGCACCCAGAACAACTTAACTTGCACCCATAACACTTACTTGCATCCCTGCAGAGTAGTTCAGTCTTTAGCTACCGGCTAAAGAGCATTATTTAACTCCAGGCCATAGAACTGTGGCTAAACACTAGAACTTGTGGCTGCTGCAGCACAGCAGTCATTATGATCACACAAACAAAGGTTCAAAGTTCACTGAGGTCATAATTATTATTATTATTATTATTATTATTATTATTATTATTATTATTATTATTATTATTATTATTATTATTATTATTATTATTATTATTATTATTATTATTATTATTATTATTATTATTAGAGATTAATTAGAGAATAAGAATAATTATTATGCATGCAACTATAGCTTGCACCCAGTATCCAAAGTGGCTAGAGACGCCACTGGGTAAAAGTACATGTAAATTTTGAACAGGTTGAGGGAGAGAAAAGTCAAGATGAATACTTCTTATTCTTTCTTTGAATGCTTCTTGTTCTTTTTCTTTCTCTATGACCTTTTCTTCTTCCTTTTCAGTTTTCTCTCTTCTAAATGAGCAATTTTTTCATCACTAAAATTTTCAATGATTCCTAGATGTTTAAAATGTGTTAAAGGTGTTATCAATCTGAGAGAATAGCTCAAACTTGATATCACAACCAATGTTGACCCACTGATCTAACCAGGTAACCACTCTGTATGATGACAGGTCAGAGAAGATAGTATTACCACTGGTACCTTCCATTGCAAAAAAAAAAAGTAGCCAGCTGCTACCTGACTTGCACATGATTAAATTGCACTGACTTTAAAGGCATATTTCATAAAATCTAGGTTTGTGCCATTCATAATTCGTTATTTTCCCCCCTTTAGGTCAGATTTTCATGTTGTACATCCTTTCTCTGTTGAAATCCCTCGATCATTGGGAACTGTAGTCACCAATTGGAACGTCCCAATGCATTTATTTCTTAAAAATTGTAAATGCTTGTACAATAATTAATTCCTGTGCTAGAACCATAAGTTAGCACAGCATTGTTCACTAAACATTTCCCCCCCCCCCCCCCCCCCCCCCAGATGTCTACAAACCTACACGTGTCTATATTGGAAGATTTGGTGCCATTCTGTTAACTTTCCTGGCCAGTGCTATGCTTCATGTAAGTACTAATAACACAGCTGCAATAATTATGTCATAAGATATGGGTATCAAGAGTGTAGTAGCATTTACGGCTGACTGAGCTCCACCCATAATAATATGAGGTGCCATAAGAGTCAAAATGTCATCAATGAGGAATTAAGATATAAATAGCAGGAAAAAATTCTATTTCACATCAGAGTATGGTGCTATAAATTACATGATTAATTAACTCGATGGTATACTTTGAGCATTAGAAAGTTTCTTTATCTTTATAGTGCAACTTGTTATACTTGACCTACTCCACCATGTCCAAACAAGTTTCTGGCATTTTATAGGACTATAAGGGCCTAGCTATTAATTGTCAAGAGCTGTCTCATACTAGCTGTTAGTGGTCAAGAGCTGTCACATGAAGATATGAAGAATGTTAATAATAAGAAGCCATCTTTCTAAGTGTTTACTTTGCTTTTCCAAAATAGGAAAAAGAAAGATTTTCCTAATCAGCAGTATGAGGCAGCTCTTGACCACCAATAGCATAGGTAAATCAGTTAGCTCTGGACCACCAATAGCTAGATAATCAGATGTGTTAATATTGCTTCGGTGGCAGTTCTTAATCAACAACATCCATAGCTATGGCTAATACATGGTGACATTTGTACAATAAATGACTTTCCTATTACATTTAAAAGAGGTGAGTCATAGTAACTAGGCAAAAATGACTCCATAGCTAAAATGATGCAGTCCAAGAGAGGAGAATCTTTATAGCTTAGGTATAGACAGAAATGGCTCCCACAGTTCAAGAGAGGAGCTTGCCATCTATGGTAGCTCTAATTATGTTGTACATTACACAAGGGACCCTTCAACTTTGCAACATTCTGGTTTCCTCTCAAATATTGATGCTCCACTTTGTTATCATGTATGTTAAGTTACTTTAGTTATCCCTATAATAGGGTTTAAACTTTCAACTTGGTGCAGTCTTGCTTTCCATCGGCCTCTATGCATATGTAGAAAATGGTAAGTTCCTTTATTTTGAGGTGGCATCTTACATTATTTTGTTTCTTCTTGTTAGTGTTGAGGTACAAATTAAGTATAAAGTTAAATGCGTGTATATTAGATCGACCATGTCCAAAAGACTGTAACCACACTAATAAAAAGGTATATTATACTACTAGTAATATTATACTTATCACATTATATTGTCTAATTCGATATAAAGGTATATTGTACTATGTACTAGTAATATTATTTTATCACAAACTTATTACATTATAATTATTGTCTAGTTATAGCATTTGGCCAGTGAATTAGTACTTAACAGTACTAATGGGGCTATGTAAGTATTATTACCACTGCATGTCATTACAATTTTGCTGCTGTAAGCATTTTGACCTTCCTTTGCACTAAACCTTCAATGAGGCAGTTAGTTATTTACCACTTAGCAATTATTTTGAAGGTAACCTGTCCATACTCTTGTAACAAGTATAGGTAAGCATGCATTTGTATATTTAGTCTGGCTTCATTATAATATTATTATTTATATATTTATGTTATAGACTACCATGTGGGTGTTCATACTTAACACTGGCTTTACTATTCTGGCTATGTACCATCTAGCATATTTGGGGTTGATGTTTGGTTCTCAGACAATGGAGGAAAGAGATCTAGAATTGCAGGTTAAATTATAACTAGTTGATGTGTTTACTGGTAAAACAAGTAGACCTAACATTAATCATGAAAGCTATCCTAGAAAAATGGACAAAATACATAATTATTTTAGCTGGTAAAAGTTATTTGATTTAGAGGTGTATGGTCTAAAACTCTGTGACGTATAAATAGCTTCTTGTTGATTTAAACAAACATCATTCGTTAATCTCTAATTTAACTCTATTCTGATCCCTTGAGTAGCATGTACAGGTAAAATGCTATAGGTATAGTTTAAGGACATGTAAAAATCCCCTTTCAAGCATGTTGCTATACCTTTGGTATGATTATTATGATTTAGTATACTTATGATTGTGAACAATGTTATTTTTTATAGGGTTACTCAATGACACATGCTCTAAAGAAATGGGCCCACCTAGACTTCCTCAGTCACTGGATAGTACTAGTGTCATACCTATTCTCTTTACTGCTATAGATATTGGCCTTTTCAGACAAATCAAGACCTTCAAAATTTAGAATCTGGTTTAATGAAACTGCATGAGTAGAATAATATTCATATATACTTATAGCTAGCTCATACCATTTTGTTGATCAATTAAATAGCAGTGAATTTGTCTATGTGTGAATGGATTAGCAAGTATGCCTTAGACAGCCCTTCAACAGCTTGTTTGGAAGCAGCAATTTAAGGCACAAAGTTCAAGAATGAGAGAAGTCTTTATCCTTATCGGAAGAGTCACCCTTACTAGTTCTTAACATTACACAATTTCTAATGGGTTATAGCTATCTAAACATCTCATTGGTTGAAAGGACTGGTTTTGGCAAGTGTGGCATTGCTACATGAAGTTGAAGCACGGGACAGATTTGAAGCCTGAAGATATTTACAAATGTACTTATGTAGTAACTAATGGTGCTAGAACTATATAGCTAGCTATATTATACTAAGAAGAAAGTACCTTTAATTGATAATGTAACAAGTGGTTACTGTTTTTAATGATAATGTGGTGCATAGAACTAATGGTCTATACTAAGTACTATTGTTGATTCGGACAAGAAAATAAGATATCAGCACCAGTAAATGGTTGGCTGTAATAGAAGTGATGATTAGTTTTGCATACAGGAATTATAGCTAAGCCAGACTTGTGGAGATTATGACTTAAAATGTGCTTTGAGCTGCTATATAGATTTATATAATCCATATGTATACTTCTATAGCTACATTCATTCTTATCTATGTTTGACTATGGAGAAAGTCCTCCTTTAAATTTCACACATCCTGTATTTATTGATCTATCTCAATTTTCATTGTAGTATTCAGCAAAAGTTGTGCACACTTGTGATAAACAGCTAGTTTTATGGCAGGGTGAAATAAAGGTTTGGTCTTTAGAAGAATTGTTTTAAGGGAAGTGGTGTGGTGAAGTAGACAACTTTTGCCACTATTACAACCCATCACTAATGAAGAACAAAGAAATTGTGTACTCACTGTTTTTAACAATCAAAAGAATAATGTGAAGTGGGTGGGAGATATAAAACTGCTCCCAGAGCTTGGCGCTAGACATCCAAAGAGAGGACAGGCTGCAGTTATCTTTTCTTGTGCCATTTAGCTGTAGTGACTAAGATGTAGCAATATCTACTAGCAGAAGAGGGACTATGGCAGTATAGCTACTGTAATTTCAGAAAACATCTGCTGTTTTTCTATGATCTTTGGCCTTGAAACATCAAGATTGTAATCCTAAGTTAGCCATAATAAATTTTTACATAATGGGCATCTTAAAAATTTATGATGGCAAGCATAGTTTAATGCCAAGACAATAGGCAACAAAAGTTTGATACTTTTATCTGGTATGTCACATCCTGGTCCTTAAATGGACCAGATTATGTTTTGCACTTTTATGTCAATGAGGAAGGAAGGTGGGTAAATAGCTAACATGTTTATGGCCCCAACAATAGCTGTTCAACTTTTTATGCATGCACATGTGAACCATATGTCAAAGAAAATTTGTCCGATTCATGATAATATACAGGGGGCTTAATAATTTTGTAAGAAATACTGTCTCAAACTGTATTCATGATCTACAAATGACAATCTACACTTAATGGTATCTAGTCACGATTGATGATTTCTTGCTACTTGTATTTCAAAAGAGTGAAGAAAATCCTTTGCCTATGTGATCAGCAAGCTGCTTTGCCATGGCAGTAATATCCCTCAAGTTGATAGTCAGGCTAACTCTGATTTCCGCCTGTCCCAAGAAGTTGGCACGCACAGATCCTGCAAATGAGCCACCATTGGCTACACTCAAATTAACATCAAAAAAAACCTCTTGAATGCTGACAAGACCATTCACTCCAACTTCAGTAATTTTTTGAGCTGCCTCTGCTCCAAATTTATATGTTTCACTAGTTGCTTTCAAGGCCAACTTGGCTAAGTCAAGACTTTTCTTAGCAGCATTCACAGTTTCTTCAGCGCCTTTTAGTGTTAACTTAGCAGCATCCAAACTTTTCTGTGCTCCATTTACTACTCCTTGTGCAGTTGAAACAGCTTCTTTTGCAGTTGCCTTGAGCCCTTGACAAGCTTCATTAGCAGTTATACATGCTGGATCAGTAACCTTGGTGCAGCATTTGTCATATTTAGGGACTTTACAGACGCATTTCTTGAAAATCTTTTTACAGCAAGATGATCCTTTAACGCATGGTACACACACTGTACATGGAAAAAAATATATACATATAAACTACATTGTCAACACTTCAATCACTTGCTCAGCAACCCTTGTAATGTTGAATTAAAATTATAGCGTAATAACCTATATTTGAAACTTACCTGATCCACACTTTTTAATAGAGCATACTTTATTAACATGATCTTTGGCACTTTTTAAGTCTTTATTAGCTTTTTCAAAATCAGCATTGGCTTTATTGACTTCACGTCTGGCTGCCCTGAGATCACGGTTAGCATTATCAAACTTCTCCTGTTCATTGTCAACCCTTCTTTGAGCTTTATCAATGGCATCTGTAGCCTCATTAGCTGAAGCTTGAAGTGTGTCTTTTATTTTCTTTGTTATTTTATCATACAAATCATTCCTAAAACTTCCTCTGACTCGGAATGAGGCCTGAGAAATGCTGCCATATGAAGCACTAATAACAAGATCAGATTGAAAAAGATTCAGCATTTTCCCTGATATTATATATTCATATTTTGTATTTGTGATTCTGAGGCTAGCTTCAGTCGAAATTCCTAGTACTCTCACATACCCACTAGCAGCTATATTAATGTTTACAGAGGGTAAGAGAGTGATACTGGCAGTAAGGAATGGACCCCTGGAACTTTCCCTCCTGGATGCAAACATACGAAGAAGTCCATTTCCAACGTTAATAGGTGGTAGCTCTACACTGAAATGAAGCCCACTTGGAACATTAATGGTCACATCAGCAGATCCTTGGAGTCCAAGAATGTTTAAAGTTCCATTGAGACGAAATCCTTGTAAAATGCTGATACCAGCATGAGGTAGTTCTTTTCCAATGAGAGAGAAGGAGGAAAGAAAGCCATTAGGAAAACCACTCTCTCCCAAAGGTCGTGGCAAATTGACATTTACACAGAAAGCATTCATGAGGGAAGCTACAGTCGTTGACACACCAAATTGAACATAGTAGTAGTTATTGGTGGGAGTAACAGCATCAATACCCAGAAATCCAATGGCTATGATTGGAGCAAAACAACTTGGATCTCCTAAACGAACCTCACCACCTACCTCCAGTGAAGTTACCAACAGACCAGGAACCATGCCTATAGCTCCCTGGATGTTGCAGATTGCAAGCCAACTTGCCCCAAATGCATCATCCCAGCATCCACTCTGGGTCATTTCCAGTACTACTCCACTTGTACTGAGGAATATCCTGCTTGTTAGTGTAATAGGGGGATCAGAGAGAATGATAGAGCCTGTTATTCCAGCAGTTGTTTCAGTCCCAGCTTGGACCTCCAATCCAGCATTGCTGATAATAAGACCACTGCCAACACTGAAGTCTGAAACACCAGCAAATACAGCAAAATTTGTAGAAGATTGAAATGTTCCATGCAACAAAAGCATAGCATTTTCTCCCAGCAAGAACTGGGCCACAGCACAGAAAGCATCAGAAGCACAGTCACTAGGAAAAGACATTTGAGCTTGAATAGATACTCCTTTAGTGATAGAATATTCTTGAAGTCTTTCTCCTGTAAGGCGAATATTGGGCAGAGTGATTGGAGAAATCAAAGTTACTACTTCTAGGTCCTGGTTGAATAAAGCTATCTTTTTGAAACTGAAGCCAGATATATCTTGAAGAAAGTCAGCCATGTTGACTCCTGGAATATCATATCCCTGCACTAAATATGTTTTACTTGTTTGTCGTAGGATTATTGCATCCATTCGGACTGTCTTATAACCTGAAAACACAGGAATTCCTCCAATTTGGATTGTTTTAGGCACTGAAGACAAAGGATAGCTGATTCTAGGCTTTTTGATAGAGAAACTAAAGTCAGTAAACAACGAGCTAAGTTCAGGTGGTAGAACTTCAGCTTGAAACTGTGAAATGACATTTGTGATAGGTAGAAGACTAGCAGAAGCCCTGAGCACATATTTGTCATTATCATCAAGAAATAAACTAGCTGTAAAGCTGCTTTTCCTGATATTCATCTCACCAGCGACTTGCACTCTCATCTTTGTAGGGTTCCTAGATAATGCTAAGGTGATATCTGCATTAATTATAGAGATAAATCCATCAAAGAAACTTAGGCCATTGGAATACTGCACTTCGACACTTATAGCTGCCTTTTCTTCATGTGATAAAGAAAATGATGTAATGTCTACAGCCAATATTTCACTAATATCAAAAGGCACTGGGATGCTGCTAAAGTCAACATTAGGAATTGCAGAAAGCAGATCATTTACCTTTAAATTAGCTACTGAAGGTGAGAAAGTAAGTATTTCATCAAAAGTCATTTTGATCGGGTCATCAAAAAATTCAAATTTTAAATAGGCAATGATACCATTTTCTACACCATCCTCATTTGAAATGAGAAGTGTAGTTGTAGCAAAGATGTCGGCTGGAAGATCACTGATATCTGCTGAAGAGATGGTGAGACCAATACCAGGAGCAGTGATGGAACCAAAGTAAGGAACCCTGGAGATGTCAACACTTGTAAGCTGAGAGATTAGGGAGCTGAAATCAAAATTCAAATATTCTACTGCAATTGCTTTTTTAAGATTTTCTCCTGGAACTTTGTGAAAGATGATAAATATTTGTGGACTGTTAAACTTTTGGCTTATGATCATTGTGGCAATGTTATCAGCTGTAATCACCCCAGAGATAAGAAATGAATCAAAGGAGAGGCTTCCCCCAAATGGATTGGGCAAAGTTAGTCCAGTAAGACTGCTAGCCAAAGCTACAAAGTCAAATCTAGTTCCAGTAGGAATAGCTGTGATATCAAATTGTCCAGTTTCCCTGGTATACTGTACTCCAACTTCCACGGCAGTATCATCAACAATTGTCCACTGGCCACCAAAGAAGACAGTTAAAGTCTCAGCATTTGAGAGAAGCATAGAAAGAGAGAAAGCAACATTTTCAAGCTCCAAAACATCTGGGATAATAGTCTGACTGCCATAGGGCTGAGAAACAACAGTAAAATCAAAGGTATCACAGTCAAAGCTGACACTTTCCAGGGGAATGGCTATATCTGAGCCACCCAGAATAGGAAGGAGTTCAAACAACTCGATTGTGTGACCTTCATTGACCTCCAACAGAATACCTACATGAGAATTAATTATCATGATGGTCAGTTTATATATATTTATCCCATCCATAGCACAATACAAAAAAAATAAGCCTCAATTTTCTCTTCTGTTCATTTTCAGTTACTATAGCATGACTAATCAATTATTGACTGACATCCAACTTATTTCTGGGAAGTTTTAGTAACAAATGCTGTGTTACTCTCTATTTGTTAAGGTATAAGTCTCCTCAACAATCTATGTAGTTTTGTTTTATTTCCACAACAGTCAGTCAGTGTAGCTTTCTGATGGTCAGATAAATTAAACGATCACAACCTTAGGGACTAAAACAAGTTAGAGGGGGAAAATGATGGATGAGGCCATAGTGCAAAAATGTATGCAAACTAGAGAAGGATGGACACTTGATTAAGTACAACATTTAATCATTATATGAAAGTAAGACATTATTTGAGACCACCAAATATGTGTAATATAGCAACTACGTACAACCAGCAACATATCCCTTAATTTACAGTTTTAGATGGCTAGAAATAAAAATGGAGCAAAGAAAAAAAAGCATAGTTATGATAATACAGGAACTGTGTAGATTTATATGCAGTGTATTTAATAATTATATATAAGCTAAAAACTGGTCCTTGATTTAAAGCCACAATAATTCTAAGCTTGATTTAGCTAACATTGCAGAGCTAACTACATTCAATAACTCACTAGGTTCAGTAGTAAAAACCCCCTTGCTGCTGAACTCATTAAGCCTATTTGTCACAAAGGTACAGAGAGCAGTATCCCGTGCTTCACTTATAAAGTTCTCCACCGCTTCCTATGAGAATAAAAATAATTATTATGGTATTAGTATATGAATCCTGACTTAAAAGTATACATTTAAAGCACTTGTTATTGCACTGCTGGAAAATGAACTTTGCTGCTGTGCTGGGACAGCATATGCTGTGATGAATAGGAACTCCAAAACAAAGGCCTTAAACATTGTAATTGCAATAGCAACAACTGTTCAAGGTGATGAGTTTTCAGCTATATCTTTCAATGCTTGTTTAGAAGCTCTGATTTTATAGTCAGCTACAGCTATAGGATGGGTTATATGGCATGCCATTTAAGCTAGTAATTGGCAACTTAGACCTTGATTCAGGAAGCAATATCTCCTAATTACATGTACATATGATATTATGGATTAGCCATTAAAAATAGTGAGTGTTATGGTGTATGTGGCATAATAATAATGTTAACTAATGTACTGTTTAAAAGTAGAGATAATCTAGATAATGCTGGTAATACTCTATTGTACAAGCAGACAACCTCAGTGAGACCTATCTATAGAGGCCACTGTATAAGTAGGTGGTAAACAGGCACAGTGGACCCCTCTATTCCAACACCCAGAAATGACTGAATTAAGGACACTTGCACTTGCACAATGTCCCAAAGTGTCCCTGATAGAGAGGTTTCACCATAATACTCACTAAGGTAACTGTAATCTGAGTAATCTTAGTATAGCAGGTTATTAATGTTATTCTTTAGCTGTACATAATATCTGGTGTTTATGGCTTGCATTATCACCATTGTTTAATGCTATATAAGTTATGGACCAATTTACTACAGCTCTATATAGCTAGCTCTCATATTCACACTGCATGTGCATGAATTTTTTTTTTTTAATGCGTAGTAGATAATAGTAAAGTGTAATAAATAATTATCATCATTAAAAATTGGTGAAGAGTGCTGGGGATTAAAAGTTAAATGAAGAAGTACACATAAGAAAAACAAAGTTACCTTCAATTCTTCTTTGCCATGAAGAAAACAAGCTATCTACAAGTAGATCCAGACAGGTATTTACTTAGTTGCCATCAATCACTGTTAAAAGGTACCTTGATGTGACAGGTACTTTGATAATGCTGTTAGTGTACAACAAGAGTACATGAACTTCTTTAATTTGTGGTAGCTAACACATACATGTCTCACAACATAATTTAGGTAGATTTTAAAAAAAGATTATATTTAATCAAATGTGAATCTGTGATTCCAAGAAGGTATATTCTACATCCAACTTAGAAACTATTGCCAACTTTAGGAGTAAGGGCAGATTCCCACAGTTGAATAACTATTGGTTAGCTACATACCTCCAGTATACTAAAAACATACAGGTTGATTATTCTGTAGTATAACATCTAGCAGAGTGATCACAGTTGACTACTAGAGCTACGTACCTATGCATACATAGCAATGTACACAAGAATCTGGTGCACTATAGCTCAAACTCAAATCTTAAAAGATACATAAGCTAGAAAGTTGTAACTATTCCTCTGTTATCTAAAACAATGGCCTCTATTCTAACCATCTATGTTACTATCAGTCACTGGTTAATTTTAATTATATTAGCTACAAAGAAATTATGTAGTGTCTGCAAATTATGAATTTTAAATTGGTGTATTACAGTTCAGCCTCTTAGCCAAGCCAGATATTCTTCATTGATTATCTCTTTAGCCTTAGTTATCAGCAGATTTCTTGCATCCCTCAAGGGTGACCAATATGTTAGATGTTACCATGCATCCTCACACAAAGCAACTGGAAGTAAGCTTGTGTTTTGTTATTATGAAACTCAATCTCAACAAGTCCTAGCTAGGTAGTAGTAGCTAGTACAGCTTTAGAGGGCCTTAGCCCCTAGAAACTTCATTTCAAAGTGTCAAAGAGCTTTCTAACTGTCAATTCAAGTCCACCAAATTATCACCGTAACTCAAAATTAGTAAACCCTCTATTGTGTCCATTACATCCCTTAAGCTGTTGAACTGGTGTGAACCACAATTATTCATGAGCTGATTGACACTCACATAATTCTATCATGGGTTCAAGTTTTACAAGCCAATCCTTAAAACTTTTGGGCTTAGGAATAGATTAGGTACTTGATCCAAGGGATGTGTGGGCTTCTATAAATATTTGCAATCTTCTCCTTTATAGTAAAATAAGGAACTGTAGGTTCCTCAATAGAGTACTGTAGTCTCTCTCTCTCTCTCTTAAAACACACACACACACACACACACACACACACACACACACACACACACACACACACACACACATGCATGCATGCACACACACACTCACACACATACACAAAGAATAATAGACCACATTTTCCACTATGTTACTACTGCAGTAGCCACTTGTTATATAGAAGTACAGTTATCATCAACATAAGCTTTAACTCATTTATTGACCAGCCTTTCCTGTAAAAACTAATTATTTCTTTATGAGTTGTACTATGACAGAAGATCATCTAATGAACTCCATACACGCAGACCACTGCCGGTCATAGGGTGAAAGATCTGTTCCTTGTGTAAGGGCTTATATTTACTATTAGAATAATTATTATTACTGGTATATGATAGTCCTGTTCAATGAACTCCAATATTCGGGCAAATTGCATCATATATTATATTACACATCAATAGGCTAACCAGTCAAGGTATTGAAAGGGTTAATGCAATAGCTCAATTATGTATCATCATTTTTGGAAGGTGACACTTAAAATTACAAGATGATGTATATTGTCAATGTGCAAAGTGACTATCTGGTAATCCTATATACCCACAATAATTTCCATAAACTTATATACAGAATCTTTTTGTGGTAGCAAAATTTGCATTAGTGGTCAATAATATACCTGATTGGTGCAAGAAATACAGATTCACCCTTGTCCATTCATTACTTTATTTACAATGAAGACATCTTAACAAAATAAGAAAGAATCCAGCCCTATTTTTAAGGAATTAGGATAGCTATGTGATACTCATATATCACAGCACAAGTTAAAACTCCTCTGTTAAATACTTTTTCATAGTATTAATCTTGACATAACTTTGATTCAACTGACTTTGCTAATAACATTTTAACAAGTTAAGGCCAACAGGGTAAGACTTCATGCACGTTTGTATGCGTATGCACATAGCTATATGTACACTCAGCAGTATGTGTTAGTGATCTAGTACAAACATCTACAAGTTTTAAAAACCAAGTGGGAGGACTATGAGTGCAGCAATTGGTACCAAGAAGCATCTACTACAATCATAGCTGACCACAAAGATGTTTGTACTAGGAAGCAAATAGCTATGAACAGTGAATTGATGTCAGGTTAGGGTTATGATTGGCCTATTGATCCATGCTCCTTGCGTAGCAGGTGTCTAATCATATGTATAGTGACAGTCACACTTTGGTAGGATAGTTGTAGCCACTAGATAGTAACCTCACCACTTCAAAAGGGAATTAGCTAAAAGTTATCTAGTTGAAGTTATCTATACATTCAGAGAGGGAATTATCGACACCTGATTACAAGCAGTGTTCATGTTAATTATTTAGAGATGCCTCTTATTCATTTTGGCATTCATCCCTACATTGCATGAGAAATAACCTTTTCTCTAATATCATTTTGCTATGACAAATCTACCCAAGCTGAAGGAAGGCTACCAAATAGTTTTTATTTGCTTTAAACTACACGCTAGTCTGTATAATTTTAACTATGGGACAGAGTTTTCTTGCTGTGAATATTCACAACAGTGAGTATATTATCATTTTCCCTATTATTAGAATTCTTTGTTTATGTTAAATTATATACACACTAAGTGCCTGGTGTGTATATTGAGGTCCCCTGACATAAATTTGCAGTGTAGGTCAATTTCTGATTCTTTTTCTCTCTATCTAACGAGATAATGGAAGAGAATGAAGAAGACTTAACTATAAAGTTGGATGGGAATGAACTACCACAGCTCATACAAATTGCACTTCAAAAGAAATTAGCAAGTACAAATGGCTGCTGTACCTTATTTGAAGTCCAAAATTATCACGAATTCTTCACTCACTGTTCATTGCAGCAAGTTGGAAGATTCACACAAAAAGAAGAGCCCTTCAAAATACAAGATAAGAATCCAAGAATATTTGTAAACAATTTGGATAAAGATGTAACACAGACACTTGAAACTAAAACAACTTCATCACAGATGTATAGCATTAGCAGTGAGAAAAGTTTCACTCTAGGGCTCAGTAATTGTATTGGTGCAGCATTATGTGCTGAAGGTGGATTTGAGGGGGCATTTGAATACTCTTATGAAATAGAAGAAACACATGAGAAATCTAGTGGACAGGAATGGACTTGCACACTACAGCTAACGATACCACCAGATAAAAAAATATTAGTAAGTCAAAATAAAATTATCACCAAATTTAAAGCGGATTGTACACTGAAAGTTAAAATTCCAAACAAATTTGCATTCAAATGTAAGTGGCTACACAGTACTTGTAGAGTCACAAGTGATGGTGATTCTAACGAATCATTAAAATGCTTCACAGCATTATCAACTCAAACTGGATTTTCAAAAAGCTGCAAATCACAACTATCCTTACAGCTGAATCCATTTATATTAAAATCAACCACAGATTATGATACCTATCACCACAGTCAAGATACAGAACAAGAAAAGACATCAGAAGATTCAAGTCTACATCATCGTATTGTTACAGATTCAACCTGTCATTATTTGCACTCTCGAAGGTTCAAGATGTTTGAGCAGAAGTCTACTGATATTAAAGCAGAAGAAGTATTCAATGGAAAAGATTGCTATCAAGTTCTTAAGAAAAAATTTTACAAAGAATATAAAACAATTACATGCTTCATAAAGTGTGAAGTTATTCGTACAGTCACAAGCTTCGAAAGTGAATATAGTCAAAAAGATTTGTAGTCTAGTGATGAAGATTACATTATGTAGCCGGTACAGTGTGGTAAACACATTTTTAAAACTTTGCTGTTATAAGCTAATTACCTGAGTTGACCATTGCCAGTTGTGACACATTTAATAGGTACATTAATAGTCACTTTTAATATAAGTGTGCACAGTAAGTAGTTATACTGAAGTCACAAGTTCATCAATATTTCTTTGCAAAATACTTTATTATTTTGTACATATTCTTATTATCAATAAAACATTATAGCTAGTTACAAGGCAATATGAATGACATCTTATACAGAAGAGAGTAATCATATCATATTTGAAGGAGTAAGAGACAAAATTTTTATTTTCTAATGGTCTACTCAGCATTATTGAACATCGTGGCAAAGTATGCTCACAGGCACATGTCCATTACTTAACCTTTGGTTTGTGCTTGTGTACTTAACTACCATTGTGCCAAATGTGACATTACACTAAAACTACTGAGTGAAGATTATTACTAATTCCAACCATCACAAATAGATGGTGAAGACAAACACCACACCATTCTATAATCACTAACCTGTGGTGAATTTACTACACACTAGCATATTACTAGTCTTTAATGAAAATTCTGAGTCTAATGAATTCCTGGGCTAAATTCACATCCATTCCTAAGGTTTGAATATCTAAAAGTCATCTAGCAGGCAAAAATCAGATCTTAAAGTACATATTACTTGTATATTGTCCATAAAATGACAGGTGAGAGGTAGAGGATGTCATTTATAGCAAACACACACACACACCTTGCAGTGGCTTTCACTGTTAGTTGTCAACAGTCCAGAGAATCACTGACTCTGAATATTTTCCTTAGAGGTTACATAGCTAGTATTGCCAGTTGTGAGTCATATAATAAGAGACTAGCTGCCCTTGTAGCTGACCTTCTAAAAGTATTAATGGAAGAGTGCTGAATTGGCTATCATTAAGTTATGTGTTATCATTGAGTTTACAGATTCTTGTTGTCTTTCTCTATTCCCAGCACCTACACAGATAGCATTAGTTATGTATTCAGTATCAGGATTATTAGTATGATAGTCCACAAGAAACCACAAAAATTATCAGTTAGCTCTTTAAATATAAAAAAAGTAACTAGAAATGTGAATGGGTCATGTATTATTATATCCTTGCTCCTTCAAGTTCCTCTCAGTACATTGATCTATAGCTAACTACTTATGGGTGGTGGATAATAGAGAAAGATGGTGACTTAAATTTTTTTGTTGCTCACATACACACAAATAACTACTGGCTCAGGCCGGGTATAGACATTATGAAGCTATTTAGAGGCTGCTAGAGCTCCTATATAACTTTTTAAACCCTCTCACTTTTGATGACCCTCCAGCATCTATGAACTGCATTATAAATGTAACCTTTAATCTGTATTATTATAAATGTAATCTATAAATATAATCTATGATCTGCCGTATAAATGTAATCTATGAACTGTATAATATAAACTTAATCTGTCAACAGTCATTAAAGTAAGTTACTTATGGCATATGTCAAGTTGCTGATTACAAATTACTGGAAGATCATTGTGTTCATTATAAATAGTGAAACTATCAAAACAAACTACAGAGTGAGGGCATAACACACTACAGAACTACTACATAGTTAGCTTACCTACCACACTATAATTATTAGGAATAAGCAGAGTATGCTGAACACTGGGGAATTGAATGAGAGATTTCTGCTATATGAATATGTATGCTCTTTTAACAACTTTTGTCTGTGACAATTTTTTTAGTATGCTCATCTACTGATCTTACATTCTTTTTAGTAATATTTCTTATCAACAAAAAGATCAAAACAAACCACAGCTGTTAGTGAATCTGATTTATGCTACTGTTTCTGCTGTGAATGAGACAATATATTACCATCACTATGTGTTAGTTATTATATTAGCTTCAATAATAAGCATTGGGTTCAGTGTAAAGTGGTAGTATACCATACTTTTAAGCTTATTACCAAGAAATAGGTTATAATGAACCAATAACCTGCTTATAAGTAATGATATGAACTAACTTATAGAGATCCTTTTTCACAGTGTGAGGTTTACATTTAGCATCTCACACAGTCTCCAACTAAACACTACACAAGTAATAATATTCTATTCTTGAGAATTAATCAATAAAACAAACATTATTTACCATCTGACACAATAATAATGAAGAACGTGATGGGATTATGGCCAATCAGCTTGCACTGACTGAAGCTTGAAATATAACAGCTTATTCAGTAGTTGACTTATTACATTTATAAAAACAAGAGCTGAGTCTAAACAGGAAAATTATCCACCATTTGCCCTCACACATAATAATTAAACAACAGTGGGATACGTATGTATATAAACACCATGAAGAGGTCAAGAAATATAGATAACTCATTCACAAAGAAAACAATAATAGTAATAGTATTAATAATAATAATAATAATAATAATAATAATAATAATAATAATAATAATAATAATAATAATGGATTTAGTAGCACCACAATTTATTATTATTATTATTATTATTATTATTATTATTATTATTATTATTATTTGTATTTGTATTTTAATGAGTTAACTTTATAGGTTAGTATGCCTAGCTAACAACGATTCTATTCTCCTTGCTATAGTCCTCAAAGTGGCTTACACTGTTATGGAGTTGTCAATAGTGAATCTTAAATTGAGGCTATAATATTCCTTGCAGTAGCTAGTTTTGCCAGTTGTGTCTTAAAAAAAAAAAGATTGGTTGCTGGAAGAAGCAGAGCTCTAAATATAGCAAATCAAATGAGGAAGTTGAAAGAGGATGCTTCCTTAGCACATAGCATTTTACTAAAACCATCTGTAGATATTTTAATAAGACTACCATTAGGGCCATGCTGTGGTGCATATTATAAGACTATATACCATCAGGACCATACTGTGGTAGATATTTTAATAAGACTACCATAATGGCCATCCTGTGGGTAGATATTCTAATAAGTCTACCATCAGGGTCATACTGTGGTTCATATTTTAATAAGACTACCATTAGGGCCTTCCTGTGGTAGATAAAGACTACCATCAGGGTCATGCTGTAGTAACATTAGGGCCATGCTGTAGTAGACATTTAATAAATAAGACTGTCATGCTGTGGTATACATTATAATAATAAACTAGCATTAGGGCCATGCATCCTTTAGTAGATATTTTAATAAGACTACCATCAGGGGCCATGCTGTGGTGTAAGACTACCATTAGGGCTATCCTGTGGTAGATATTTTAATAAGACTACCATCAGGGGCCATGCTGTGGTGTAAGACTACCATTAGGGCTATCCTGTGGTAGATATTTTAATAAGACTATCACCAGAACCATCCTGTAGTAGATATTTTAATAAGACTACCATCAGGGGCCATGCTGTGGTGTAAGACTACCATTAGGGCTATCCTGTGGTAGATATTTTAATAAGACTATCACCAGAATCATCCTTTAGTAGATATTTTAATAAGACTACCATCAAGGGCCATGCTGTGGTGTAAGGCTACCATTAGGGCTATCCTGTGGTAGATATTTTAATAAGACTATCACCAGAACCATCCTGTAGTAGATATTTTAATAAGACTACCATCAGGGGCCATGCTGTGGTGTAAGGCTACCATTAGGGCTATCCTGTGGTAGATATTTAATAAGACTATCACCAGAACTATCCTGTAGTAGATATTTTAATAAGACTACCATCAGGGGCCATGTTGTGGTGTATTTAGGGCCATCCTGTAGTAGATATTTTAATAAGACTACCATCCCATCAGAACCATACTGTAGTAGACATATTTTAATAAGTCTACCATCAGGGCCACGCTGTGGTGTATATTTTAATAAGACTATCATCCCATCAGAACCATACTGTAGTAGACATATTTTAATAAGTCTACCATCAGGGCCACGCTGTGGTGTATATTTTAATAAGACTACCATAGGGGCCATCCTGTAGAAGATATTTTAATAAGATTACCATTAGGGCCATCCCGTGGTGTATATTTTAATAAGACTAGCATTAGAATCATCCTATGGTCAGGGTGCTTAATAAAAATAAGAACACCATCACCCAAAATTGAATTTTGGCACAAATAGCACTCCATAATAAACATTAGCAGTAAAAATCAATACACAACATGTAAATATTTACAGTCAGTACAGATTATAATATTGGGTAACAGCTTAGGGGGATATGGCATACATGTGAACTGTCATGCAAAAAAAATCCTACTCGAAAATGTCCTAGATTCTGTCCCTAGGACTATTCATGACAGACATATCTAGACTTTGTCTCCATTTGAATCTGCTATTCTTTATAGATAAAACTAAAAAACTATTTTACATTAGTATTAAAATATCCCTAAACCTGAAGCAATAATTAGGCAGTATCAATCTTAATTGTTGTCAGAGTGACCAAAATGTCTTATTCTTTCCTGATGATTTAACTGCCATGTTTTGTGCACAGTTCGTCAGTATGTCTGATAAAATTCATTCAAAGGAACAAAGGTTTAACAAACCACTTAATTAAGGGTAAATGGAATGAGCCCTAATGCCCCTAATTAATAACGGATTAAGCTCAACCTGATACAGTGTACCCAGTGGAGAAGGAATGGGGGGGTTGGAACACTGCCTCCCTGATATTGACAGTGAGCACTACCAATCTGAAACTATTGCTTCAAAAGTGATAGCTTCATTCCCTATTATGTTGTTCACCATAATAAGAGTTTAAACTTCTCTTTGTCTGCCTCCACCAATATTTTTACTCTATTGTATACAGGTTGGGTAGTACTGATCCTCTGATTTTTAGATGGAACCAGCCAACACATGGTTCTACCCACTACTAAATGTTACTATCTTTAGCCATTTCTAGTGGATTATACTGGATGTCGTGTTATACACTCCTGGCAATGGCTGCCTGCCAGTTATAAACAGTCTTTAGATGGCTACTTATAACAGTGACTCTTATTATTTCCATCTACTTGGAGTAGAGCTAAAATTAATGATATGGACATGTGTCCCTTCCAAAATCTTAAGCTATGATTAAGTTAGTGGCAAAGCTAAGCCATTAGCTAGTGTATCATTGGGAGAGCCTGTATCCTCCTCTTCTCCATCTACAAACACACCCACACCCCACACACACACACACACACACACTAACAGTAATGCATAATAATGTTGACCCTAACAAAATATGGCAGTTCAGATTTAGTCATTTAACTAAATGAGGTAAATTATTAGAGACAGAGTAGATTATGAGTTGAATATTAGAAAAAACTCACTGTTATAAATAATCATTATGTCCTAATATTTCCTAAAAAGTTGCTTGTAATAATCTTTTAAGTGATCCCATGAAAATTTAACTGACGACATCTAAAAATATTCATAATTGTAAACAAATACAAGAAATTATAGCATCATACCAGTGCATTGATGTTGGCAGCCCTAGCATAAGTCGGATTCTCACAAAAGTATTTCAGTCTCTTGTACAACTGCTGCTCAGTATTATACAAGCATTCAGCTACAGTGAGCAATAGTAACAAATTGAAAGTATTTTGTAGTTTCTGGAGGTCATACAATCCCCCACATCAAGGGCAGGAAGATCATCATCCAAGCAGGGGTAAATGAATCCACAAATATTTTACTTTGAAAATTTCCAGATATATGGTAGTCAATTGACTGATATCTATGGTATCCTTTATTGATGTGAATATTGATTTTTGCTTTCAGATCATCAGATGATCTACAAATCTGATCTAAAATTATAGTGATTTTAAAAAACCAAAGCTGGTAGGCCAAATAGTATAATTCCTCTACACAGCATATCCAAAAATCACCAAAAGTTAAAATATGGAGTCTCACATGGATAAATTTCAGGGTAAACAAGCCGATTAGGACAGAGAGGATAACAACCACAAAATACAGCTTCCAACCTGTAAATTGATGACAAATTCACTTCAATAATATACAATTCATCACATACATGGCCACTCCAAAGAATTCATGTGTAGCTGTGGATATGACCACATCTGCCATACTTAATACTTCAATATACTGATGTCGAGGGAGGTAGCCTCTGTTGAGCAATCTGGAACCCAATAAAGGTATGATACTCTGCACACAAACTAATAAAATACATATATTTAAGTAATAACACTTTTTATTGCTACGTACCAGGAATATCTCTTGTGTGTGATCCCAATATTGACACATTGAAAGGAAGTTTGTCTCTCAGAAGTTTCATTAATACAGAACAAAACTCTTCTGGGCCCTTATCATGTTCCCTACAATGCATAGTTAATAATTATTAATAAATGATATTGTACTTACCATCTATGAGGCCATACTAAATGTAATACTTTATCTGTTTCTTGATGCAGTAGTGATGATAGTCTTGGGGCTGGTTCTACTTCCATCTGATCCACATTGACCAAGATATCAGTCCTCATACATTCACTAGGAACAACAGTGGAGTGAGGATGACTTTGCACTAAGCTTTCTGGCATTTCACTTTTTTTTAATGATGATGATGTATGAAGTTTTGAAGCATTGCTAGGATACACTAATTCATTAACTTCTTTAACATTGTCCTCCACCTCATCAGGGCCACTCCTTGACTGAAGCAATAACTGAATAGGAAAATACAAAACCGAACATTTCGGAATAATTTTATCTTTGAGTTTATTAGGTCTATTATCTGGAATTATCTTCATGAAAGGTTGAATAGAGTCCAAGAAAGAGTACATGTTGTAATAAGAGTTGAAGATTACTTTGTCAGCAACAAGGCTAAAATAGGGAGAGAAAATTTTTAATTTCTAAACAAAATGAAAGTGAAAGTCATTGAACTTTACATGATACTCTACATTAATACTTGTTGATGAAAAAGGGAAGTTAAAGTATACTATATCAAACCATAAATCTTGAAAGTAAAATATTTTTGGAAGCCAGAATCATTTCAGAATTATTATATTATCCTGAATAAACTATTAATTAATCTAATAAATGGTACTGCTTCCCAAATGAAATTTTGTTGGACAATAAAAATGTGAGAACTCTGAAAATTTCCAGTCTACATTATTGGTAGAGAGGTTTCAATTATTATTCTACTATTTAGTTTTACACATTAATATTGTAATTGAAGGCTTAACAAACCATGAAAGTATCTGACTGTAGCCATGTTGAAAATCTCTTTCTTGTTGCTTTCTGACTGGATATACCAATTGATTTTCATGAAAATACACAATTTTGTGGAGTTTAGCCATATCTTGACGTAGTGCTATTAATTCACAGAGATTAATAACACTGCTCACAAATAGAACTCTGTAAAAAAATAATAATAAATTTATTTATTATGATTATAACTCATATACATACTATTATTAAATAAGGTGCATACAAAGTGGATGAAGATCTAAATGAAAACACCAGCTTTATTGCCACTTCCCCTACAGATTATTGTGCTCAAGATCTTCTAAGTATAAAAAATTAAATATAGGGAGAGTTCAGTCTCCTGTGATTAGGACAGTGTACATCCACTACCGTATTTCCTGAAATTTTCGTTTACTTAATAATTCATTTTTCAAATTTTCGTGTTGTTTTAATTTCGCAAGAGCCTTACCATAAGATGCTTGCACGGTCTATAGGACTATACCTGAATAGAGGTAAAATACCAATAGCTCTAGCTCAATAGTAGCAAGAGGCTAGTGGCCCATTCGCATCTGGAAGACCCTCTCTACTGGGTCTAGGCTGGAAATAGCGATATAGTGTCAACATCCTGTGCAATAAGCAAGCCCAGCATGCTGGCTGTGCATCTCCAATTAGGAAAACTTTCAATTATTCAACTTTTTAAATTTAGTAATAAAAGTGACGTCCGAAATTAAAACAATGATGAAAATTTCAGCAAATACGATATTATTATTATTATATTATTAACTAGCTGTTTTATTGTATGTTATATGGTAAGGTTATGTGATGTTAAAGAAATAAAGCAAGGACAGATGATCTTAGCACCAAATCTGTGCACTTCAGTGCCAACAAAAAATACTATTGTTGTGTGTATCATCTGATTCATCGGTGTCCTCGCTGTAACTGTGCACTTTCATATTGAAACTCTCAGTTCATAGTAGGGTAGGCGTGGATATTATGAGACAGTGGTATTTATGAGACACTACCACAAGTCTGAATGAAACTAAGCACAAACAAACTATACACCTTTGCCACCATGCAGAAGAAAAATTAATGCTTACATATTTTGAATCCCAAATGAGGCCTGAGGTCAAAGTTTGGAAGGTCAAAGTTCATTTAGCCAGCTACCCAGTAAGGAGTTTGACCGGCATTGGCTGCGAGACTAGACGCTTACAAGGTCAGTCTAATGTGGATTAAGGTACCCAAGTCCTCTAGCATCATTTTTGATTTGCTTCTAGGCTGATATGGCAGGCAAAAGACCAGGTCCAAAGCGTAAATTGTGGACTGAAGAAAGCATGTCTGCAGCAGTTGAAAATGTAAAGCAAGGTTCTTTGGGAGTGAGAGAGGCATCAAGGATGTACAATGTCCCTATTGAGAGTCTTAGAAGGCGGGTGACTGGTGCTGTAGATATGCACTGTAGGCCTGGACCAAAGACTGTTCTTACCAATGAAGAAGAAAAGCATTTCGCTGAGTACCTGGTGAGGATGTCAGATATGGGATTTGGTCTCACAAAGGACAATGTCATGAGAATGGCTTTTCGTATTGTTGACAAAAGCAAACGTGAGCATCCATTCAGCAATGGTTCTGCTGGTCGTGCGTGGTTTGAGGGGTTTTGCTGACGCCATCCCAAGCTTACAATACGCACCTCCCAACCCCTGTCATATTGCAGGGCACTTTGCTCTAATAGGAGCACACTTGATGATTTTTATGGTAAGCTTGGGGGACTTTATGGAAAATTTAATCTCATCACTAAACCTATGTTAATATATAACTGTGATGAGACAGGTGTGACTAATGTCTTCAAGGTAGTAGCAGAGCTTGGACGTAGAAATGTATATTGTCAGCTGCAGAGAGGGGAAAAACACATACCATATTATCTTGTGTCTCTGCTTCAGGTAATACCTTACCTCCAATGATAGTCTATCCTAGAAAAAGGCCTGTACCAGAAGAATGGAAGAAAGGGGCACCTCCAAATACCCTTTTCACTGTCAGTGAAAGTGGCTGGAGCAATGCTGACTTATTTCTCAAATTGTTCAATTTTTTTTATCAACAATATTCCCCCAATGCGTCCAGTTCTCCTGCTTCTAGATGGGCATGGTTCCCACATATCTATTGAACTCATTGAACTAGCTCAAACAAATAACATACACATTCTGTTTTCCAGCCCATACCACTCATCTTTTGTTACCCCTAGATGTTGGTGTGTTTAAATCGTTCAGTTTCTTTAATAAGTCCTGTGGTGATTACCTTACAGAATACCCTGGTAGGGTTGTTACAACAGAAGTGATAGCCATGCTAGTGGCAAAAGCTTATCTAAGTTCATTTACCCCTGTTAACATAATGGATGGATTTAAAAAATCTGGAGTATTTCCATTGAATCCTGGAGCAATATCAGAGCAGCAAATAGCTCCCTCACTTGCACTGAAAACTCCAGCAAAGTCAAGTGATTCTTCATCTGAGCCAGCTCTTTTTTCACCAGAGAAAGAAGTCATATTTAAGAAACGATATGAGGAACATTATGACCTCAGAGATCCGGAGTATGAATGTTGGCTTAAAATTAATCATCCAGAAGATGTTAGTGAAAGTGCTTCAGAAATATCAAAGACATCTAGCAAGCCAACTTCCTTCCCAAAGAGTAATTCATCACCTATATCTGATGCTCTATCAGAAATTCTGGTTTACCCAAAACCACAGGAAAAGAAAGCTGTTTCTAGAAGAAAGCCAGCTGTAAACAAGTTTGTATTACTAACGATCATGTGCTAGATAAGTTAAAAGAGGAGGAGAAAGAGAAGGTAGAAGCAGAAAAGAAAAGAACAGCCAAGAAACAGGAGAGGGAAAGAAAACGTGTGGAAAAGGAGAAGAAAAAAGAAGAGATAGCTGAGAAGAAAAAAGAAAGGGAGGAGAAGAAGTAGAAGTCAAGTGTAAGGAGTGGAAGAGGGAAAAGGACGGTTCATGCAGAGTTTGCTGCCATGAAACTTCATTCTACATCATCATCTGAAACCGAGTCAGACGCTACATGCCCAAAATGTGGACTTGTATATTCAGAGGGCAATGGTGGTATGTGGGTGAGCTGTGATGGATGCTCTAGTTGGTTTGATTTTAAGTGTACTGGATTAAAGAACAGGCATAAACTTCCAGAGCTCTTTTACTGTGATGAATGTGCATTAAAAAAAAACACAGAATTTTGTGGTGTCTCATAATACAAAATTTAACAATTTTTGTTCACTTGTAATTCTGAAGTGCTTAGAGTAATGTTTGGTGCGTTGCAAGGTATAGGTACAGGTGTTCAAGTCTGCAAAATTTTATCTCTGCCCCAGCTTTTAAATGCTTGCTATATTAGTTTAAAAGTATGTGTCTCATAATTGCCACGCCTACCCTACTCAATGTACACCTCTTTCATAATTACTACATAGCTACTTACTCATATTCTACATCCACTGGAATGGTCTCAGAAAAGTATAATGAAGAAACTCTCATTCGCCAGTTCCATTTAGATGCTGGTAGAGTATACACATCACCACTGAACTCCTTACACAACAAATCCACTAGTTGACGATGAGATCCTCCATAATATGGTTCAATAAAAAGTATCTTTCTGTAAACTTCAGAATCATTCCCACCTGAAATATGCATAATAATATCTTGAGATTTTGCCACTTTTTTATTTAATATTTGAGTAGGAACAAGACAACTATCCTAAGCCACTGCATTCCCATTTAGCTAAATACTGTCCCAGCCTTGAAACCATATCGTAATTCGGCATGATGATAGCTAGTGTATTTATATGTACGCTGGCCTAGTTTATCCAGATTACCCAGTGACATGGCAAGTCAGTCTGTGACACAAAACGCACTCACTCTGTAAGGTAGGGATCGTCAAACACTGCAGCAACTTGACCAGGTATGTCCTCAATACCTTCTATATAGCTAAGTACATGTAGTCATTGTTTGGTTTACATTAGCTGTGCTCAGTCCTGTCTGAGTAGCCTCAATTATAATTTAACAACTATGAATAATCAGCTGTTCTGTGTCAGCATCTCTATTAGGTACGACCTTTGGACTAGCTAGGATATCTTTTTCCAGGATAAGATGTAGGCCTCTGTCATGTAATATGTAATTATTTGGACAGGCATATTAATTATTAACCTACAATACATTGGCACCTTATTATGTACATCCATAATATGATTATGATGGAATCTAAGTTAGGACTGACTGATGTGAGGGTTGTACATAGAATAAAATTTTAGGAGAGGTTTATACTGTATACACATGTATCTCAGAAATACTGCATAATTCATCAAATACTGCATAATACGTCATCTACTCTCTCACAGAAATACAGTTCTTGTAATAATTACTACACCATGCAATAATCCATTGGTGGTATGTGGCAAAAAAGATCCTAAAAATATACTTGCTGACACCATATGTACAATGGAATTTCATTTTATACAGTGGAAGACCTAACTATGTTCTTATCTGCTCTGATTTATCTCACCATGCGTGGAAGTCACTCATTTTATTGTATCTCTATCTGTTGGATCAGTTTCACAGTGGTATATAGATAAGTGAGTTTCTAAGACAAGTTTTCATTTGGAGAGGCCATAAGCTATGACAGTAAGATGGTGCTATTTTAATGTTCTGTACAGACTTTTACCCATGTGCATATGCAAGCAAGGTTAAGTATTCAGTTATATTCATAGTTCTAATGTCAGTAATTAGAAATAGTATTTTCCTCTGATGTCACAGAATCAACCATTTTACTGCTGATACCTGGCCTTACTGGGTACTAATTATTGTGGATAGACATGGTTTACACAGTGCGCTGTTATTTTTATACTGAGGGTACTGCATGCATTAAAATTCAGGTATTAATTTTGGGGAGGAACTGAGAAGGTGTGGTCAAATTCATGCTCTAGCCAAACTGCCCAAAGGCTAAAAGTGTACTGTATTCTATTATGATATTTTTAACAAGGTCTTACAATGGCAAGTTAGTGTATTTTCTCACTTGGCATATTTTGCACAATATCACCAATTAGAACATTCCATTACGTGTGAACTAGATTTTAAACTTTAGCAATTCTTATCACTTCCAACTGGCAACATGGTAGCTTATTTATTCTGTGTAGTTATAGTGCAACTTCATGTTTCCATCTCCTTTGGATTCTCAGGTAAGTATGAATACCAGTATTCTAGTGAAAGAGCATAATTACTGCTATTGTAGGGTTTGATTGTGACCTGTGTTACACAAATTGCTTCACTCCTTGCCAGCCTGGAGAATTCAGTACAATTGATAGTGGTTGCCAGCCATGTCCTCCAGGATTTTTGTGAGTCAGAAATAGTCTTAGAAAATTGAAGTAGATATGTAACTGAGTATTAGTATTATTGTAGGGACTGTGTTGAGTAATGTCCTCTAATATTTAACTTTGCAGTTGTGCAGGAAATAATCACTCTGCTATAGCATGTGATCCTGGGACTTTCAATCCAGTTCCATCTTCAATTAACAGTACTGCATGCAAGGTATGTACAATAAAAATTATTCTATGCAGCTATTTCAACTCTATGGCTCTATGTCATTATCAATAGCCTTGCACAGCAGGAAGTTTAAGCAACAAAGGTTCTGCATCTTGCTCTCCTTGTCCTGCTGGTCACTCTTGCAAGAACAACTCTGCAGCACCTTGTAATGAAGGGTATTATTCCCTCCAAGGTGATGAAGTATGTACTGAATGCCCACCAGGATTTTACTGTTCCAACAGCTTTCTTTCACCATTGGTAAGGATGTTTTGGTGTGGGAAGAAGAATGTTTGCTACATTCTTATCTATATGACTTTTCTTACAGTTTTTGTGGCTGTTTTTTAGTTTTGTTGTTATTGTTTGATTGTTAGTGTGTGTGTGGATACTCTTTGTTTTTCCCATGCAGCCATGTCCTACTGGAAGTTTTTCAGATGGTAATGCAACTTCATGCTCTGTTTGTCCCTTGGGATTTACTTGTACTGATCCTTCCTTGCAACCTAGTCCTTGCACTGACGGACAATACAGTCTAAATGGAACATGCATAACTTGTCCTCCTGGACACATGTGTGGAAACACTTCATCCTTGCCACTGCCATGTGGTGTAGGTTACTTTGCACCAAGTGGAAGTCAGGATTGTACAATTTGTCCATCTGGATCATTTTGCCACCTGAACATCCAAGCATTCCCTCAAGTCTGTCCAGTTGGAACTTATGCAGCTAATAATGGAAGTGATATCTGCTCTGAATGTCCTGCTGGTTTTCAATGTCTAGACCTCTCAGCTCTCCCAATTCCTTGCAACAGTGGGTATTACTCACTTCTTGGAGATTCCATATGTCAGATCTGTCCACCTGGTTATCATTGTCCTAACATGACTCATACTCCACTGATCTGTCCTGCAGGAACTTATTCACTGGTAGCATCCAGTGAGTGTGTGTCATGTCCTGTAGGACACTATTGTCCTGTACCTGGCTCAAATCTTTCACTGACATGTGCTGAAGGGCACTATTCTTTTTTGGAAGGTTCAGTAGCATGTGAAATATGTCCAGCTGGGTATGCATGCGAGAATAAGACCGATCCACCTGTACCTTGCCAACCTGGTTTCTACAGCAGTTTTTCTGCATCGTCTTGTATCTCTTGTCCATTGGGACAGTACTCTACAATGAATGCTTCCACTGAATGTATGATTTGCCCCTCTGGTAGTCAATGTTCAAACCCATCCATTTTTCCAGTCAGATGCTCTCCAGGTAGTTATAGTCCTGCACAATCTGTAGCTTGTTTCAATTGTCCTGTGGGAGCACAGTGTGCCAATTCTTCTCTTCCTCCTTTGAACTGTCAAGCTGGAACATATGCAGGAAATGGAAGTATACAATGTCTGGAGTGCCCTAGAGGAGCATTTTGTCCAACTGATGGGCTAGGAACTTTCTATATTTGTCAAAGTGGATATTATTCTAATAGAACTGGATCTATTAAATGTACGGCATGTCCTGGTGGATTTGATTGCAGTGATCAGACAAATACTCCCTCTCCTTGTCCTGCTGGTATGGCTAGTCCTGAAGCTAGATCAAAATGTGAACGTTGCTCTCAAGGATACTTTGCTAATGACAGTAAAATGGAGCAGTGTTCTGTTTGTCCTGCTGGATTTTTTTGTCCCAATTCTTTTTCATCCCCACAGCCTTGTGAAATTGGTCATTACAGTTCCAATGGATCGGTGTACTGCTTACCGTGTCCTGCTGGCTCGAGCTGTATACTACCTTCATTACCTCCTTCAGTGTGTCCTGCTGGTAGCTATGCTGCAAATGCATCTACGGCTTGTTTATCATGTCCTCGTGGATTCTACTGTCCTAGTGATAGTATGACTGAACCTATTCAATGTTCACCAGGTTCATTTTCTAGTCAAATTGGCCAGGAGTCTTGCACAACTTGTCCTAAAGGATATCAGTGTCCTCTTATTACTACCAACCCTGAAATCTGTTTGCCAGGGATGTATAGCCTCTCTGGACAAGTGAGATGCAGTTCGTGTCCTCTGGGATATTACACTGATGAAGTTGGAAGTAGTGAATGCCAGCCATGTCCCAGTGGATCAATGTGTCCTAATACCAATATGTCACCAGTGGAATGTTCTATGGGAATGTACAGGTATTTAATTGTTGGAAAGGAAGAAGTGGGGTCATTACTGAAGTCCATTTTTGTTCACCTGGGTCCTAGCAATACAATTTACTTGCTTCCAAACATTAACAGATTCCTGATCACAAGGTTGTTCCTTTTTATCTACAAGCCTGTAAAACCACATCACTACAAAGTTAGCTATATGTCTCACAAGCACAGAGTGTGCCACTGACCACACAGAATACAGTGGCTCAGCTGACAACCAAAAAATATTTAGCCATGTGGATGCCACATTTCTTGGGGTTAATTAGTAGAAACACATACACTGTCATTTTAATGCCCAACCTCCAGCTTCTGGGGGAAGGGGGAGGGCCCAAGTGAACTGGAATGAACTTTAGTTAGCTACATTCTGATTTACCATGACCTTGTTTAATCACCTCATCATCATCATCCTTTCAATTAACTCTCTGCCTTTTCAGTTGCTTCAGTCTGTTGTGTGGTCTATACAACTTCACACTTGGTTTTTGACTGTGTGATTAAAAAAGGTCTATTAGTAGCAGCCAAATACTTACACAACTAAATTCAATTTGTGTTAAGTTCATGGAGATCATGTTGAAGTAACAAAATGTTAAAAAGATTTCTTCTGCAGATTAGGTATTAAATCATTTAAGAGATTACTATTTTTATGTAATAATTTGCTCATATTTATACATTTTGCTCATTCTTTATTATCTCTCTTGTCTCTTTCCCTGAACTAACTCTAGTAGTTCATTGAACTAGCATACAGCATATCAAACTGATCTCCCTGTATAGGGCAAAGGAAGTGAAGCCTACACTATGTACTTATATGTTTGTATGTGTAATAAGTTCTAAATCATCAATACGCTAGTCCCCATTAAGTCATGTGCACTCCTTCTAGTAGTTACCTATTTCAATTGACATAAAATTAAAACGCAGAAAACCTTGAGAAAGTAGTGCTACTAACTAACCACCAGATGAAATCTGTTTGTAGCATGAAATTGAACGAATACTTTTCCTAGTGACAGACAAATAAATAATTATGATTGTAGAAATTCTCACCATTGTGAATTTTGTGAAATTATACAAAGATGTCTTCTTAGTAAAAATTCATTTATAATATTCTCTGTCTACTTGCAGCTTAGGAAATTCTACAATCTGCTCACAGTGTCCCGCAGGATATGCCTGTCCCAGCTCTCAAGCCCTTCCAATTCCTTGTTCCCAGGGGTCATTTGCTTACTTGGGATCAAGGTCTTGTGAACTATGTCCTACTGGATTTCAATGTCCTGATCCTGTTAGCCAATCTCCTATACCTTGTCCAAACGGCACATATGCTAATGAAAGTGGAGGGATAGACTGCATTTCATGCCCTGAAGGTTAGTACCCGTAGAATATACCATAGCTACATAGGCAGAGGAACCACAGAGGCACAGGGAACATGTCCCATCCCCACAATGTTTTGATATAGTGGTATGGTGTTCCACTCACAAAAAGGATAGTAATTTTTGTATTTATTTCTTTACTTGGTTAACGTGGTTTTATTTGCTTCTGTTCTTCATGCTGGAGGGAATACATACCCTAACGCTTCTGCCAGTAATATTATACACTTAGACCTTCTCATCCCCACAAAGTTATGTTCCTCTGCCACATTGTACTTCATGCAGGAGGGAACACATACCCTAATGCTTCTGCCAGTAATATTGTACACTCGAACCTTCCCATTCCTCCAAAAGTTATGTTCCTCTGCCACTTGTTTGACAAAAATACAATCTTAAAGACTTACTTACAGTGTAAATGTTATTGCAAGTGTGCAATCTTCTGTTCAAATGTTAAAATCAGCTGACTATGTTGCTGAAAAGATATTAATTATGAATTTACTTTGTAAATTGTGCCAGAGTTCTCTACTCCTCATTAATAATTTTCTATTAGGTTTTGAGTGTCAGGTGCCAAGTCATCAGCCTACACCATGTCGGCGTGGAACATTTAACCCTGGTGGATTTCAATCATGCCTTTTTTGTCCTATTGGGTTCTTTGCAAACTATACTCATGCAGTTGAATGTGAGCAATGCCCAGCTGGCTTTTCCTGTCCTGTAGCGACTAACAGACCAATTGCTTGTACAAGTGGTAAATATAGGTAAGTTTAGTAGCACATTGGGTTTTAAAGATACAATTAAACTTTTACATTTTATAGTCCACAAGGTTCTACATCCTGTCTTCTCTGTCCTCCTGGGTATTACTCATTACCAAGATCAGATTCTTGTTCGTCTTGTCCTGCAGGTACATAACGTTAACTGTAAGAGAAGCATAGTTTATTTCAATGTTCATAGGTTATGCCTGTCCTCTTTCATCTGCTGAGCCCATTCGATGTCAACCTGGTCAGTATTCACTAGGAAATATGACAGTATGTACTAATTGTCCTGGAGGATATTCTTGTCCTAATATTTCCAGTCAGTCTGAAATCTGTTTAGCTGGAACATACGCTCTACCAGGAAGTACTTCTTGTACACCATGTGATATTGGATTTACTTGTCCCAATAATAGCACAACAGAACAGCTGAGGTATGTTGTGGCTTTACCTGTAGCTACAAAATGTTAGAACAGCTGAGGTATGTTACAATACTGTGTGGCCCCACCTGTAACTACAAAATGTGAGGTATGTTACAATACTGTGGCCCCACCTGTAGCTACAAAATGTTAGGACAGCTGAAGGCCCTACCTGTAGCTACAAAATGTTCACTGAGTGTAATAATATAAACTATGTACCTCAAAACTTATTAATGCAAAAAAGGCAAGAAAAAAAAAGGCGTGATATGAAGAAAGTGAGGGGGAAAGGGACAAATGTAGCGGTTAACCTCCATTTATGGACCTTGCACCTAGTTAGACACATTAACCCAAAGACAGTATCAATAAAATAAAAATATATTTTCAACTTAGTTAAGAAGGCCATGTTAAGGTGATTGTATCCATTGCCACTATTGGCCTGGCTACCTACCAATAGCAACAATACTCCACCACAATTCAATTGGCTAGTGAAGGGAGCCTACTAGGGACACAAATCATTATATTTGTATCATGATTCCATTAATGACTTTTGTCTGTGATAACCATTCCCAAATACGCATGCATTCTCACTATATCACGACAAAGTGATGTCTATATGATACTTCAATTTGTGTGATTTAGCCACTCAAACTTGTATTAGGTATGTAACTATGTGTTATCAGTGCATATATCCCAAGTGCTGAATGTCCCATTCAATACTGTGTTACACCACGCCACCTCCTTCTAGTTCCTGGTTTTTTAGGTGCCATTCTACCAGTATGCTCAATTCTTGAATAGGGAAAGGTTTTGTTTGGAGTATAAAACTTCATTCTTCATTATTGTTTTAATCAACTGCCCATCACACTGAACAGGATGTGTAGGGAGGGGAAGAGTTGTGTTTTGCAAGTATGAATTAATCCATCATTGTTATTAGAGGTATATCAACTATCCACTCATAGTTAGTTCAAGTGTCTAGTAGCCTCTTCAATTTCTCTATTTCCTTCATTTCCATCTTTACGTTGTGTTATTGTGTAGATGTGTTGAAGGATATTATGCAGATTTAATTGGAAGTACTGAGTGTTTGATATGTCCTGCTGGATTTGAATGTCCTGATCGTGGTACAAGTCCCCAAAGTTGTCCTGTTGGAACATATGCATTGTCAGGACATACACGGTGCCAACAATGTCCCATTGGTCATGGATGTAACTCAACCGATTCTCTGCCCAATCCTTGTCCAATTGGATGGTATTCAGCTGAAGGGACTTCTACTTGCACTCCATGTCCTCGTGGATACTTTTGTCCTAGTGCTGCTCCAGTTAACTCACCTATTATATGTCCTGTAGGCCATTATAATTTAATAGAAGGAGGAACCTTCTGTAATGTGTGTCCAGGAGGTCATCAATGTCCCAATCGGACAGAACCTCCTGAATCATGTCCTGCAGGGTATTTTTCACCTACTGGATTGAATTATTGCTCCCAGGTAAGTCTCCGGCATAATTAATTGCATACTTAAAATGATGATTATTATTTTCTAGTGCCCACAAGGGTACTTTAACCCTCTATCAGCCCAGACAACATGTACCATATGTCCTGCCGGCAGCCACTGTCCATTGCCTAGTCAAGATCCCATTCCTTGTCAACTGGGACAATTCTCTCTTGAAGGCTCTATAAGTTGTTCTGAGTGTCCTGCAGGACATTCGTGTGTTTCTTCTACTGCTACTCCTAGTGGCTGCTTGCATGGAGAATTTTCCAATGGAACTCACTGTTTATCTTGTCTCCGTGGATATTCATGTCCTGATCCCAGTGTTCTTCCCACTCCTTGCCCTGATGGACTGTTTTCTGATATTGAAGGAGCTATCTCATGCCAGATATGTCCCGCTGGTCATCAATGTATAGACAAGGCTTCCTCTCCTTTAATGTGTCCTGCAGGGTATTCCAGTTTGGCAGGACAGATTGAATGCTCAGTAAGGCAACACTCAATTGGTTCCATGTCATGACCTGATTCTGTGCTCTGTAGCCTTGTCCTGGTGGAAGTTTTAGTGATGAAGGGGCAAGTAGTTGTCAACAGTGTCCTCCTGGCTATTCATGCATGAATGGAAACATGCATCAATGCCTTCCAGGTTTTTTCAGCCATAGAGGAAGTTCAAGCTGTACTGTTTGTCCTGAAGGTATAAATGTGATATATTACCCTAGACATAATAATATATATTACACTGTTATGATTTCAATTAGGAACTTATAGTGGCAGTGAATCTAATTCATGCACCAACTGTCCACCAGGCCATTACTGTCCTCTTCAATCTCCTTCCCCTCTTCCTTGTTCTAATGGAACATGGAGTCTAGTTCAGGTACTATTCTTTATCAACAATTGTACTCTGTGTCATATTTGTTAATATCAAGGTTTAAACTATTAACTTGTAGCACTGTACTAGAGCTTAGAGTATGTGTAATGTTAATTTTAGTTGTGGACTGGTTGAAGAACCTACAACCTGGAGTGTTGTATTAGTTCAAAGACATTTTTAACTGCAGTGTCTCCCCCCTAACCACCCAGTAACACCTTCTTTTACTCTTTAGGAAGGGGAATGCAGGCTCTGTGATGCTGGCTATAGCTGTCAAGTGGATTCCACCCCAAAACCATGCAGTGTTGGTGAATATTCACCATTAGGAAATGATTCTGTGAGAAGTTTGCTGTGGATTATTTGTAATGATTATTGTTCTTTGTTTTAGTGCCAGCTTTGTCCTGGTGGTGCAAGTTGTATTAATTCAGATGATCTTCCAGTTCCTTGTCTTGATGGATATTATAGTGGAGAGGTATTGCCATTAAATAAGAGTTTCACTGTCTCTATACTCTCTGTTGTCCGTTAGTGTAACTGTTAGTCTTAAAAAAGAAAGAAGAGAGGGAGGTAGGGAGGGAGATAGTACTCATGCATTTATGGCTATCTTCTAGCTATCTTAGATATTAGTCACCAACTATATGTCTATTATCTATCTATAGGGAGATCCATTATGTAACATTTGCCCTGCTGGTTTTAGCTGCACTGATTCAGAAAAGACTCCATGTCCCATTGGCTACTATTCATTGTCTGGACATAGCCAATGTTTATTATGTCCTGTAGGACACGCTTGTCCTATACCACTTATATCACCCATTGCTTGTCAAAGAGGTCAGCATACAGTTGGTGAACCTGGAGCAACACATTGTCAAGATTGTCTTCCAGGTCTATTCTGTGAAGATACAAGGTAAGTCCTCTGGGTCATGTTACTAGAGTATATATTATTATTATGGCACGGGAAGGTCAGTCTTGTAGTTTGAGATGAAAAATATCTTAGATGAATCAGTCATAAGAGAAAATCAATAAGCTAGTTCTCTTTTCCCTCTCTATCTCTACTTCCTAACGAAAATAAATACAGAGCCTACAGAATCAGCTCTGATCAGCTGTTAACTGTTCTCCAACACTATGAATTTCACTTCCCACTCTATGTACTTAACATTTAAGGCATTTGATGACTTTTTGGAAAATTTCCCAATAGTCTCTTCATTATCAAAAGAAGCTCCATACTTGTTATGTTCCTCTCCACATTTGGTCTCATTCATTTCCTATGAAGAACCCGTTTTCTTTACATGAATGTATGAATGCAGTAAATTGTAACCTCATTCAATATTTACCAGTCAATAGTTGATGACTTATGATGAGCAGCAGATATCAACATAATACCTCCGAATAGGTCATCTATGCACCATTAATTAGTTTACATCATACATGCTCCATAAGTACAGAGAGGCAGTGAGTTTCAGATCATGATTGAAGTATCTATGCTCTAACCACATTTGAGAGCCATAGGGTGTCTTACATAACTATCATGGGAAAACACTCTCTTATCATAACTTGCATAATGCCTAATTTAACTGAGTACTGAGTTATTTCTAAACACAGACAAGTGTATCATTATGTTTTACAGATTCTCTCCAAGTCCATGCCCTGATGGTTCCTATAGTCTTGGCAGATCATTTTCGTGTACAATATGTCCTCCTGGTTTTCAGTGCCCATTCAGTAATGTTAGTTTATAGACTAAATAAATATTTTGTTTTATAATTATTTTTATTCCCTATTATTTATGTAGCAATTACCTGAAGTATGTCCCTATGGTTACCAGAGTAAGGAAGGACAGGTTAACTGTGATCCATGTCCTGCTGGATTCAGCTGTAGTTCAGTGTCTGATCCATCTTCAAATATGCCTTGTATTCTTGGATTTTATTCTGTAGAAGGTTCCCCTCATTGCATATCTTGTCCTGCTGGTTCTGTATGTCCTAACACTACTGGTGAAGAAGTAACCTTGTGTCCTAGTGGAACATACTCTGGTGAAGCAGCTATAGAGTGCCAGCCATGCCCTGCTGGATGGCAATGTCCCTATATAGATGGACATGGCAACACTCCCTGTGTACTGGTGTGTTTCTTAGCTCTTTGATTAGTCACTGATATTATGTGTTAAATCTTCAGGGCACATATTCTTCTGGTAATGCCACTCAATGTACAGTCTGTCCTGCTGGATATCAATGTTTAAGTCCGTCTCTATCATCTCCTTCTCCATGCATGTCAGGGTCTTATTCAGAAGAAGGACATTCTGTAAGAATTGCATGATTTAGTAGTTCATATCTTACACTCATAGCAAAGAAAGGCTAGTATTGTAACACATACTTATAAGTCACAATAATGTACTAAGGAAGGCAAATTTAATGTGTATTTTAGATAGATAATAATCATGATTTTTTTGTAGTTTTCACAAAATATGATACTCACTTCTATTGACAACTTTAATTATTAATTTTGTAGTCATGTATTCCATGTCCCGCTGGATTTTCCTGTTTGACTACTACTGAACCTCCTTCGTTATCATCACTTTGCAGTCTTGGTACTTTTAGCCCCATTGGACAAACCGAGTGTATTGTTTGTCCTGCTGGATCTGCTTGTCCCTCTATTTCTGGTTATAACATTATCACTTGTGCTCCTGGTACTTATTCCTTAGAAATGTCAACTCACTGCACTCTCTGTCCTGCTGGATCATTCTGTAGCAACACATCCATGCTTCCAAGAGTTTGTACTGATGGCTACTACAGTAGAGAATGTGCCACTGAATGTACTCCTTGTCCACCTGGTTATCAGTGTCCAATACCAAGTAGATTACCAACTCTCTGTGATGTGGGCACATACAGTCCTGGAATGCTTCAAGAATGTCTCCCGTGTACTCCTGGGTTTGCTTGTCTACCCGTAAGTAGTGTATCAAACTCTTCAGACAATATTTGTCCGTTAGGTTACTATTGTCCTGATGGAGCAATGGAAATCGGTTGTCCAGCTGGAACATATGGTAATAAATTGGGTCTTACGGATGCTACCGAATGTACTCCTTGTCCTGCTGGTTTTTTCTGCCCTGAAGCTACCGCTGGCTATCCTCAATCCAAATTCCAATGTCCTACAGGACACTATTGTCCTGAAATGACGACTACAGAATTTGAATTCCCCTGCCCTCATGGATTCTACAGCACTATCTTTGGTTTGCAGAGATATGATCAGTGTTTAGTCTGTCCCGCAGGAAGGTTTTGTAATGGCGGAGATGGTATTGGTGGTCAAGTATGTCCTAGTGGTTATTTCTGTCCTGAACAATCTGGCCATCCAGTTGCTTGTCCTGGAGGAACGTTTACTGAAGCTACTGGTTCAGATTCAGTATTACTATGTAAATTTTGTCCTGCTGGTTATTACTGTGAGGAAGGTTCAGCTTCTCCTTATCACTGTCCTACTGGAACATATAACCCTCTTATTGGACAAGATGATTTTGATGACTGTCAGCCTTGCAGAGCTGGACTAGCATGCACCACAATAGCCTTGACGCAGCCTAATGAACAATGTGCTGCTGGACATTTCTGTCCAGCAAAATCTAACAAGTCAGCCGATCCATTAAACCAATGTCCAGCTGGAACATTTACCGATTATCATAACTTAACTGATGCAAGGGAATGTAGTCCTTGTCCAGCGGGTGAAGTTTGCTTAAATGGTACTGGTGGCATTCAACAACCTCGCTTACAGTGTGCACCTGGACATTTCTGTCCCAATGGAACTAAATTTCCAACACAGTATCCTTGTGCTCCTGGTACCTTCAGCAATAGCACTAAGCTTCAGAGACAAGATGAGTGTGAAATGTGTCCTGTAGGGTACTATTGTTCTGGTGGTGAAGCAGCTCCATCAGGTCCCTGTGATGCAGGACACTACTGTGATGGAGGTGGGTTATTAATCCTGTCTAGTCGGCTGATGGTTTTATGATTGAAGGCCTATATGATCCATAGTGAGTTAATGTTGTGATAATTCTTGCTGTAGGTACACGTTATTCTGGCGAATTTCCTTGTCCAGCAGGGACTTACTTTAATCTTACTGGAAATATACGTATTCAGAATTGTATTCCTTGTATAAGAGGTCATTATTGCAGAGAAGGCTCAGCTTTACCAACCCCTTGTCAAGCTGGCACATTTTCTACAACCTTAGGAGCCTTTGTGAGTCAGACAAGTATTATCAAGCAATTTTGTTAAGTCAAGGAATAATTGCATTTTAGAATGTTCTCTATCAGTATGCATTGAGAGATCTTTGCATCAATATTTGAACAGTGTGTCATATTGCCTTATACACCCACAGGATCTGGCTACTTGTATTTCATGTCCTGGAGGTTACCACTGCCCAGAGCTGGGAAACACCCAGCCTGTTGCGTGTGGTATTGGCTATTTTTCAGTAAGTGTTTGGATCCATTATTAGGTGTACGTACCCATGTAAGTATACCTTATGGACAGGATGTTGGTTCATCACTGTGCAGTACGTGCCTACCTGGGTACTACTGTGACAATGTAACAACAAGTTTGGATGATCTACAACAAAATAAAGCATGTGCAGCTGGCCTTACTTGTAAAGATGGTGGCCATACTAATCCTCCTAACCTTCTTCTTAACCCATGTCCTGCTGGTCACTATTGCAAACGTGGAGATGAGGTAAACACTTGAAACAGTCATGTATGTAATAACAATACATTTCTCTGACTTCTTAATTGTATCTTGATTGGAGGCAAACCAGTACTAGTGCTTATTATAACTCATAAGAATATTCTTATCTTATAGAATGCCTTCCCAATACCTTGTCCAAATGGAACATTTAGTCCACTCACAGGCCTGAAGGTAGTAGGTGAATGTCAGATTTGTCCTCGTGGTTTGTACTGTTCGCCAGAAGGAGGCATTGAACCTGCTGGTTATTGTGACCCTGGACACTACTGTCCTCTTGGGACAAAATATCCTTATGAATATCCTTGTCCTGTGTCTACTTTTCTTGCAAACTCTTCTGCTACTAAGGTTTCTGACTGTACAGTGTGCATATCAGGACACTTCTGCCGTTATCCTGGTCTCGGAGTTCCAACTCCATGCCCAGTGGGATTTTATTGTGTCACGGGAAGCCAGTACCCTCAACCCTGCCCACGTGGTACTTATGGAAATTCTACCGGACTACGACGTAGCCAAGAATGTTTACCTTGTCCTGGTGGTCACTATTGTGATGGCCATGGACGTTCTAGTCCAACAGGGCCATGTGATGCAGGATTCTTTTGCAGATCTAGGGCATCAGTTTCAGCTCCCACTGATGGAATAACTGGAGACATTTGTCCAAGAGGAGGATTCTGTCCAGAAGGTTCAACAGTTCAAGCAAATTGCCCACTGGGAACCTATGGAAATTCAACTGGAAACAAAGCTAAGGAGGACTGTATTGACTGTGACCCTGGGTAAGACACATTCTCCAAAATTATAGTTTATCCAATGGACTACCTTTACAACAAACTGATTGTGTCCTCAATAACTACACATGATTACTGTAGGGACTTAGTAGACTTATAATTTGAATTTGAATGGTGTTTAGCAATTAATGTGTGTGTGTGTGTATAATACTGTTATTCATAGGTACTTTTGTTCTGGTGATAACAACCCTTTTCCAACTGGCCTATGCTCAGAAGGTTGTCACTGTCCAGGAGGAGCTAATTCATCTTGTCAGATACCAAATTCTCCAGGAAGTTTCTCTGAAATAGGACAGGCAGCAGCTACCTCTTGCCATGAAGGAACTTACCAGCAGGTTATTATTTCACTGGTAGAGTTATCATAGTTGTTTGGTTACATAGTAATCACCTACATTTACTCTAACAACATAAATAATTATACTGATATAAGTATGTCAGTCACTTCTTGACAATACCTTATCTTCTTACGTATATATATGATTTATGGTTTCTAGTTCACTTTATCAATAGCCTCTTCATTATTTAGGCTTTTATGGAGTCATCATGCTCCCCTTGTTTACCTGGCACCTTTTGTGATGAACGTGGTTTGGTGCTAGGAAAGAACTGTTTACCAGGTTTCTACTGTCCTGGTGCTACTATTAATGCCATTCCTTGTCCAAGAGGGACATTTAGCAATGTTGGAGGCCTGTTTAATGTCAGCAGTTGTGACCCCTGTTCTCCTGGTCACTACTGTATTAATGAAAATCTAACTGAACCTACTGGACTATGTTCTGCTGGACACTACTGTACTCTTGGAGCTATTATTTCAAATCCAGTATGTAATTTTAGTTTGCCTAGGCTTAAAATTGGTGTGTTTTATATAGTAATACTTTACCACATCCATAAATAGTAGGCTGGTTATACTTTACCACGTAATTACTTTACCATTATAGTTTGCTGGTAGTGATACCTTATCATGTTAGTAGACTGGTACCATATAATAGACAAGTTGGTTAGCATAGCATTGCACTGAACCTCTGATGGTAAATGCTGAAACTACACAGCCAAAAAACGATCATATTACATATTATACATGCAATAATTCATTTTTAGAGAAATATATGCATCACACTTGATCAGAATAACTTCATACATAGCATATACAACCTTAATTTCATGGGTTAAAAACTGAAATTTTGCCCTCCATTTTTCAAATCACTCTACATATTAATTATGTAAAAATAATCAGGAATCATTTAATCATGTTACATAGCTATGTACTTCATCAGAGCCATTTATTGGCCATGGCAGTGCCTCCTTTGGTATGGTATTACCAAGCAATAGTCCTGGGAAATCAAATATTGCACTTAAATTTTTCAGCATGTTGAGCTCTGATCATCAATACAAAACAATATTTGCAGATAGTATGCTAAGCAAGTCTACCTGACCCTCACATATTGGAAAGTGATCTCCATTCATGTATACCAAAAATTCATTAATTTTGCTAAATAGAACTATTCCCTTTCTTTTGCTACTGTCTTCATGGAATTTATAATGTGTGTGTGTAGTTAAATGGCATTTAAAATGTTTTTTTATTGTGGATATATTTGGGATGCTGTTTGGATGATTCATAAAATATAGGTTCAGTATATGAGAGTTTACTATGCATACTTCTTGGACTTTTTTTGCATAATATAAGTCTTATGTACTATTTGTACATTTAATTAACGGATGATTAGCATCATGCTGCTCAAGGTAACTCGATTACTATTAAACTATTCTAGGGATTCAATGATGAAGATTATGGAGGACTTTGCCCACCAGGTTTTTATTGTACTGCTGGCTCAAGTGCACCAGAAGAAAATCCATGCCCTCCTGGGACATTTAATCCTACACGTGCTGGAATCTCCACTAACTCTTGCCTTCCTTGTACAGGTGGACAATCTTGTCAGAAGTATGGTTTAACAGAGCCGGATGGAGGATGTGATCCTGGTCATTACTGTGTATCAGGTGCTACTCATTCTAATCCTATTGAAGAAGTGTTTGGTAGTGTGTGTCCTGTAGGTCATGTATGTCCTGGTAATACAGCTTTACCAATAATATGCCCTGAGGGAACATTTATTAATACAACTGCAGGCACAATGTGCATAACATGCCAACCAGGTTCATATTGCATTAATGGATCACTCATTCTGGCATGTCCACCAGGATATTACTGTCCTGAAGGTACAGGATGGAATTGGATGCCTTGTCCTAGTGGTACATATGGTCCATTTTTCAATGTAAGTTCTCTAGATGGGTGTTTGAGATGTCCACCTGGTAAATTTTGTCAAGGTGTGGCTGTTAGTGAATTTATAGGAGATCTTGCAGGGAACTGTTCAGCTGGTTACTATTGTTTAGAAGGTGTAAATACTAGCACACCTACACCACCTTTCTTTAGTGGCATTGGAGGTGAATGTCCTCCTGGATATTTCTGCACTAGTGGTTCATTTGTACCCAAACCTTGTCCTAGAGGGACTTTTTCTAACCAATTTAGACTAGAAAGTGTAACAGAATGTGTTGCATGCACTCCAGGAAGCTATTGCTCAGAAGCTAACCTTACTCATCCTTCAGGTTTGTGTGATCCTGGTTATGTCTGTCTAAGCAGTGCAGTCACTCCCAATCCAACTGGGGATGACTCCACTGGGTATCCCTGTCCTGCCAGACATTTCTGTCCTACTGGAACATCTGCTCCTCTGTTATGTAATAGTGGTGAATATAACCCACTCCAATTGCAATCTCAATGCTTCTCTTGTCCTGCTGGATACTACTGTCCTGAAGGCCTACTTACCTTTAATTTCACAAGATGTCCTGTAGGTTATTACTGTCCACAGGGCACAACTCACCAATTTGAGTATCCTTGCCCTGCTGGTACATTTGGAGCAACATATGGTCTAGAGAGTATCGAAAACTGCACTGTGTGTAATCCTGGAAAGTTTTGCACAGGAGGAAAGCAATTTCCAGATGGTCCCTGTAGTGCTGGATGGTATTGCATTCGTGGAGCTTCTTCCCCTATGCCTTCACAGTTTGAATTCTTCACTGTTATTTTATCCCAGTGTAGTAGCCTCCATAGCAATGTGAGCACAGGAGGCCAGTGTCAGCCTGGCTCTTACTGCCCATCAGGATCAGATAGACCTCTTCCATGTGATAGAGGAAAGTATTGTGCTGATCCTGGGTTATCATTACCAAATGGAGAATGTTCTCCTGGTTATTATTGTCTTGCAGGAGCCCAGCGTCCAAATCCAGATGATGGAATCACTGGGTATCCATGTCCTTCAGGTCATTATTGTGAAATGGGTGTTACTGAAGCCGCTAAATGTGCAGTTGGCACATACTTGAATACAACAGGAGCAAATAGTTCATCAGATTGCATGATATGTCCTCCAGGATCATATTGTGGAACAGAGGGTCTTACTCTTCCTAGTGGGCCCTGTCATGGTGGATATTATTGTCCAGAAGGCTCAGTAGTCCCCAATAACGAGATGTATTTGTGTACAAGAGGCCATTACTGTCCTGAGGGAAGTGTAAATGAGTTGATATGTGCTGGTGGAACTTACCAAGATGAGGATGGAGCTTCCCAATGTAAAATGTGCCCAGAAAGATTCTATTGTCCATTTGATTCAGATGTACCACTCACTGAATTTTTTCCCTGTCCTGCAGGATTTTATTGTCCTATAGGTACAAGCAGTCCCTTTCAATTTGGTTGTCCTATAGGAACATTTAGCCCACTTCCTAGTCGTCGTTCTGCATCTGAATGTTTTGATTGCCTTACAGGCAGATACTGCAATGTTGAAGGACTCAGCAGTGATCAGGGTTCAGGTATTTGTGCTGCTGGTTTTCATTGTATATCAGGTGCATCTGTACCCAACCCTACTGATGGTATTACTGGACAAGCCTGTCCTTCAGGTTTTTATTGTCTTGAAGGATCACTCAGTCCCATTCCTTGTCCTGCTGGGACATATATGCCTAATACTGGATCAGATACTATGTCAGATTGCATCTTGTGTCCTGCTGGTCAGTTCTGTGAACTTCCTGGACTCACTACTCCAACTGGACCTTGTCAAGCAGGATATTTCTGTACAGGAGGCTCTTCTTCACCTACTCCTGTAGATGGGCTTGTGGGCAATACTTGTGAAACTGGCCATTTCTGTCCTGAAGGTTCTAATCAATCTCTACCTTGTACTCCTGGTACATATAGCAGTCAGCCACTTGCATCACAGTGTGACCTTTGTCCTTCTGGTTACTTTTGTATTGATGGTTTTGAGCCAATTGCATGTCTGCAAGGTTATTATTGCCCTATTGGTACAGGTTTTGATTATCAACCATGTCCTTCAGGTACATTTAGTAGTCAGCAAGGTCTATCTCGAGTGAATCAATGCACTCAATGCTCTCCTGGATATTTTTGTTCTCAGTTAGCTAGTCTAAATGTGAGTGGAACATGTTCTCCTGGATATTTTTGTACCCTTGGATCAAATACTCCTACTCCTGATGGCTTTAATAATATGGGATATGCTGGGCCTTGTCCTGTAGGTCATTTTTGCCCTGAATCATCCTCATTTCCTCAGCCATGCACTAGTGGAACATTCTCTAATAAAACTGGTCTAAGCAATGCCAGTGAGTGTGAACCTTGTCCACATGGAATGTTTTGTGACAGTGGTGGACTGTCCAGACCTTCTGGCATGTGTAACCCAGGATATTTTTGCCAGCTAGGTTCATCCACGGCAACTCCACTGAGAAATGATGACACAGGAGGTATCTGTCCAACTGGGCATTTTTGTCCTAGTGGAAGTGTCCGTCCTATTGGCTGTGCAGCTGGTACTCATAATCCTGATATTGGTCAAGAACATTGTTTCACTTGTTTAGCAGGTTATTACTGTCCACCTAATTCCATTGAATCAGATCTTCCTTGTCCTGTAGGACATTTTTGTCCCGAGGGAACGACATCTCCTTTGGACAACCCTTGTCCTGTTGGAACATACAATGATGTTCCTGAAAGAAGAGATATAGCTGAATGCAAATCCTGTCCTCCTGGTAAGTTCTGTGAAAATACTGGTTTGGTATTACCTTCAGGAGATTGTTACGGAGGTTGGTATTGTACTCTTGGTTCACCTACTCCTCAGCCTATTGATGAGCATGGTGGTATGTGTCAAAGTGGTTTTTTCTGTCCAAATGGTTCATCCTTTCAGCACCAATGTTCACCAGGTTATTACTGCAGTGGACCAGGTTTGAGTGTAGCATCAGGTTTGTGTTCATCAGGTTACTTTTGCACTGCATCTTCACAAATTCCTAATCCTAATGATGGCATTACTGGAGATATCTGTCCTTGTGGACACATTTGTACTGAAGGATCATCACAGCCTCAGCAATGCCCAAGTGGATATTACTATGACTCTACTGGAGGTCATAACATTAGTGACTGCTTAAAGTGTGATGAGGGAAAATATTGTGATATTCCTGGTCTTTGTGTACCGTCTGGTGTATGTGAATCAGGTTATTACTGTCCACCAGGTCAGATTTCTCCTCGTCCCAGTGAGTTTATCTGTCCCACAGGCCACATGTGTCCTGAAGGTAGTACTCAACCAATACCATGTCCTGCTGGATTTTTTCAGAGTATTGTTGGGAAATCTGAATGTCAAGAATGTCCTGAAGGTTATTATTGTGATGGCCAAACATACAATGATACAACATGTGACTTTGGAATTTCTTTACCACTTCCTTGCCTTCCTGGCAGATACTGTCTACCTGGGACTAGATATTCTGAGGAATTTTTGTGTCCAGTTGGTACGTTCAGTACTTCTTTTCTGTTAACAAATGAATCCCAATGTATTCCTTGTTCTCCTGGTTATTACTGTGATTCTGAAGGTCTTGACTTTCCCATAGCTCCATGTGACTCTGGATATTATTGCATTACAAGGGCTATATCTTCCCAGCCTACTGATGAAATTACTGGCAATATATGTCCTCCCGGGTTCTACTGTGATACTGGATCACAGAAGCCTTCTGCTTGTCCAATTGGTACATTTAATCCTCATTTTGCTGGTGAAAGTAGAAATTTTTGCTTGAACTGTACACCTGGAGAGTATTGTTCTTCTCTAGGTCAAGTAAACACTTCAGGACTTTGCAGTGCTGGGTATTATTGTTCCAGTGGAGCATCCTCCCCCACTCCAACAGATAGTACCACTGGATTTTTCTGTCCTGCAGGACATTACTGTCCAGAAGGTTCTTCTGCACCATTACCTTGTCATATTGGCAGCTATATAAATGAAACACGCTCTGCTACCTGTTATATGTGTACAGCTGGGTTTTATTGTCCTACCACAGGAACAATATTTCCTATTCAATGTTCTCTTGGTCATTACTGCCCTGTGGGTACAGGTGATGCTCCTTTACCATGTCCAATTGGAACATATAATCCCAATCTAGGCATATCAAGTATTTTACAATGCTTACAGTGTCCATCTGGCAGTTTCTGCTCTGAACTTGGAATTTTTGAAGTCAGTGGTCTTTGTAAACCTGGGTATTTCTGTTCCAGTGGGTCAATCTCTTCAGTAAGTACCATATGCCCTGCTGGTTTTTACTGTCCAAGAGGAACACAATCTCTAGTTCAATGTCCTTCTGGAACATTTTCAAGCTCTACTGGACTGGAGGTCTTTTCTGAGTGTGAACCCTGTTTAGGTGGTAGATATTGTGATGGACCAGGTCTAACAACAACTTCTGGTGATTGTGCTGCTGGTTATTTCTGTGCTGCTGGAGCTGATTCACCTAGGCCAGTAAATGCTACAGACAACTATGGTCCCTGTCCTATTGCTCATTATTGTCCACCTGCTTCCACTAATCCTATTCCATGTTTTCCTGGTACTTATAATGGAATTCAACAACAAGAAATTTGTTTAATATGTCCAAGCGGATATTTTTGCCCCATTAAAACAAGTAATTATACTGATTATCCTTGTCCTCCAGGTCATTATTGTCCACAGGGAACTCACACTGGAACACAGTATCCATGTCCAATTGGAACATATAATCCCTTTGTTGAGTCTAGAGATATATCAGCTTGTTTGCACTGTCCAGCTGGTAAATATTGTGGCTCTACAGGTCTATCCTCACCATCTGGTGCCTGTTCTTCTGGATATTATTGCTCTAGATTGGCAAGAACACCTACTCCTTTTGATTCAAATAGTATTTCATTCATTGATAATGATCAACTTAGCTGCAGTAATTTCACAACTGGAAATATATGTCCTCAGGGAAACTTTTGCCCATCTATGTCAAGTGCTCCCATGCCATGCACTCCTGGTTACTTTTGTAGTGTGGCAGGTTTGGCAAATGTTTCAGGTCCATGCTCTCCAGGTCACTTCTGTCGGAGATTCTCTATTGTACCTAACCCAATAGGAAAAGAATATGGAGATATATGTCCTCCTGGAAGCTACTGTGAGCCAGCAAGTTCAGCAGCTTCTCCTTGTCATCCTGGTACTTTCTCACCTCATTATGGAAACCAGGATATTAACTCCTGCTTGCCCTGTACAGCAGGTAGTTATTGTGCATCTTATGGTTTAGCTGCTCCTACTGGACTGTGTCCTGATAGAGTGTACTGTCCACCAGGACAGATAACACAAATTGGAATTGCATGTCCTATAGGTCACTTCTGTCCACTTGGTTCTGCAGAACCTGAACTATGTCCACCTGGTTCCTATCAGCCTTTTGAATCACAGAAATCCTGCCTTTCATGTCCTGCTGGATTTTACTGTGCTTCATTCAATGATTCTTCTGTTAGACTACATATAGTTCCAATTTTATGCCCAGCTGGCTTTTACTGCCCAGAGGGAACAAATTTTTCTGATTCTAACCCTTGTCCTGCTGGAACATTTAGCAATGTCACTGGTTTGGAAAATATTCTCCAATGCTCTCCCTGTGATTTAGGATATTATTGTGCTGGTTTTGGACTGACTGCTCCAACAGGGAAATGTTCGGCTGGATTTGTATGTACACTGGGTGCCTTACTTCCAGATCCAAGTGGGATTGATTTTACAGGATATTCTTGTCCTATGGGAGCATATTGCTTGGAAGGCACTAGTGACCCCCAGCAGTGTCCTTCTGGGACTTTCAGTAACAGAACACACCTCACAAGTGAAAACCAATGTACACCATGCACTGGTGGAATGTACTGCCTAACTGAAGGTTTAGTAGAACCAACTGGACCATGCACAGAGGGTCATTTCTGTTCTCTGGGTGCTACTTCTCCAAACCCCATAAATGAGATTTATGGGGACATTTGTACAGTTGGTCACTACTGCCCTAGAGGATCAAAGACTCCTATTCCTTGTTCACCTGGGACATATCAGCCATTGACTGCTCAAGTGTTTCCTTCATCTTGTATCTCCTGTGATGCAGGTAGGTTTTGTTTGACTGCTGGGCTCAGTAAAGTGTCTGGAAACTGTTCTGCCAGCTATTTTTGTAGTGGGGGTGCAGTCACAGCAAAACCAGTTGATGGTATAACTGGTAATATATGCCCAGTTGGATCATCCTGTGCTGAGGGAGTGTCTTTTCCTAGTCAATGTGAAATTGGAACATTTTCTAATTCTACTGGCCATAGTGAATGTGATATATGTCCCATAGGTAAGTACTGCACAAATTCTATATATCCAGAACCATGCCCTCCAGGATTTTTCTGTCCTAAAGGTACTGGTTTTAACATTCATCCATGTCCTCGGGGAACATATAATCCAGTCTTTGGAGCACCTGATGAGTCTTACTGCATATCATGTGATCAAGGAATGTATTGCTTTTCACAGAATTTGTCAAATCCTAGTGGACTCTGTTCAGTTGGTTATTATTGCACATCCGGAGTCGATGTTCCAAGTCCTTTTGGGTTACAACGAGGGGTAGGAGGGGTGTGTCCACCAGGAACATTTTGCTTAGAAGGATCAATAGTTCCTATAGATTGTCCAGAAGGCAGTTATAATGAACTACCTGGGCAATCAGAATGTCTTAGATGTCCACCTGGCTATTTTTGTACTAGTGGACAAACAAATTTTTCAGCAAATCCTTGTCCAATTGGTCATTATTGTCCTGAAGGTACAGCTTATTCCAACCAGTATCCTTGTCCTATTGGTACATTTAATAACAATACTCAAGCCATGGAAGTTGGTGACTGTTTCCCGTGCTCTCCTGGAATGTTTTGTGCAGATTTTGGTTTGATTGAACCCAGTGGTAACTGTAGTAAAGGTTGGTATTGTTCTGGGGGAGCTTCAACTCCCACACCATTTTCAAATATTTCATCTGAGTATAACTTTGGACACACAGGTGGGCCTTGCCTTCAAGGTACTTTCTGTCCAGAAGGTTCAGCATTTCCTCACAATTGTCCCCCTGGAATGTATTGCAATGATTCTTTGTTGCCTATACCTTCAGGTAAGTGCTTTGAAGGCTACTGGTGCAGGGGGAAGAATATACATCCAGCTCCTGCTAATTCATTGTGTCCATTTGGTTCTTACTGTCTGGCAGGAACAGCTCAACCTATTTTTTGTCCTCCAGGGACCTTTTCTAATGTTAGTGGAATCTCTCAAAGTGAAGATTGCTTGTCGTGTATTGCAGGTTATTATTGTAATCAGGCTGGACTTATAACTGTTCAAGGACTATGTACTGAAGGATTTTACTGTCCTAAAGGATCAATTGAGCCATCTTCTTCTAATTTTACATGTTCGGTGGGTCATTATTGTCCCGATGGTTCGAGTCAACCCATACCATGTCCGCCAGGTTCATTCCAAGATGAAATAGGTGCTTCTGAATGTAAAATTTGTGTCGCTGGATTTTATTGCAATGCTTTTGAAGTGAATTCAACTACAGATGACTGTCTTTTCAGATTTAATTCGACTATAGGTGTTGTAATGCCAACTATCTGTGGTGAAGGGTATTACTGTCCTGAAGGAACTTCATCATCTACAGAATATCCCTGTCCAGCTGGGACATTTAGTAACCTCACTGGTCTTCAATCTGCTATGCAGTGCATACCCTGTTCTCCAAGAATGTATTGTCATGGTTCTGGACTGCAGAGTCCCAGTGGAAACTGTTCTCCTGGCTATCTGTGCTATTTAGGTGCAAGTATTCCTAATCCTACTGATGGTGTGAGTGGTGAAATATGTCCTATGGGACAGTATTGCCCCATTGGGTCTGTCATTGGGGTAAATTGTCCACCAGGAACGTTTAATACCTTCTTTGGTCTGGCAAATGAAAGTGACTGCCAACATTGTATTCCTGGTAGTTATTGCGCAGCGTCAGGTCTTACTAGTCCATCTGGTCTTTGTCATTCAGGGCATTTTTGCACACTTGGTGCATTAGTACCTAATCCTGTGAACACTGATTATGGTGATACCTGCCCTGAAGGACACTTCTGTCCCAAGGGTTCATCGTACCCTGAGCCATGTCCAATTGGCACTTATTCATCATTTCCTGGAAATGGAAATATTGATGACTGTGTTTTATGTGACCCAGGCAAGTTTTGTCTCTTACCTGGTCAGAGTAATTATTCCGGTGAGTGTGATCCAGGTTATTATTGTACTGGTGGATCAAATACTAGTAGACCAAGTGATGGTATCACTGGTAATGTTTGTCCTCATTTCCATTTTTGTACTAGAGGTTCTCCATATCCTGAGATCTGCCCAGTCGGTACTTACATGCCGAACACTGGTGCTATTCAGTGCCTTGATTGTCCTAGTGGTTTGCAGTGTATCAATGGGATGGCTGGATTTTGTGAACCTGGATATTACTGTCCTGGTGAGATGGATGATTCTCCGATTCCCTGCCCGGCTGGAACATTTGGTAATCTTCTAAATCTAACAGATGAAAGTCAGTGTGTTCAATGTCCAAGTGGAAGATTCTGTCAGGAGCCTGGTTCTATCGATAGTACTGGACCTTGCTCTGCAGGATATTTCTGTTCTTCAGGTGTAAATACTTCAGAACCTGCATTTTATTTTGCTGGTGTTGGTGGTGTGTGTCCCATAGGTCATTACTGTCCTAAAGAGTCAGGATCTCCTTTACAATGTCCACCAGGAGAGTTTAGTGCCTCTGAAAAGCAATCTGAATGCACACTTTGTCCTAAAGGATTTTATTGTCCACAAGGCTCAGCCAATTATTCATCAAATATTTGTCCTATTGGTTATTACTGTCCTGAAGGTTCCCAATTTGAAACTCAACATCCCTGTCCAATTGGAACATATAATAACTATACTGGTCAAGGAGCTGTAGCTGCATGTTTACTATGTCCGCCTGGTATGTTCTGTGAAACAGAAGGACTTAGTAAGCCATCTGGATTATGTGATGCTGGTTGGTACTGTACAGGTGGTTCTTCATTGCCTAGACCTTTTGTAATGGAGAACATAACTGAAAATATTACCTTTGCTGGTGGAAATTGTGATCCAGGATTTTTCTGCCCTGAAGGTTCAAGCTACCCTATAGAATGTTTGTTAGGAATGTATTGTGGTAGTACCAAACTTGAAAGTCCTTCTGGACCTTGCAATTCTGGCTATTATTGTCCAGGAGGAGTAGCAGAAATAGAACCTTCTCAATATATATGTCCAAAAGGATATTACTGCCCTGTTATGTCTGCTCATCCAACACCTTGTCCTTTAGGATCTTTTTCAAATCAATCTGGGTTGAGGAGTGTGCTGGAATGTGATCCCTGTGTTCCAGGATTCTACTGCAGAGCATTAAATCTGACAAATCCCAGTGGAAAGTGCACTATAGGTTATTACTGTCCTGAGGGACAGACTACACCCACTCCTGATCAGTATCAATGTCCGTATGGTCATTTCTGTGTAGAAGGATCAGTTATTCCACAATCTTGTCCACCAGGACAGTATGAGGTATCTCTAGGTTCAGGATCATGTGATCTATGTCCTGAGGGTTATTATTGTGACCCTTTTGAATTATCCACATGTGTATTTAACTTCAATGAAACAAGGGGTGTGGTGACTCCATCCACATGTCCTCCAGGATTCTTTTGTCTCAATGGAACCACAAGGAGCAGCGAATTCCCTTGTCCAGTTGGAACCTTTAGCAATAGATCTGGATTGAAAAACATTTCAGAGTGCTCAGCCTGTTCTCCTGGAATGTATTGCAGCTTACCTGGTCAAATATCACCAACAGGTCCTTGCCAACAAGGTCACTTTTGTACAATTGCAGCACAACAGGCTGCTCCTGTTGATAGCGATACGGGAAATGTGTGTTACCAAGGTACATATTGTCCAGAAGGGTCATCTTCTGGCATTAATTGTCCCATTGGAACTTATAATAATCACACTGGGATTTGGCTACAGTCTCAATGTACCCCTTGTCCTCCCGGTTTTTACTGTGATAGACCAGGTTTATCCCAGCCAGTTGGTTTATGTAGCCTAGGACACTTTTGTATTCTAGGAGCAACTTATGCTAATCCTAACAATGAAACATTTGGTGATATATGCCCAAAAGGACACTTCTGTGAAGTTGGGACATCAACTCCATTACCTTGTCCACATGGTACCTATTTAGATGAGTATGCTGCTGAATCAATTAGTCAGTGTATTCCTTGTGATCCAGGATATCAATGTAATGAGTCAGGTTTACCTACACCAGCAGGAGAATGCAGTCAAGGATTCTATTGTATAAGGGGAGCTAATTCTAGTACTCCATTGGATGGCATTACTGGTGACGTGTGTCCTGTTGGTCATTTCTGTCCTAATGGATCCTCATCTCCTTTGCCCTGTATTGATGGATCATACTCTAATCATACTCTATCATCATCTTGCTATATTTGTCCACTAAGATTTTCATGCACCAGACAAGTCAGTCCTGATCCCTGTCCTACAGGACACTACTGTCCAGTGGGTACAGGAATTGATCCAAAACCGTGTCCTATAGGCACTTATAATCCTCAAACACTCCTCGGCATGATTGAAGAGTGCAAACAGTGTGACCCAGGAATGTACTGCCCATATCTAGGCCTAACAGCTCCTGCTGGAAATTGTTCTGAAGGGTTTTTCTGTAGTTATGGAAGCAATACTCCAACTCCTTTAGGAAATCATACTGGTAGTGGAGGTATTTGCCCACTAGCTCATTTCTGCACACAAGGAAGTTCATATCCTTTACCTTGTGCACCTGGAACATTCAACAATGTTTCTGGAGCATCTCAGTGTTTATTATGTCCATCCGGATACTATTGCCTATCTAACTCAAGTAGTTTTGAAGGGGGTGTTTGTCCTATGGGTCACTTTTGCACAGAAGGGACGTCATATCCAGATGAATTTCCTTGCCCTCCTGGTACATTCAACAATGTAACTGGTGCCAAGACTATATTGTCTTGTATACAGTGTCTGCCAGGTATGTACTGTGAAGGATACGGGAATATTCAACCCACTGGTTTTTGTGCAGAAGGATGGTTTTGTATACTTGGTTCATCTTCCTTCCGGCCTATTTATAATATCACTAGCTTAGGCTCGCTGATGATAATTTTTGACAACAATACTACTAGCATCAATGGTGGACATTGCTACCCTGGAACATTTTGTCCTGCAGGCTCAGTATTTCCATCCCTTTGTACTGCAGGTATGTATTGTGATTCTTATGAACTATCACAACCGACTTCCCATTGTCTTCCCGGTTTTTTCTGTGAGCTAGGCTCTTCAGTACCTAACCAACATATATGTCCTGAGGGTCATTACTGCCCTACAGGCACTGCAATTCCTCTTCCTTGCCCTGTGGGGTATTTTTCATCAAACATTGGAAATGTCAATAGAGATGATTGCAGGTTATGTTTGTCTGGTCAGTTTTGTAATAGAGCAGGCTTGACAGAACCAGCTGGATCATGTAATGGGGGCTATTATTGTCCTCCTGGACAAAATGTATCATCTCCAGAAAACTTTATATGTCCACAAGGGGCTTTTTGTTTAGAAAACAGTACCCTTCCTGTAGCATGTCCTTCAGGAACATATCAAGATATGTTAGGGCAAGATAATTGCCAAATCTGTCTTGGGGGTTTTTATTGCAATAGGTTTCAATATTCAGTGATGTATAATACTTCAAATTATGGAGTGGTTATTCCAACTGAGTGCCCTGAGGGATCTTACTGTCCACCTGGTACCGAATATAGCACTCAATATTTATGTCCTAATGGAACTTTTAGCAGCACAACTAGTCTTATTTCTGAAAATGAATGTATTAACTGTCCTGGTGGTTTCTACTGTGGTAATGCTGGCCTAACATTACCAACAGCCAAGTGCAGTGCTGGATTTATATGTACAGATAGATCTTATACATCCACACCAACTGACAGCATTATAGGATATATATGTCCACCAGGACACTATTGCTTAGAAGGAGCCATAATCGAGTCACCATGTCCTCGTGGTACATACAGCAATTCTACTGGATTAAGATCTGAAATGGACTGTACACCATGTGATCCTGCATTCTTCTGCAGTGAAATGGGCTTAACTTCTCCTAATGGTTTGTGTAGTCCTGGTCATTTTTGTAGACTTCGTTCTCCAATTCCTGATCCTGTGTCTCAGTCATATGGTGATTTATGCCTTCCTGGTCACTACTGTCCACTTGGCACAGGTATATCAATACCATGTCCTTCAGGGACCTTTAGGAATTCAAGCGGAGGTGAAACTGTTGAAGATTGCACATTGTGTACTCCAGGAAGATATTGTGAAGGAAGTGGCCTGTCTGTGTCTAGTGGAGATTGTAATCCTGGATTTTATTGTTTCTTTGGTGCTAATACAAGTTCTCCAACGGATGGTGTTACAGGAAATATTTGTCCACGTGGACATTATTGTCCTGGTGGAGTTCCTCTTCCAAGGGAATGTGAATTTGGTACCTACTCTAATGTTTCTGGGGCTGTGATATGCACTGAGTGTCCAATGGGTTTTCACTGTTTAGACAAATCAGTTCAACCCTTAATATGTCCTGCTGGTTTCTACTGCCTCAATGGCACTGGACTAGATCCTCTGCCCTGTCCACGTGGTACTTATAGTCCATTCCCTGGACTTAGTTCTCAAGACCAATGTACACCCTGTACAGGAGGCTACTATTGTGCCTTTGAAAATTCTACAGTGGAGACTGGCCTGTGTCATGGTGGCTTCTTTTGCAATGAAGGACTTGACACTCCAACTCCTGATGGTATGCAGAACAGGGGTACAGGCGGATTCTGTCCCAGTGGTCACTTTTGTGATGACGGTTCCCCTATTCCAATTGCTTGTCCAGCTGGATCTTATCAAGACACACCAGGGAGATCAAGTTGCTTGCAGTGTCCCGCTGGGTTTTTTTGTCTTGCTAATTCAACAACATTCTCAGAGTCCCCTTGTCCTAAAGGATATTATTGTCCCAATGGCACGGAACATGCTTTTCAGTATCCATGTCCTATTGGTACATATAGTAACAATAGCTTTATAAGTGAACTATGTGAATGTCAGCTCTGTCCTCCTGGGATGTATTGTGATGAGAGTGCACTACAGGAACCAACTGGGGAATGTGAAGGTGGTTTCTTTTGTTCGCTGGGAGCTATATCTGGTCGACCTACTGGATTACAGATAAACATTAATGAAATGTTTGCAATTTGTCCACAATACTCTTCTAATGTAACTGGGAATATCTGTCCTCTAGGTCACTTTTGCCCAGGTGGTACATCTGTGCCTATAGCTTGTTCACCTGGAAAGTATTGCCACACTGAAGGATTGAGTTTTCCAACTGGTAACTGTCTTGCAGGCTATTTCTGCCCTAGTCATGCAGAACGTCCTGACTGGATACCATGTGGTCCTGGAAACTATTGTCCAACAGGATCTTTTGCTGAAACACCTTGTCCTCCTGGTACACAATCACAAACTCTATTAAATACTGACCTTGACGACTGTGAAATGTGTACTCCTGGCCATTACTGTGAAGGTTATGGTAATATAATTCCATCTGGTGTTTGTAACAAAGGTTATTTTTGTCCTGGAGGTCAGTCTTCACCCAATGCATTTATCTGTAATCCAGGTTACTTCTGCTTGAATGGGAGCACTAATCAAACCATTTGCCATGTGGGCACATTTCAACCCAATTGGGGTCAATATGGTTGCCTTGTATGTCCTGAAGCCTATTATTGTGATCCTTATGAATCTAACTTTTCAGCGATATGTGAGGAGATGTATTTTAATGCATCTAAGACACATGCAGGTGGTGTTTCAGTACCAAGAATTTGTCCTCCAGGATCATACTGCCCACTGGGAACTGAATTTTCAACACAATTTCTCTGTCCAGCAGGAACCTTTAGCAATATTTCAGGATTATCGAATAGATCACAATGTTCACTATGCCCTCTGTCACATTTTTGTAGCTCAAGTGGACTCACTGCACCTACTGGACTGTGTAGTGCAGGATATTATTGCAGTTTAGGAGCAAATACCAGCATACCTGTTGATGGCTTGACTGGGAACATCTGTCCATCTGGACATTATTGTACAATAGGATCAGATATATTTGGAATACCATGTCCTGCTGGTAGTTTTACATCTCACACTGGGAGTACCAGTATTTTAGAGTGTGAACCATGCACTCCAGGACACTATTGTGAGCTTCCTGGTTTATCTTTTCCTACAGGTCTATGCACCATGGGTCACTTTTGCTTAAATGGGTCCTTTCTTAGCAATCCTGTTAACCAAAGTTTCGGCAGTATCTGTCCCAAAGGTCACTACTGCCCTGAAGGTACATCAGCTCCTATTCCTTGTCCAAAAGGAACATTTCTTCCTTCAAGTGGAGGTTCTCAGATAATGGACTGCCTGCCTTGCAGCCCTGGTAGCTATTGTGGTTCGGAAGGGTTAGTTTTTGTTACCGGCAAGTGTTTCCCAGGATTTTACTGCATTAATGGATCAAGTTCTCCAACAGTTGCTGATGGTTTGACTGGTCAAATTTGTCCTGTTGGCCATTACTGTCCTGCTGGATCATTTATACCAATTCCTTGTTCTAATGGTACTTACACTAATTCAATCGGAACAGAAACCTGTAATGAATGTCCCGAAGGTTTCTATTGTCCTGATTCAACAGTTCAGCCTCTTGTGTGTCCACCTGGATTTTATTGTCCGTCATCTACTGGTTTGAATTGGAAGCCATGTCCCATAGGAACATACAGTTCTGTACATGGTCTGGCAGATGTAAGCGATTGTGCAGCTTGTTCCGGAGGATATTATTGTGAACTTGCAGGGCAAACTAATGTCACTGGTTCTTGTGCACCTGGTTATTACTGTTCTTCTGGTTCAACTACAAGTACACCAACTGGAATTACTGGTCAAGGTAATGGTTCAGTATGTATTCCTAGTCACTTTTGCCCCAGTAAGACAGTCACTCCAATTCCTTGCATGCCAGGAACTTTTAGCAACCATTCTCTACAGGATTCATGTGATATCTGTCCTGCCGGCTACTATTGTCCTGCAGCCACATCAGACTTTATGGCATACCCGTGTCCAGTGGGACACTACTGTCTTAATGGAACATCATTCGATAAGGAATATCCATGCCCACCTGGCACTTTTAATCCATACGAAGAGGGAAGCAGCATTGATAACTGTTTACCATGCTCCCCTGGACAATATTGTGAAGGGTATGGAAATATTTATCCCACAGGACTGTGTTCAGAAGGATATTTTTGCGTCAACAAATCAGATACTCCTACCCCTAATCAGTTTCAAACCTTTACATCTTGCCAGAGTAATGCATCCATTATTATTGGAGGACAGTGCTATCCAGGCACTTTTTGTCCTCATGGTTCGGATTTTCCACGTGTTTGCACACTAGGAATGTACTGTGATTCCTTTTCCCTGTCACAGCCTACTGGGCCATGTAGTGCTGGTTATTTCTGTTCACAAGGCGAAACTACTCCTCAACCTGCAAATATGACCTGTCCTGGTGGACATTATTGTCCTGTAGGTTCTGCTTTCCCTCTACCATGTCCTATAGGTCATTTCTTGAATTCAACTGGTAATGTGGAAGATTCAGACTGTGTTCCATGTACTGGTGGTTATGCATGTAGTGCAGTTGGCTTAGTTGTTCCAAATAGCATATGTAGCAAAGGATTTTATTGCCCCATTGGGCAAAACGTATCAAATCCTGCAGAATACATTTGTCCTGTAGGACATTTTTGTCCATCAGGTATTTCTAGACCACAAGGATGTCCATCTGGTACATACCAAGATTTAATAGGTCAAACTAGCTGTAAACTGTGCCCAGAAGGATTCTTCTGTGATGCCTTGTTGGTATCAATTGCTATGTCTATTCCTGGCTATGGTGTTAGCATGCCAATGGAATGTCCTGTAGGGTTTTACTGTCCTAATGGTACTGAATCATCTACTCAATATCCATGCTCCATTGGGACCTTCAGCAATACTTCTGGTCTCCATACTGTTCATCAATGTACTCCGTGTTCCCGTGGACTTGTATGTAATGCTGTAGGATTATCAGAACCTAATGAAAATTGCAGTGCTGGATACTTTTGTTCCTTGGGTGCATCTATTCCAACTCCAACTGATGGCATTACAGGAGATATTTGTCCATCAGGATATTATTGTGAAGAGAACTCACACATTCCTCTTCCTTGCCCACCTGGTACTTTCAGTAATAATACAGGTTTATCAAGTATGGCGCAGTGCACTTATTGCATTCCTGGAAGCTACTGTCCAGTTAGTGGGCTAACAGCACCAGTGGGGCCATGTATTGCTGGATATTATTGCACCCAAGGTGCTCTAGTCCCTAATCCATCTCTTGAGGAGTATGGTTCATTTTGTCCAGAAGGAGACTTCTGTACTCAAGGTAGTGTCTTCCCAACTCCTTGTCCAATTGGAAGATTTTTACCCACAACACATGCTGTTGACATTTCTGATTGTGTACCTTGCACTCCAGGATTTTATTGTGAGCTGTCAGGCATGAGTTCTGTCAGTGGTATTTGTAAACCTGGTTACTTCTGTAGAGGTGGTTCATCTTCACCTGAACCTATTGATGATTTAACTGGTAACATATGTCCTGCTGGACATTTTTGCCCAGAAGGTAGTACTGCTCCACGTCCATGTCCCGAAGGAACATATTCCAATGTCACTGGACTTGCCTCGTGTATGTTATGTCCAGCTGGGTATAAATGTGATTTTCAATCTACATTCCTTAGATTATGTCCTGCTGGTTTCTACTGCCTCAATGGCACAGGACTGGATCCTTTGCCCTGTCCACGTGGTACTTATAGTCCATTCCCTGGACTTAGTTCTCAAGACCAATGTACACCCTGTACAGGAGGCTACTATTGTGCCTTTGAAAATTCTACAGTGGAGACTGGCCTGTGTCATGGTGGCTTCTTTTGTAGTGAAGGACTTGACACTCCAACTCCTGATGGTATGCAGAACAGGGGTACAGGTGGAGTCTGTCCCAGTGGTCACTTTTGTGATGACGGTTCCCCTATTCCAATTGCTTGTCCAGCTGGATCTTATCAAGACACACCAGGGAGATCAAGTTGCTTGCAGTGTCCCGCTGGGTTTTTCTGTCTTGCTAATTCAACAACGTTCTCGGAGTTCCCTTGTCCTAAAGGATATTATTGTCCTAATGGCACGGAGCACTCCTTTCAGTATCCTTGCCCACCAGGAACATTTAATCCCTATAATGGAAGTGACAGTGATGGTGATTGTTTTCTCTGCCTACCCGGTATGTATTGTGCTGGTGAAGGACAAGATGAACCCAGTGGATTTTGTTCTCCTGGTTACTACTGCTTAATAGGATCAATTTCTCCCACTCCTTTCTCTGTTTACAATAATTCTCTGGTAGAAATGCATCCTGGAATGTGTCCTATTCTGATGGAGGGAGTGTTGGGTAATATTTGTCCTGCAGGAAGTTTCTGTCCTGCTGGATCTAGTCAGCCACATATTTGTTCTAGTGGACAATTTTGTGATGTTACAGGCTTGAGTTTTCCTGCCGGAAATTGTACTCCTGGGTATTATTGTAGCCAGGGCTCTGTTTCACCAAACCAAGAGTTTTGCAAGCAAGGCAAATTTTGCCCTTCAGGAACAATCATAGAAATTGACTGTCCTATAGGAACATTTAGTAATGTGACAGGTAATGCAAATGAAGATGATTGTTTGCCGTGTACTCCAGGTTACTTCTGTCAACAGAGAGGTCTTACTGAACCAACTGGAATATGCAGTGCTGGCTATTATTGTTCTGAAGGTCAGCAAGAGCCAAATCCAGTGGATCTCTTATGTACTCCTGGTCACTTTTGTCCTGAAGGTAGCCCGTTTCCATTGGGCTGTTTTCCTGGGCAATTTCAACCTTCTTTTGGAAAATCCAATTGTTCTAGCTGCCCTAGTGGATATTACTGTGATCCTTTTGAATATCACAGTGATTTTAATGCAACTTCATTTCAGGGAATAGTATCACCTAAAATTTGTCCAGTGGGTCACTTTTGCCCTTCAGGAACAATGTTTGCTACTCAGTATCCTTGTCCACCTGGCACGTTCAATAACAAGACTGGTTTACATGATGAAGATCAGTGTACTGGTTGTCCTTCTGGTATGTATTGTGAAGGTACTGGTCTCACAGAGCCAACTGGGCCATGTTTTTCTGGTTATTTCTGTACTTATCAAGCTGAGTCTCCAACGCCCTTTAACATAACTGGTGGCTTGTGTCCTCCTGGTAGATACTGTGAGGAAGGATCTTCAACAGGCAAACTCTGTCCCATATCAACATTTAATGACCAATTTGGACTTACTTCTAGATCAGAATGTCATCCGTGTCCACCTGGAATGTATTGTGACAGTACGGGTTTGAGGATGCCTAGTGGAATGTGTGTTGCAGGACATTACTGTCGGTCGGGTTCTCCAGATCCTAGCCCTATAAATGAGACATATGGTATGTTGTGTCCTTCAGGACACTACTGTCCAACTGGTACTACTGCAGTGGTACCTTGCCCTGCTGGGTTTTTTCGACCAAATGAGGGTGGTCAGGTTTCCACTGATTGCGATCTTTGTTTGCCTGGTTTTTATTGTCCTTTTAGTGGCAGTGTGGATGTGTTTCATTCATGCTCTGTTGGTTATTTCTGCCCACAAGGTGCTACTTCACCTATGCCAAGTGATGGCATTTGTCCAGTGGGTCACTACTGCCCTCTTGGCTCTTCATCACCTATTCCATGTTCAAATGGAACATTCTCAGACATTACTGGACTGGGAATGTGCAAGGAATGTCCTAGAGGTTTCTATTGTCCTGATGGTAGTATTAACCCAATAGCTTGTCCACAAGGCTATTTCTGCCTTGAATCTACTAGTTTCAATTGGAGACCATGTCCACCTGGCACTTTTGGTTCCAAAAATAGCTTGACACTAGAAGAGGAATGCACACCTTGCTCTGCTGGAAATTTCTGTGAAGGATCTTCTTTGATTGAACCTTCGGGCAGTTGTAATGCTGGTTTTTTCTGTTATTCTGGTGTCAATACTCCTACCCCAGAGCAAAACCATACTGGATTTGGTGGAATTTGTCCCCAGGGACATTTTTGTCCTCCAGGGACTTCACTTCCTCAAGGGTGTCAGGCTGGAACTTTCAACTCATTACAGGGACAGTCCACTTGTTTTGAATGTCCTCCAGGGTTCTATTGTCTGAGTAATTCCTCTGATTACAGGAATTCAACCTGTCCAAGTGGCCATTACTGCCCTCGTGAGACCCAATATGATTATGAGTTTCCTTGTCCACTGGGTTCTTATAATCCAATCAATGGTGGTCATAACCTGAGTTCATGCATTGCCTGTCCCCCAGGAATGTATTGTGAAGGTATTGGTCTTTCTCAGCCAACAGGTATGTGTTTTTCTGGTTATTATTGTGTTGAAGGATCAGACTCTCCAACTCCTAGAAATATCATTAACAAGACACTGCAGTTAGCATGTCCGATAGCAGAACTATTAGTTCCTGGTGGTGTATGTTGGCCAGGCACTTTTTGTCCACAAGGTTCTCAGTTTCCTCGTCCATGTAGTCCAGGCATGTATTGCAATGAGTTTGCATTAGACTCCCCAACAGATTTCTGTGAGCCTGGTTACTATTGCAGTGGTAATCAAGTTGTCCCTAATCCTCCTGATTCTATCTGCCCTGCTGGCCATTACTGTCCTGTAGGATCTAGTCTGCCATTACCTTGTCCTCAAGGCACATTTTCTTCCACCAAAGGTAACACAAATGGTTCATTTTGTCTTCCTTGCTTGCCAGGGTTTTCTTGTGAGGGTGAAGGCCTTGTTGTACCTAATAACAGGTGTAATGGTGGGTACTTTTGCCCTGAAGGTGCTTCCACAGGAAGTCCTACTTTATACATATGTCCACCTGGTTACTATTGTCCTAATGGATCTATGATACCAGTATCATGCGAGTCTGGATTCTTCCAACCAAACTTTGGCCGAGTTAACTGCATTGATTGTGTTGAAGGATATTTCTGTGATCCATTTAATTTTTCTTCAAGTACTAGTGAAGAACATATGTTTGGAGTCATTCCTGGTGTAATAGAGCCAGCAATATGTCCTGTAGGTCATTATTGCTTATCTAATTCAAGATATGCTCATCAATATCCATGTCCTACTGGAACATTCAGCAATCTTACTGGACTGAAGTCAGTTGCTGATTGTCAGCCCTGTCCACCAGGTTTATATTGTGGTGATGTGGGACTCTCAGCTCCTAGTGGGTTGTGTTCTTCTGGTTTTTTCTGTACTATTGGTTCTTCTACACCTCAGCCTACTGATGAAATAAGTGGGGATGTGTGTCCTGCTGGTAAATATTGTAAAGAAGGATCAAGTATTGGGTTGCCATGTCCAGCTGGTACTATTAATAACATTACTAGCATTTCTGATGTTTCGGAGTGCCTTCCATGTCCTCCTGGTCACTTCTGCAGTATACCTGGTCTCATAACACCCACTGGTTTGTGTTCTCCTGGTTATTTTTGTAGTGGTGGTGCAGAGTTGCCGACACCCATGAATGCTAGTCAAGGTGGAGGTCTTTGTGGTAATGGAACATTTTGTGTGGAAGGTAGTGCCCTGCCAGAACCTTGCTTACAAGGAACATATCAGCCTTTTAATGATGCAAGGAATTTTAGTTACTGCATTCCTTGTACACCTGGATATTTTTGTGAGAGACCAGGAATTGATGCTCCTAGTGGACTATGTGATGCTGGATACTATTGTAGTCTGGGAGCTATAACAGCTACACCTAGTGATAACGTGACTGGAAATATCTGTCCACTTGGGCATTTCTGTCCTGGTGGTTCACCAACACCAATGCTTTGTCCAGATGGAACATTTTCCAATGTTACTGGAGCAGCATTATGTTCACCATGTCAACCAGGTCACTACTGCATTTTTCAAGATCACTCTGAACTATGTCCTAGGGGATATTATTGTCCAGGTGAGACTGTGTTAAATTGGGAACCTTGTCCTCAAGGTACTTATGGAGATAGGGAAGGCTTATCTGGAGAAAATGAATGCAAGCCTTGTGACGGAGGATATTTCTGTTCAGGAATTGGTGAAACTAGCACCACTGGTTTCTGTTCACCAGGTTATTATTGTCATGCTGGTGTGAATATCAGTCAACCAGGTGACATTGAACCGCACACTGGTATTGGTAGTGTATGTCCTGTAGGACATCACTGTCCATTAGGATCCTCTCTTCCTCTCCAATGTGAAGCAGGATTTTATTCACCCTTTGAGCAACAATCTAACTGCACCATATGTCCCCGGGGGTGGTTTTGTGGTATTCAAACAGTTTCTCCTGCTATTTGTCCCATTGGATATTTTTGTCCTGAAGGAACAGGATCCTTTGAAGAAAATCCCTGTCCACCTGGTACCTTTAATAATTTTACCGGGGCATCTGAGTTAGCTCAGTGCTTGAGCTGTATACCTGGAGAATTCTGTCCAGTTTCAGGATTATCTGCTCCTGCTGGGATTTGTAATGAAGGACACTATTGCTTTTCTGGGTCTATAACTTCATCACCATTTGATATTGGAAACCTTAGTGATCTTTGCATCAGCAATGTATTTAACTTACCCAATGCAACAAGTGTAAATGGTGGGGTTTGTCCTAGAGGGTATTTCTGCCCATCTAGATCATCATTTCCACATCCTTGTTCACTGGGTACATATTGCCCTACTATTGGTTTAGCAAGACCTTTTGACTATTGTGATGCTGGCTATTTCTGTAATGGCTCTTCAACCACTCCACAACAATACCCATGTCCCATTGGGCACTTCTGTGCTCAAGGAAGTGGATTTCCTATGCCATGTGGCATTGGTACCTTCTCCAATACTACTTTAAACAGTGATAACTCAAGTTGCATGCTCTGTCCTGATGGATTATACTGTAGTGGCATTGGATTATCAGCACCAACTGGTCCTTGTAGTGAAGGATACTATTGCTCAGGAAATCGTTATGATTTATCTACTCCTACACCTTCTAATTTTTTGTGTCCCAGAGGTCACTATTGTCCTGAAGGGAGCTCATATCCTCTCCTGTGCTTATCTGGAACATATCAACCCAATGAGGGTCAGTCAAACTGTGTAGCATGTCCAGGAGGTTTTTTCTGTGATGCAAGTAATGGTGCTACTGCTGTTACATTTCCTCAGCAATGTCCTCAAGGATACTATTGTCCTCCTAGTACAGGTCATCTGTTGCAACCCTGTCCTGAAGGAACATTCAGTAATAAAACAAAGATTAGAAGCATACATGATTGCATCCCATGTACTCCAGGATATTTTTGTGAAGGAATTTCTCTTTCAGAACCTGTTGGACTATGTTTTGATGGCTATTTCTGTAGTAGAGGAGCTCAATCACCTACGCCTAATAATATCATATCTGTTAATAATAATAGTGGAGAATGGGTAGGGAATGGTGTGTGTCCTATAGGCTTTTATTGTCCTGTTGGATCTAGAATTCCTACTCCATGTCCAAAAGGAACATTCAGCCAAAGTCGAGGAGTAATAAATGTATCTGGTTGTGATCCCTGTCCACGTGGAAGGTTTTGTGACTTCACTGGACCTATAATGGTAGAAGAGCCTTTTTTCTGTTCTCCCGGATTTATTTGTACTGGAAGTTCTACATCTCCTACCCCAGAAGCAAACAGTGGGTTCGGATATCCCTGTCCACCTGGATATTTCTGTGAAGCAGGGGCTATTTTTGAGACCAGTTGTTATCCTGGAACATATAATCCATATATTGGACAAGCTTCATGCCTTGATTGCCCTCCAGGAACAAGTTGTCCCTTTTTTAACATGACAGTGAATTTACCTTGTGGCCGTGGAAATTTTTGTCCATTGGCAACTGCTATCCCTCAACTTTGTCCAGATGGTACTTATTCTTCTAGTATTAACCTTACTTCTGCAGATGAATGTAACCAATGTGATCCTGGTAGATACTGCATGGGTGAAGGTCTTACAGTGACATCAGGAAACTGTGCTTCTGGTTATTATTGTCATTTTGGTGCAAATAGTCCTGTACCTTCAGCTAATTCAGCAATAAATAATAATGGTCCATGTCCTCCTGGGAGTTATTGTCCAGCTGGCACTCTTGCTCCTGTATCTTGCCCAGCATCAACATTTAGAGATACTGCAGGAGCAGCCAATGTAACAGACTGCATAGCGTGTACACCAGGATCATACTGTGCTACAACAAATCTTACATCACCAACAGGGTTGTGTGCATCGGGATATTTTTGTGAAGGTGGTGCTATGGTAGACAAGCCCATTGATTCTGTATGCATGGAAGGGTTTTTTTGTATCGAAGGGTCAGTATTTCCATCTAGATGTCCTTCAGGTTTCTTTCAACCAGAAAGAGGACAAGATACATGTATTGTCTGTCCACCAGGAAAACAGTGCTTAGAAGGATCAACATTGCCAGCTGAATGCCCTGCTCACTATTTTTGTCCCAAAGGTACTGGACTAAATCCCATACCATGTCCACCAGGTTCATTCACACCTGATAATATCACTGGTTTAAGTGATGCTTCCATGTGCTTACCCTGTCCAACTGGTGTATATTGTATCAATGGAGTTGTCAGTGGAAATTGTACAGCAGGATATTTTTGCTTGAGTGCAAATCCTTCTCCGAGCTTAAATGGTTCCTTCGATTCTTTAATACTTGCTCAGTGTCAAGTAAATACTAGTTTGAGATCTTGTCAATATCTGATGGAGACTTTAAGGAATTCTACTCTAGAAAGAACAGATTTTAACATTACTTTGTTTAACATGTTATTTTCTCAGTCTTATGTGCCCTTGACGCCCTATCCAGTATTAGGTGGATTATGCTCTGCGAGTCACTATTGTCCAGAGGGAACAACTAGTCCTATTCCATGTCCTAAAGGTAGCTATAATCCGGAAGAAGGAGGTGCTTATCAAACTGACTGCCTTCCATGTCCAGCTGGGTCAGAATGCTTGCCTGGAGACCCTAATCCTATTCCCTGCCCTTTGGGTTATTACTGCCCTTTGGACTCAAAAGCATTGCCATGTCCATTGGGTACCTACAGAGATGCAGGATCCGGTTCCACCCTTTCTGATTGTTCTAGTTGTCCTGCAGGATTTTGGTGCAACAGTACTCCTATTGTTGATTTCACATCTTTCCCATGTCCACCTGGGTATTTCTGTGTAGAAAGAACATTGCAACCTGCTGCTTGTCCTCCAGGCTCTCATAGGAATAAATCCAGGGGAGCCAGCGTTGAAGACTGCAATTTATGTCCACCTGGCCACTATTGCCCTCCCAGGATGTGTCAAGCATCTATTGATGTTCGTACTAATGATACTGATATACTTGTTATCAGTGATACAGTAATGTTTGCAAGAAATAACTCTGATAATCATTTTGATTTCTTAAATTTGACCTGTGCTGACTTCAACATTAGTTGTCCATCATCCTGTGAATGCAGTGACAATTTCACAACTGATAGTCACATCCATGGCATTCCTTGTCAAGCAGGCTACTATTGTCCGGAAGGATCTGCAACTCCACTTATATGTCCAGAAGGTTTTGTATGTGGAGATCGTTCAGATCATATAACCCCATGCAGAGCTGGATACTATTGTCCATATGGATCAGAGACTGAATTATTATGTGAATATCCATTTTACTGCCCTGAACTTTCTGCAACTAAGTCGAATTGTGATACTGGATACATTGCTAGAAATTTAAGTGTTGATGATAGCATGTTTCGAATATCATTAATATCATCTTGCATCAGATGTACTGCTGGGTTTTTTTCTAATGATGGAATAAACTGCTATGAGTGTCCTGCAGGTTACTATTGCCCTCAGAATACTTCTGATTCATTTGAAAATCCATGTCCAGAAGGTCATTTTTGTCCAGCAGGGTCAAGTGACAAGATTCCTTGTGGAAGAGGGACATATAATGATAAAACCAGAACCAACAGTTCATCAGACTGTATCTTATGCAATGGCAGCTCATTTAATCCACTTACAGGTAAGAATCATTTAATATCAGAGTGTTGTGTTACATTGTTTTGCTAACCATAATTGCAAAATGCTGAATTTCCAGAGAGGGAGGAAGGGAGGGAAATCTTTTATTACATAGGGTAGTGTAGTTGTACTTGGTTTATGACTATATATGACACCTTACATTATTTATTGCAGGTCAAGCTTTCTGTCAGCAATGTGGTACATATAGTGTTCCATCAAATGATAAAACTACTTGTGTATGTCAGGGTAATAACAGAGTATATTCCAGTGATGGTATGTGTTTTTGTTATTCTGGCTATGTCTACTATGAAGAAAACATGATCAGGAGTAATGGCCACAGCTCAGCACACTGCCAACCAATGGTAATAACAATATCTTCATTTGATGATATAAAATATACATCATTGTACATTTAGGTTGATGTCAACTGTCAAGGTACTCGGCGACGTCTTTCTTCTACAAGAAAATGTGTAGCTTCATCATATCAGTGTAATGAAGAGTGCCAATATCAGGGTAATTCAGGAAGACTCCACCCTTCTAGTGGAGTATGCATATGCAGTAAACCTACACATCCCAGAGCTATCTGCACTGGTAACTGCGTAAATTGTAAACCTGCATCAATTTTTAAACTAAGAGGTGTGATATTCAGGACACTAAAGGACTGTGATGGTAATGAGATTGAGCAATCAGAAGTAAAGAATTCATATGGACCTAGCCTTAGGGACTCCAATAAGCACAACACTGTATTAGCAGCGTATACATCTAGAGGTAGAGTTGAAGGAATTTTACCTAGTAGTAATCAACAAATCACAGGCTACTTTAATAAACAGACTGAATTTCTAACAGGAAGTAAAAGGAAGAGAAGTGTTGTTAATGAACGTGTGCAACGTCAAGCAAGTAATTTAACTAACTTAACAGACCTAGTTCTTACTGAGTCTATTAATAACCCCTTGCTTTGCCTTATTAGTGGTGAGATATTGCTATTTCAGATAAACCAAGATGATATTACTTCAGCTTATCATTATCCAGTGTATGTCAAAGATCATTTGCTAAATAGTAATCCTGCTTTTGACTTTGGAGCTTTTAGACAACTAGCAGATTTAATTGAGTCAGGAGTTGATATAGCCTTTTTCGTTCATGTATTTGATGAACCTGGAACTTTTGTTTTCAAAGATAATATTGTTGCTACTAGTGAGACAATAGTAGTTGTAGTTCCCAGTGGAACATTATGTGAGCGAGATGGGACTGATTTTAGAGTGTATCCAGTGACTGATGTAAATCTTGCTCAGTATGGTGTTGCTGATGTTCCAGTTGTTAATGTTGAGCCAAATTTTACTGTCATCACAATCGTGTTGTTAACTACAGCATTTTTAGTGATCTTTATGGTGTTGGCTTCATACATATGGAGACCTATATCAAACAATGACATTCCAGAATGCATAAAGCCAAAATACCAGAGAGTAGATGCACCTATTATATACAATAACCAAATGACTGGAGATTTAGACAACTTGGAGAAAAGAGGAGCAGGTGTAGATCTTTCATACATAGAAGGTAGCCAGGTCTTGCCAAACAAACCATTTTTGTTAGAAAACTTCAATGTGAGAACATTTTATGATAAGTTAGAAGATCAAAATCTACATGTGGCAACTCATCTCACAAGGCAAAAGAAGGATATGCAAGGATTTTATGATCGCATTATTCAGCAGACAGAAGGATTGAAAGCTTTGATTTCAGAAGCACAGGTCATTTCTACAGTAGAAAAGTCTAGGCATTTTGAAGGAGAAAAAATTTTGAGCTTAACTGAAAGAGGCGAGCCAGTAGGATCAGATTCTCCAAAACCATTCCAATTCCAGCCAGGCTCTTGTGATAATGTAGATGAATTAACAGCTATAATTAAAGATTTAATTAACAAACTATCTAACTTCAAAAGCACTAGCCTAAAGAGGCCTACAAGTGCCAAAGATCAATATAAAGCAATTCAGAACAATAAATTGCGGAGTGACATTTTACATGATGAATTACAGTCTTCTGTGGAAATTATTGAAAAACAGGTAAGCATGCATAGGTTTATAGGTATCTATAATTTTGTTGGTGTGTATACATGTGTATACCCTTAGGAATATGATCATCAAAGGGAGAAAGATAAAATTGCTTCTGAATTAGCCCAAAAACTGGCAGTTGCCACATTAGAAGAAGATTATGATAAGATAATGGAAGAGCATGAAGAAAGAATGAAAGTTCTAGAAGCAAGACATGAGCAAAATAAGTTGCAGCAAATCAAATCCCATAAACAAAAGTTAGCAATGAAAAGGAGTAAGAAATTGGATGAGCAAGAGGTAAGGGGTTTCTTTAACACTAAGCTACACATTTTCAGCTTCAAAACCTAACTGACTCACTATTACATGATATAATATAGGGCATAATTGATGACAAAGAAGCTGAATTTTCAAATGAACAAATGTTATCAGATCATCATCAAAGTATTCTCCAAGTTATTGGTGAAGAGATGGAGAGCATTTCTAAATTGAAGATGGATGGTTTGAGTCAAGAGTGCCAAGAATTTACAAATGAAATAGGAACTCTTCTTGACAAGGCATTAAATGAGATGGTGTTAGATGATTCTCTTGATTTAAAAACCAGTGATAAAATTTCTAATGAATTTTCTGAGAAGAGTGCAGAAATTGCCAACAATTTTGCAGTTTTAAAGGAAAAGAGACTTAGTAAAATGAGGGAGCATCACAGATTAAGAAGAAGAGAGAGGAAAGAAAAACTTAACCAAAAGCAAAAAGAAGCAACCAATGAGGTAATCATAATTTTTGTAAAAGAATACTATGTGGTATTCAATGTTACTTCGTTATGTTGTGTTTTTACCAAGTATTCTCTCTTATCATATTTTCCTTTAAATAGACATAAGACTTATTACACAGGTGCAAAAATGGTACTACATAATATTTGCAATAAGTAATAAGTATTAAGTACAGTATCCAAAAAAAATTTTTTTTTGACTAAATTATACAATTATCTAATTGTCAGTTATACTCTTGACCTTGAAAATCACTTCACATAATAATAATAAAACTTAAATTAGTCATAATATATGAAAATAAAATAGCCAGATCTATAGCATTATTACATATTCCTTCAGGTTGAGAGCAATCGAGATTCAAAAATGGATCCAGCTCGACGAGCTACTATTATTCAAAAAATGAAAAATATTCATCTGAAAGAAAATGCTGCTCTTGATTCTTTACTTGCAGCTGAAACTGCTGCAGAAGAGGATAAATTTTGTCAAATGGTTGATAAAATGATGATGGATAAAATGGAAGAATTGGGAAAAGATTTAGTGATTAAGGCTGCAAAAATCAGTGATAGACCTAGTACTGAGGTGGAAAGTATCGGTCTAAACTTTGAAGAAAATTGCAATTCACTAAAACCAGATATGTTATCTCGAAGAGAGCACAAAATTTCTGAAATTAAGGTGATTGTTTTCTTGTGTTTCTGTTGTTATCCTATCTACATTATCTGTTTTTATTGGTCTGTGAATTGTTGATGTAGACACAGCAAGAAATGAAAAGGCTACAGAAAGTCACTGCCATTGAAGAAAATATAACAAAAGAATATTTAAAGCCTAAATCAGAAGAGATGATAGCATTCCCAGATGTTTTACCTGATTCACAAAAGGTATGAATGTGCAAGTTATATAATTACACAAGACTGGAGTTAATACCTGCTTTTACTTCACTCTTTCGGCAACTAATAAAGGAAATAGATTACATAAACTAACCATTCCCTGACTAACTTTTACATTAATGTTATCTTAGCTCTAAGCTCTGTTATATTTATGCATCAACTAATTTTGTTGGAACACATGTCCTCACTGAGGTCCCTTTACAGTGGCGGATCCAGGGGGGGGCTTTGGGGGCTGAAGCCCCCCCCCCCCCCTCCAAGTTAGTTAATGATATTCATAAATTATTTGTACATTCCTTAGTGTCTATGTATTATATTGTACTGATGATACTGTGAGAGCTAGTAATAAAAATGATGTAACATACTTTTAGCAATTAACATGTTCATTGACACTGTACCATGAATGTTTAGCAGGGGTGTAGGTAAGGGGGGATTGGGGGACTTAAGCCCCCAGATTTTAAAAATTAGATGATAATAATATCAGGTTCTGGCTTAATTCTTAACTGCATATGATGTGCATTGTAGTGGTTTGGTAAACAGTATTTAACCATGACAGTAAGTAAACATGGTAACGTTGTAATAGCTGCCTAAAATTGGTAATTACTAGTAGCTAGTACCATATCTGTGAATCTCTAAGTTAGTGGTTTAGCACTCCTTTAAAGTCAGATGAATCATTCAGTGAATTTAAGGCCAGCTATCAGTCTGAATTAGCCAGGAGTCAGCCTGAGGTTTTTTCAATCAAAATAATATAGCTTGAAAGTGATGTTGAAGATGTTTCAGTACAGAATCCACTATCTTCAAATGAAATAGAGCCTAGCCTATCCTTGTGTACATATAAAAATATTGAATATTACTCTAATTTGCTTTCTTACACCTCTTGGATTTTAAAGAAGATTTTTGCTTCTGCACTTCGTGCAGGAGGGGGTATATCCCCCTCCCGCACCCTCCCCCTTGAGCCAAATTGCAGCTCTTTTGTCTTTATCTTATTAGTCCCCCCAGTTGCCTACACCCCAGCTTAGTGCCAAACTTTACCCAAGGGACTTGTCTTCCTTAGCTAGCATGCTACTGCAGTTGTAGCCTATCTAGCCATACCATATAAACCTTCAACTGTTTTTAACTTTTTTTTATGTGCAATAATTATTATTATTCTCTTTATTATAATCACAATATCATCAGATTGTAGCTACTCATTTTTTAGCATCCTGCCTGGAGGGGAGGGCAGGTCCTCCAATATTCATATGAAGTTAGCCCCTCCCCTTCCAAAATTCTGGATCCGCCCCTGCTTTAAATTATAGTGCCTTCAAAGAAATAACCTCTTGGTGCCATATATTCCTAGCATAATTAATCTTTACAGGTACTCATGGAGCAACAACAAAGTTCTCTATTGGAAATTAAAGCTCAACATGAAGCAGCCCAGCTAGAACTCAGTCGTGAACTGGATAGAGAAGCACAGTATGAAGAATCTGAACTTCTTCATAAAATGAAAGAAAATAAGCACAAACTTCTTAAAGAAAAAGAAAGTAAATTAAATGCAAAAGTGGATGCTGTAGCTATCTCAGATGAAGACAGAAAACGAGTAGGTCTAATGTTTTCTTGGTTTATAGTTACAAATATAATTATTTTATCTGTAGATAATAGATCAACATGCAACAGAGCTCTCTAATCTTGAACAGTTGTTGGATAATGAACGAAATAGGCAAGTATTTGCTTTAAGAGACAAGCTAGCATCTAGAAAAAATGAAAAATTACAAGAACAAAGAAGAAATCAGGAAATTTCTATGCAAAAAGAAATTTCAGCACAACAGAAGGAAATGGATGAAATTAAACTTGAACAGGTAAATCATTTTACCCTAGTATTTACTTTGTCACAATGTGTGAAATTCAAACTCTTTAATTAGGCTAAGGTGGCTGAAAGAACAGCTATAGTCAAAGGTATTGGTGCAGGAACTGATCAGCCTCATGCAATAATAAAGCAGGTATTCTTGTTAAATTTATGCTGGTATATATAGTGCATGTGTAACTGCAGCAATATAATACGAATATAACTATAATATAGTATATAATGTATACATTATTATAAATGCCACAGTAAGACATTTCCATGAGTATAATAATTTTACTGATACTATTGCTTTGGGTAAGTAGACTAAAATGCCAAAATTTATTCCACTTTAGGTACTAAATCAAAGACATAATGAAGAAATTAATAAACTTTCTGCTCGACAAGAATCCGAAACAAAAAGTGTCTTGGAAAACTCCCTTGCAAGTTTAAAGGAAAAACAAGAGATTGAAAAGAATAATTTATCTAAAAAGCATGAAAATGAACTGAATTTCTTGCTCAATTCAAATGATAAATACTCATTAAAGGGGCTAGAACAAAAGAAAATTAAACTACTTAACCAGCAGCAAATTGAGATGAGTAAATTGGAGTCAAAGTTAGCAATTGGCATCTCACAACTTCAGACTAGCACCAAGGCTGAACTAGATTCTAAACATGCAAAAGAAAAACTTGACTTGAGAGAAAAACACTATCAAGTAAGCTAAAACAATAAAGATTATTAATAATTATTTTTATATTCTTTATTGATCACAGGAGTATTTATATGCACTGGCAGAGTTCATTCCTGAACATTCAAAATCTTTAAATTCGCTATCTGGTAGCGATGAATTTGATACTGTAAAGGCTAATTTAGAAAATGAAAGAGCAGAAAGAGAAAAAAAGTTGAAAATGGACAGAGAAGGTAATACTGTAATTATAACTGCAAGTTGTTAATCCATTCTTATTGATGCAGCTTTTCTTGAAGAGCAAAATATAATTATAAAAAAGCAGCTGAAAAAATTTGAAGAAGAGTTAGAAGCAGATGAAAAGAAAGAAAGAAGTGAAATTGAAAAATCTTTAAGGACACTACAAGAAGAAAAGGAAAATATCTTAGCTCAAAGGAGAAGAGTTCTACAGGAAAAAGTTAATTCAGTTGGAGCTAATACAATGGAAGAAGAAAAAATAATACAGTCTCATAATGAGGACACCCAGCGACTGATTAATAGAGTTGATGCTCAGAGATATAGAATGGAAGCAGATCTTCAAGAAAGAATTATGGAGCGGAAGAAGGCTAAACTAAAAATCAAGCAGACTCAATTACAAAAGGAGATGTTAGACAATTGTGCTGAAATGGAAGTAAAGGAACAGAAGGAATTGGTAAAGATAGCTGAAAATGAAAGAGCAAAACTGGAAACCCTACAGAAATCAGTAGATGAAAAATTAAATGTTGAAGTACCTGTGGTACCATCTGATGCTGATCACCCTTTGACTGAACAACAACTTTCAGCCATATTACTTTCCACTCCCATGTATCAAAAGATAGAACAGATCAAATTGATACTTCAGACTCAAAGCACTCTAGTCTCTACATCCTCTCATCAGCAACAATATACTGACTCTAAAGATACCGATTGGATAACAGACACTGTTTTTCATCCCATGGATATCAATAACATATCTACCAGAGCATTTGTAGTGTACAAGTTTGGCTGCAACATTATCAACTCACTTGTAACACACTGCAACCACTCTCCTATTTCTCTTTTACTAGCTGATAAAATACCCCCAAGTAAAAGGAAGTATAATGCATTCCCAAACTCGTATACATATGATTTTGACAATAAGATCTTATACATGCGTTCAGAGAGGCTTGATAATATTGGAGAGTTTGTACTTGTCTTAATTCATGCTCTGTCTCACATCAAAGCCAATTCATCATTTGCAGATTATGATCCCACTTTTCTCAAAGAATTTTATCACTCCCTTTCTGCTTGCTACAGTGATTTATTCCTAACTAGATATTGTTCATCAATGAACAATACTGCAGTAAGCATAGATACATCAAGTCATAAAGTACCAGTTAATACATTTGACTATAATTCTTCTGTTATTGACGATCTTCTAGAAAATCGAGTCCTGTTATCTGTTGACATGGAAGGGTGTGAATTCAGTCATAAGAGAATTATGGAACGTTTGCAAAATTATGCAATGTTTAGAGTGGAATCAAAGTTAAGGAAGTATCTTGATGCAATGGAAGAAGTAGTTGAAAATGATGAACATCACCATCACACTGAAGCATCTGTGAAAGTAGCAACCCACTCTCTTAGCAAATTTGCTACCAAAAAACGTTGGCAAGCAGCAGCAGAAAAGGCTGTGGGCGAAACTTCAACTCGTAAGCAAACAGAAAGATATCTTAAGATCCAAATTAATAATATCCGTGAAAGAATTGACATGCTTAACAATGAATACATACAAGTAACTAAAGCAAAATTGTCAGCTACTGAAGATCTTACGAGCTTAAAGGATGAATTAATAGCCCAGCAAAGCGATTTAAAATCTTTAGAAGAAGGAACTGATAAATTTCAAAGCAAAAAAGATGCCATAAAAAACCTTACATTGAAGATTAGTGCTGCTCAAAATGACTTAGCAGTTTTGGACCTTCGATCTAAGAGCTGCATTAAACGTCTTGAGGTGTTTAAATTACAACTTGATGAAAAGCTACAAACTTTAACAATTTTTTCACTAGGATCACAGCTGTAAACTTTCACTAAGTATTATTATTATTATAGCTATAGTTGTTCATTTTTAGAAATTAATGTTAATTTTAACATTAATAGTATAGGAACTGATGTGATTTAGTAGACAAGTTAAAAGAGATCATTCTATTTGCTTGTATGATAGCCTACATCCTGTAATTTATACAAGATATGATATAGACAGCAACTAACATTAAAACACAACATAGCTGTTGATATGCTAATACAATATACAGTACTTGTAAGCTAAGTATGGCAACAGGCTGGCTTTAAGTGCTTGTTGAGGGGAAAGAATGTCAACATTGACATTACAATTTTTTAGATGGAGTCAATGATTTTACCCCCTTAATTCTTCTAAGAGATATCATTGCCACCTTATTAAATTTATGGAAGAAAGCAAGTCCAATATCTACAGAAATCAGCTCATAAAATAAATAATTCGTCTCTCGATGGCCAGAATGTGTTTTTTGACCATGCTTTACATCACTGATTTTGTTGGAATCCATATGCCATGGTCACTCAATACAAGGGTCATTTTTGTTCTTTTTGGCCTTAGATAATTATGATTAATTCACTTTATCAATATTATTTATGGTAATCAATGAATCAAGTACTCTCCACACACGTTACATCAATAGCTGTTGTTTGGGTTTAGATTAGCTATATCTGTATTAAAGTGGAGGATCCATGTGTGGTCATGACTTTTACATAGCCAATCCACTTAGTCTAATGCCTGTAAGTTGAAGACTATCTTGGAGGGTTGTGTTTAACACAAGTAATAGCTAATATTAGATAATTGTGTTGGCCTTCAAAAAAGTTTTAGGACATGTTTGGATGGGCACTAATTACTTTTCTTCAATCAAAAGGCTTGACAAAGAAGCTGACAGGATTGAAAGATTTATTTAGAGAAATTTTTTAGCAATCATTTAGCATGTTGTACACAATTTTCTTGGTAGCTTACTTATAAGTTAAGTTGAGAATGTTTAAGAGGCTTAGATAGCTACATCTAGATACTCAAGTGTATGAAAACTAACACTGAGTGCCCTAAGTCATGAATATAGCTAATAATTGTTAAAGTTAACACTCTGTGACACTCATTAGAGTTAGTATGGAAAATTTTGTTACTCCACTGTGTAAATACTAATGTGCTATTGCTGTCTATGACAGTTCACTAGCTACGGCAGTAGTCCTTGAATGATACCAAGTAGGAGTCAAAGACAATTATTATTTCCAATCCTTCATTAGTGGGGGCGGGTCGGAACCATTAACACGAAGCCACCTTTGAACCTTCGCACGTGAAGTCAACCTTTGAACCTCCTTCGCTTTCCATACACGTGTGTAAGACTGTCTAATTAATAGTACTTCGCCTTTTCGGGAATCTATGTTGTAGATGAACTCCTTACAGACGTCAATCTAACCAGACCACTATCTTGTAAGTGGAAGTTATCTGTGTGGTTGATTATTAATGCTAAAGTACAATAATTTAGAAAGACAGTTAACTTCAAGACTTATGAATCTCCCTTTAGTTGTTAGTCTAGTCTCCCTTGGCCAGACCGTCCCTTCTGGGAGGAGGGAGGGAAAGAGTGTGGTGTACTAATGTATTTTGCTTTGAGCTTTACCAGAAGATTGTGAAGCATGTGGGTTCATAACTTCACAGTTTATTGTACTAGCATGCATGCACCTCCATTAGTGATGAATAGTGTTTATCTACCTGTAAAATGATCTATGGAAAATACACTAAAATAACTCAAACCACTGACTCCATTCAGTAAAGAAGGTCAAATACCACAAGCTTTTTAACTGCTACTATTCATGTTACTGAGCATCCTCTTAAATTCAAAGTGAGGCCAGAAGATGCCAAAGGCCTATTCTACAAGTTTAAGTTGGAGAGCTGTTGTGTGGCTAGCTATAATGAGTAGCATCGAAATAGCATAGTTGCTGCTTGTATAGCGACAAAAATAAATAATTACTAACGATTGTGGTGCAATAATTGCATTCCGGGAAAACCAAACATCACCACTTGGCATCTAAATTAGAGTGGTGCTTGTAAAAATGACTTTTGAGGTGAAGGTGAGGACCGTGGTGAGAGGCTTCCACGTGTATCAGGCCACAATGGACCCCTATCACTAGTAGGTAACTCTAGCTTGTCTTACTCTCCTTAACGACCAGGTGAAGTGCATGTAGCTGAACAGGAGCATGGCAATCCTGAAGATCAGTATGCAGTAGCTATCATGAAGACTGGAATGGGAGTTGTGGGTCATATTCCCAGAGAGATCTCAAAAACTTGATAAGAGATGGAACAGAAATTACATGCACTGTCACTGGACCAAGGCAAAGGTCTGTTTTGTTGGAGGGAGGGCTAGAGATTCCCTGCATCTACACATTCAAAGGAAAAAAGAAGTTGATTGACAAACTTATGAAAGTACTAGACACATGAACATTAAAGTCTCTGACTAAGTAGCTCAGCATGAGAATTCATCAGCAGATAAGAGTTCAAATTCTGGACCTGAAATGGAGTCAGAATCAGACTCAGTAGTTGTTGTATCTGGTTCATCATCATCAGATTATCACAAATCTCTGATTCATCAGAAATCAAAGGAGTGCTGGTTGAAGTTAAATCAGGTACACTGTGACATTCTTCGTCTTCATCACTGGAACTTTCAAAGGGGTCATTCTCAAAGTTTTGTTCTTGGAAGCCCATAACTTCATCACCAAACACCTCTGTAATTACTTCATCAATTTCTCTCCTAGCCAAGTCATTCCTAATAAGTTCATCCTTGCACAATCCAGTCAGTAATGAGTTGTTTTGATGGCTTCTTTGGTGGACTCCCATCAGGACCAGTACTTTCCGCCATGTAGGTTACCCATGATTGCCTTAGATGACCTTTCACTGGTTTATTTATGCTCACATCCAGTGGCTGTAAGACAGATGTTAAGCCTCCAGGAATGTAGTTTTCGATTCCTTGAATGCCTTTTTAACAGCTTCTGTAAGGTGTGCACTGAAACTATCCAAGAAATGCAAAGAGGGTTTTTTTTGTATGTACTTTACCCAAACTTCTTTAATCCACTTGAGCATTTGTGGTTCATCTACCCATGCCTTAGATTGGTAGGAAACATTAGCATCAGTTGAGTTAATTCCACGTATTGCTCTTTGGGTTTTGCCTTTATAAGTGATCATTGGAGGTAACATTTTCCCTGTTGATACACACGATAAAACTTCAGTAACTCGGCACTTTTCTGATTTAGTAGTACGGACTTTAATTGTTTTCTTCCCCTTTTTGTCATTGGTTTTAGTTGGTACCATATCCATGTATACGGGCGTTTCATCCATATTACCAATAAGGGAGTAAGGGAAGTCACCATTCTGACATATAAAACTGACCTCTTGTTGAAAGTTAGCTATCTTGGCTTCTAAATCAGCAGGCAGGGCTCGAGCAATAGAAGTATGAGCCCGCAGAACTAAATTAAATCTCTTTAGACCATTGAGCCATCCATCAGAGGCAAAGTAGGCTTAATTAAAGATAATGCCTTTACCTTAATTGCAGCTGAAGATACTGGGATGTTACTAGCCTCATGTTTCTCCAAAACCCATTTATACAATTCTTCATCAATATGCTGGGAGTATGAAATTTTCCTTCCTTGACCTTTCTTATTACTTCTCTTTGATCGGCTTGTTACCTTCCCTTGGTCAAGTTCCTCCTTGAACCACCCTGCAGCATTCTTATGATGAATGCTAAAATGCCTTGCTGCTGCTCTAGGGCCATGAAACCTGGTATACCTTGCAACCTTTGCTTTCTGGGCATTAGTATACTGTGTTCGTATCCTTCTCTTTTTTCATGCCCTAAAGCAAAGAGCTTCTGAAAGTTGTACAACTTTTCTAGCATTCACTTACCTTGACCACCGGCTTCCTCACTTGCATCTACCCTTCTTGTTTTCTCACCCCACTTGTTGAAGAGCACACCTCAGCCTCTTCAGCCTCCTTGGACCCTTAAACCTCCTTGGAACCTTCCCCAACCTCCCCAATAAGAATAACACCTTGTGTTGATGAGCTGAAAACTCCTGAGATGGTTGTTTTCCCAGGTCTTCCAACTGGGCACTTTGGGGGCTTGCCTAGCACCTTTTTAACACCAGTAGGCTGCCACCTCACTGCTAGAGGCTCAAAAGTCTTCTTGAAATACTTAAGCAAAGACATTCTCTTGGCGACCATCACCTACTGGAATTAGTAAGCACCACCCTAAAAATAATTAGGGTGGACTTTGGCGCTCACAAAGGGAGGTATAAAATAATGTCGTGGCACTTCTTTTTGTAAGCAGCAACTACGATATTGTCAATGTGTCAAGCATCTGTGCATGGATACCTTACACTTTTCCACACCACTGGAGATGTGTACTGAAGGAACATTCTAGTGGCCCAGACAAGTAACTGAATGACTTTGAACAGTTCACATTGCTACAGACACTGATAAATTGCCCAATCTAATCTAATCTTACCTTAGGGAAGTACAGAATGACCTGTTTGAAATTACATATGTTTGGGTTAGTGAAAGTACTATCTGGCATACAATAAAACGGTTCTTTACAGAGGAGTGAAGAGAAAAAAAGACATAGCAAGAATTTGTTTAGCCCTGACATGTTTATTTGGATAGACAAGAAGACTAGATCTGATAGAAGGAACAGTGTTAGGCAGTATGGGTCCTCTCTAAGGGGAATCCCTCCACTATATGTTCAGCTAACTGGGGTAGAGTGAATATCTGCCATACCTGTACTGACAACAAATGGGATCTAGACTACTACAGGCAGTGTTAATGGGGAGAAGTTTGTAGATATTTTGTGTGAATGTGTGCCCCCACTCATCATGTCTTTCAATGGCCACAATCCAAACTCAAGAAGAATTTTTTCACAGCCAGAACTTCTGGTTATAATGGCTATAACTCAAAAAGATTGTATTGGGTATATTAGAAATGCTGGCTACACTTAGTTTACTTTTTGTCATTACACTTGGTCACTGTTTTAACTGTCTCATTAGGTAAACTAACTCTACCATCTGCTCTTCATACTCCTCTGTTAAAATTCTATTTTCATTCGCTTAAGTTCACCCAATTAATTGCTTGATATAGGTGCTCAGTTTTCTTCACTGGTGATGCTGTCAGAGAACTCTTTTCTTTCTCCTTTTCTTGGTTGGGTTGTAGAGCATTACAGAGTTTTTCAATAACTGATACCATTAAAATCATTATGACTATGGCCCCTTGATTGTTTTTCACCTTTAAACATAGATGCAGCTGGTGGATCTTCACGAGAAAGGTGGCAACCACTTGCACACATCTCTGCCCAGCACTTGTATTGAAATTAGTGTATGTACTCTTATGTTTGTTTTAGTTCCATTTCATAGTACCTTTTGTGATTCAATACTGGATACTTTGTTAGCCTTTTTAGGTGATGGTTGGTCTTTTTGATATCTGCATCTTCATGACCTTTTTCAGGCTATTTTTCAAATCTTTTCCCTGAATTATTTTTCTTCCCCTTTCCCGCTAATTCCCACAATGTCATTTGCATCTAGTCTATTGTTAATCCATATCTTCTCAGATTGGTGAAAAAACCCTACTACTTCCATGTTTTCAAGTTTAGGTATAGCATCTTGATACTGTTCATAAATTTCATGCTGGGGCTGTTTAACTCATGACATAGGTGTACGCATGATGTTGTTCTTTTTTGTTGCATGGATTTAGTACTCTCAGTTCCATATTTAAAATCTCTTGAGGAGAAGAAATCGGCACTGTTGCTAACATGTAGTTGATGACAAGACTGAGTCCAAGGCATGGGTGGAGCACAAAAAAAAAACTGCTGAAGATGATCAGCCGAAGCCTGAGTCCTATACACAGGGAAAGGGTAACCATAGCCATAGAGTGGTGGTACTTCTCTTCCATCACTATAGCCAGCCATGACAAGCCTGTAACAAGAACTACCTAGCTATAGAGCAAGCACTTTAAATAGACGGACATATTTTGGTTTGCTGCTGAACAGAATTAGTGATTTGTGTTTTAGTGTATTTATCTGAAATGTCTGGACTGAATGGAGTGTGCTAATTTAGTGTATTTCCCATTTACAACCAACCCAAAATGTGCAGTATAGTCATCTAACCTTGGTGGTTTTTGGCAGGAAATGAGCTGTTAATTTATGGTCTACTTACTGTAATGTGTATAGGGAAGTACTAGTACTCTGGGGTCTAGTCCCTAAAACTTTGTTGCTGCTGATAAGGGTCAATCATTATTGAATTTAATTTTGTAGATTCTGGCATAGGTCAGTAGTCTTGCTGAACTTCTTTCCGTTTCAAAGCAGGTCTCTGTAAGTTTTGCTGTCTCTCTATTCTGCCTTGTATGTGACAATTACAAAGGTAGATTCAAATCTTAATTTATAGCAGGCATTTTTATCCAAAATGGTCTGAATCAGTCTGTCATGCACATACTATAGTCAGATTGCACAAATAACATCTAGCCTCAAAATGTCTGTTACAGAGCACAGTCCAAAAAAAGCTTTCTCCGTTATATAGCATTCATCTTGGTGTTAGATGGCCCCTTACTAATAGGATAGGGTTAGAGGCTAGGTGCCATTTAGTAGTCAGTATGATCTTTCAGTTAAAGGTCTGTTATAACATCCTGGACCATTATTCCACTTGTTCTCTATGACTAATTTATCCAATTCCACTACAAGGAACCAAATGAGGATCCACTACATAGCTGGTATATACTATAAACCAAATGATATAGAACCACCACAAGGCTAGTACTGGATATTGGCTCATTTCTGTATAGCACTTAACATTAACACCAATGTGCTTCCAAACAACTGGTGCTAACTTTCACAGATTCTCTGAAGAATGATATAAACTTGAAGGCATTAATATCATGTGACCCACAATTTGTAGCCACTGCTTTAGCTGATATAAAGACATCCTGATCCTCAAGGCCATTATTATCTTCATAGATATTATTGATTTAGGTTTTGGAAATCTCAAGCTCATCTTTTCTCTACATCTAACCATCTTTCCAACTTACAACGTTACTCCCACATACATCAGTGTACAAATTACATAGTCATGGTAGCTACTATTCAGTAGGCTTGCCTACAAACCTATGTAGCTTGCAAGACCATCTACCTCACTTGCTGCAATAAGTGTACACAAAAGTTAGTAGTTATTCACTGTCTCTCTACTGCACCAAGCAGGTCCTAGTCAATTTGACCTCAATTATTAAAATAAAACTAGGGTTAGGGGTAATGTAAGTAATAAATCTGCTTTGTGGGTCACTTTTTTCTCTATGTTGTGATGTGTACAGGTAACTAAAATGTGTAAATTCACACTTCATGTGATGAGTAGTTTTTCAAAGTGCAAAGTGCTTGAAATGACTTCACTCACAAGTCGAAACCTTTCTTCTGACAAGAATGTCAGAAGCATCCTTTCAGATTTAATATTGGCTATACATGGTAGGAGTTTATTTATGCCACAGATATAATAATACTACTACTACTACAAACTGCCTCATACAAAATACTGGCATGACATAATGGGTGTGGTTTTCAGAATATAGATTTAATATTAATATTAAAAGTTTTGGTGTTTTTATTAGAAGTCAATAAGCCATGGCTACTCCTCAGACACCATCAGGGCCAGATGCAGCTGCTGATAGAAATGTACAAATGTGGAAGATAAAGAAACTGATCAAAAGCCTTGAAGCTGCTAGAGGTAATGGCACCAGCATGATATCGCTGATCATTCCACCAAAAGACCAGATATCACGAGTCTCTAAAATGCTTGCTGATGAGTTTGGCACAGCTTCCAACATAAAGAGTCGAGTAAACAGGCTGTCTGTTCTTGGAGCTATCACATCAGTGCAACAGAGACTAAAACTCTATTCCAAAGTGCCAACAAATGGTTTGGTTATATACTGTGGTACCATTGTAACAGACGAAGGCAAAGAAAAGAAAGTTAATATTGATTTTGAACCCTTCAAGCCTATTAACACCTCACTGTATCTTTGTGATAACAAATTCCACACAGAAGCTCTGAGTGCCCTTCTAGCAGATGATAATAAATTTGGATTTATAATTATGGATGGAAATGGTGCATTATTTGGAACTTTGTGTGGAAACACCCGGGATGTTCTTCACAAGTTCACCGTTGACCTTCCAAAAAAACATGGCAGAGGAGGGCAGTCTGCACTTCGTTTCGCTCGTCTTAGAATGGAAAAACGTCACAATTACATCCGTAAAGTGGCTGAGACAGCCATTCAACTTTTCATAACAAATGATCGTCCCAATGTTGAAGGATTAATTCTTGCTGGGTCAGCTGACTTCAAGACTGAACTTAGTCAATCTGATATGTTTGATCCTAGATTACAAGTTAAAATTTTGAAGATTGTAGATGTGTCCTATGGAGGTGAGAATGGTTTCAACCAAGCCATTGAACTAGCATCCGAAGTCCTATCCAATGTAAAATTTATTCAAGAAAAAAAATTGATTGGTCGATATTTTGATGAAATATCTCAAGATACAGGAAAATTTTGTTTCGGGATCCAAGATACACTACAAGCACTTAGCATGGGATCTGTAGAAACTCTTATTGTATGGGAAAATCTAGATATCAATCGCTTTGTCTTAAAAAACCATAATTCAGATGAAGAAGTTGTACTTCAGCTTACACCAGAGCAAGAAAAAGATAAGACACATTTTGTGGATAAGGAGACTGGTGTTGAGCTTGAGCTCGTGGACAAATGTGCACTATTGGAATGGCTGGCTAATGAGTATAAAACCTTTGGTGCCACATTGGAAATAGTGACAGATCGTTCTCAAGAAGGATCACAATTTTGTAAAGGTTTTGGTGGCATCGGGGGAATTTTACGCTATCGTGTTGACTTTCAATCAATGGAAGCAGAATCAGATGATGAATTTTATGATGATGATTATTAATTATTTTTAATACTGACATTATTTATCAAGAGGCAATTGTTTTTCTAAATTTGTTTTGATGATTCTGTCTAAAATAGTGTGCACTCTTTCACAACCTTGTACAGCAGTATCAAAAACCTTTGGTAGGTTATCTGAATGTAGCCTTGATTCCATCTGTTAAAAAATAAAATAGCATTGATTCAGTTAGTGCAAAGCATCTAATTAATTAATCTGTTGTGCATACTATTACATATATTATACATGACTACATGTTGGAGTATTTTTACACATAGCTTACAGTAGCCTGTAGCTGTATTTCATAATTCTTGTGTCACAATAGTGAAATGTTTAAATATTTGGGCTCTCTAGGTCATGTAGCAAGGCTTCCTGATTTAGTAAAAAGCTATATAGTTTATGCAAAGTTGAATTAGTTGCAGGAAGTTGGATCCTGGTTTTACACAATGATTGTAGCTAGCACATTTTCGATAAGGGTAAGTATAGCTTTCCAAACTGCTATAACTAGCAACTTGCCTACTAGATACCTATCAACTATATTATAGTGTATGTATGCTTAACATCTCAGGACAGGTATAGCCAATGTTTAATACATCTTCCACTGCTAGTATATTGAAATACACCACTCTATTGGTAAGTTGGTAAAGGTTATTGATTAACCATTGATTTCTATTCCTATAGTGAATATTCAGGTCCACATCATGCATGTCTAGTAGGTGGTTAGAACATTAGCTCTATTGAACAATTAGGGGTGTATTGATGTTTTAATCATTTTATGGAAGCCGCCATTTAGTATCACATGACTTCAAAACTAGGTTGAGAACTGTGTACACTGAGGTAATTGTTTTAGTGAATAACTTGCATACAAATTTAGCCTTTAACATGAATAATTATAATAATGATAGACCACTGGATAAAGTTTGGAATGTAGGTAACTGTATACAAGCTACTATATAAACACAGTAGATGATAAAAGGACTTTCTTACCTGTAGTAAAACTATCTTTCCAGATTTTGGAACTGTAGCTACAGTTAAATATGGACCACCTGAAGTCTCTTCCAAATAATTAAGATCTGAAATTACAGGCATAAGTGTCGATGGGTTATAATATGATTGATATAAAGATACACACTAACAGTGAAACTCCTACACTCAGGGATAAATTTACATGCATACCAATCAGAACAGTGACTTGGTATTTTTATTGGCCCACCTAATATTGGGGTATCTTCTATATAGCTTGCACTGCATGCACATATGAAGTCTTTCATAGGTATTCCGGCATCTATCAATGCCATTGTAGCTGCATTTACACATGCACTGTAGTCTCCTGAAAGAAGTTTAGAATAATGTAACTTGTAGAGCAATCACTGAAGAATTTACCTCCATCAGACTGTAGTACTTGTACACTAATATCTATTTCAGATTGAGGAAATAATTCTGTCATAACTACTGACTCGAATGTCTGCCGTAAGGATTGTGATAATTCAACTGCTCTCCTAGTACAATATTTCATAGCATTATAAAAACAATCTTCCCTATACACTACACCCACAGAGTCAATTCATATAAATGACCCAGTCCCAATAAACCTTGACCAATTGGCAGTGGCTCTCAGTTAGCAGGTTTAGCCAGAACAGCCTAGGAATATACACAGGTAGTAATAAACTGTTACTGGTGGCCAGTAATTTTAACCAGACCAGCCTAGGAATGTGTAATAAACTATTACTAGTCATAACAGAGGAGAGAAAGGATCTAGTCCACTGGAGAAGTTCTCAGACCCATTCTGGGAAAAAATAAACAAATCTCAGCTTAAGCCTTGAGTGCTTCCATATCTGCATTAATAATGCTAAGTACATAGTATAATAGTGGCAGAACAATGATCTCTAGATGCTTCTCAAGTCAATTCTGTGATAGTTATACACACTGCTTGTTAAAAGGAACCTTCGCTCAGCATAAAAATGGAGACACAGAATAACCTAATGATGCATTTTGATGTTCACAATTATTTCACTACTGGGTCTCAAAACAGTGCCAGATAAAGTATTTACCAAAAAAGCAATTTATCTACCCAACAAGTTGGATAGTTCGTGCAGGACCAATTCTTCACAATTATGAGTCACTTCAAGAAACTACGGAAATTTCTTCACATGGTTATGACGACTGCTCTAGGTGAGTCAATGCTAATCTGGCACTCATGGAGAAAGTTTTTGGCTTAAAAGTCTCAATATTAATCTTTAGTATTACAGAAATATTCCAAGGGGTTAGTACTAATTGCTTTACAGCAGTAAATGTCACCATTCAAGGTCTCAAAGGGCATAGATCTGATGCAGTGTTTTAGAAGTTTTCTCGACTCAGCCAAAGATAAAGCTGAAGACAATCAGTACCATCTAGCTTCTACATATGTGAATATAATGATGGTGAAATTGAGCATGCCTTTTATTCTACTGATGAAAATAAGATTTGATAATGTGATAGGAGATCTTAAGAAGTAGTTCACACACTAGTCAGTGACTGCTGATGACAGTGTAAATGGTGAGCCTGTAACACTGTCTGAGGATGAGGAATAGTTGATTTGTATCAAAGAGATATGCAGAAATTAAGAGATATGCAGAAATTAAATTTGCATTTCCACAGGTAATGAAATAAGATCTTTGGATGGAGTTCCAATCAAGCAGTGTGCGGTAACCAGCAGCTGAGCAAAAGGTTTTGTCATGGAGATTTATGAGCCACTAAAATTATTCTTTACAATTCCAGTTATAGCTGAGTGCAATTTTTATGCACTTAAACATGTCTAAAAATCTATGGCTCAACAATTATCTAAACCATTGTATGTTACTCCACTTTCATTGGGAGCCTGAACCTAAGTGACAATGCAACAAATGAACTTTTTTACAAATCTTTTTTTCTTGTTATTATAGATTCTTACCTCCAAATAGCTATATAGCAATATGAAAAGAGCATAAACCACACATTTAAACTTCTCCTTGTCTGCTCCCACCACCACCACCACCCCAATATCCCCCCCCCTCCATTGTACTATACCCTTTCTTAAAGTACCTGTCTCCTCTGGTTCTCTTTCTTCTTTCTGGTGTACTGAAAGAAGCCATACTAAACTGACAGTCAATAATAGCTCGATTATGGACGGTTTGAGATCTTTGGCTCACCTACAAAATGGGAATGTATAAAAGGAACAGGGTGGAGAACCCAATCTTTTAGGTCACCATTTACCAACTATAAATGGTATTAGAGGTAGCCATCTTCTAGTATAGCTATCTCAATAAGCAGTCTCTTGGATAAAGCAGATTAATTTCTGTACAAAGTGCATATTGAGGAGATTACTAGCCTCCTCTGGGTGCTCATGGAATAACATTAAGTGATAATTTTTATATAGTACAGTATAGCTATTCTGATCTTAATGAGGTGTATTACTTTCAAGTTATTCAATCATCATAGCTAGGGGATTGTAGCAATTATGTAACATATTGTACAACACATGCTACCTCGATGTACATGCTGAAATGACAACTGCATTGATAACATTTTACTATTATACTCAACATGCTTACATCATGTGGCCCAAACACGCTTGCCAACACTTTAGTATTTCCTTGCTCAAGAAAAGATGATCCATCTGCTTGTTTAAGGACTCCAATTTGGCATTGCAACTTCCTTAATTCAGGAGGTCTTCGACCATCCACCCTCAAACCTTAAGAAGAAAGAAAGAAAAAGAGATGAAATCAAACTAACCAAAGATCAATGCTATAGTTTAAAAACATGGCAAAGTTTGCTCATTGATACAGGCCAATATTACTGTCCAATTCAACAGGACATATTTTGTTGATTCAACTAGCTACCTACATGGGATATGATTAGAATTATAAAAAAAAATGAAGTATAACCCCTTAGCTATATACTACCCTCCTACTCTAATAATAATCCACTAAACTTACCTTCTGGTGATAAATATTCAATTCCAGCCTACAGACAATGAATAATTACTATTACTACTATGTTAAAAAGCAATAACTTACCATTACTGCCCTAGACACGTTGGGTCAAAGGTCATTGCGTTTAGGTCAAAGGTCATTCATTAAATTAATAGCCAAACATAATAAAAATAATGATAATGAGAGTGTGGAAGAACATAAAGATATTATTAGGGTCTAGTCCATTGTAGAGCTTCAACAAATCTTGCATGTGCTATAGAATGGCCAGATTCTTTGTACTCTGAAGCACTAACTGAAACAACATGCTGAGGTCGCATACTTTCATCAGATAATAATGCACCTCCTCTCCAAGGAAAGGTTACAGGATCAGTAGGAAGAAATACATTGACGTCAAAATGATCAGGACACAATTTCCTCACATCTGCTTCAATCCTTGGTTTGAAACCACGAAACAAGCAGTTACCCCCAGTTAAAACTATGTTAGAATAAAAATGTGGGTGCATTTCGACAGGAGTCAGAGTTATAGAATGGACTATTGCTTCAGATAAACCCATTTGATTAATCCCAATGTTAGGTGGGTTGAATAAAAGTTCAGGAATTGATATTCGTTCATTGGTCAACAATAAAGACTGTTCATCACTACACAACTGTGGTTCTGAAGCATCCCTGATATATCCATGTTTTATGTCACTGAAGTTTGGCAGAACATATTCACAACGTAGAGAACTTTGCTTCTTTCTGTGATTAATCTCCATTTCAGTGTTAAAATCCAGTGATACATGGCAAGTGTCTTCTTTAACCTGATTCATTACATAGGTTTCGTCCAAAACGTGTAGTTGTCTATATGATACTACTTCTTTTAAGTGATTTGTAAGTAATTTCCCTCCAACATCAATACGTATAACACCTTCCATTACTATTCTCCCCTTATAAATTGGTACAACATGAGAAAAAGAATAGCCAGTATCAACTAAAATTGCACAAAGGGTACTTTTGTGATTTTCATAGCCAATAAAGGAAAACAAAGGTGCTGGCATTCTAAGAACAGATTGAAATTTATACTCTTCAAAGAATATTTCATTAAGAGTGTCTTGTATAGAAGCAAAGTTAAACAGAGGTTCTGAAAAGATTAAATTGATATCTTGTGGCTTAATAGCAAGAACATCTTCACCAAATATATAATCCCAAATTTGCCTCTGTATATCCCAGTTGACCAAATAACCTTTCTGGAATGGCAATAAATAATATAATCCAGACAAGTCCTTGCAGTCATCAATTTGATTGCTGATAAAACTTCTTCTCCTTTCAAATTTAGACCTAGAAGATTGATTATTCGTTATCATACATAGAGGTATTATAGATGCTAGATTCTTCAAGATTTCACAAGAGTGTAATCTAAATCATGCCCTCAACAAACATAACCCTAGTAAACTGTATTTATTAAGGTGGAGGCAGAGGGATGCAGGTTTTCTTGTAGTAATTGGCTTCATGAAATTATTCTTGTCTGCATAAGAAAATTAGTAGGTAGGACCTAAACACAGGAAGCAGAGAGAAGAAAGTTTATGCTAAAATTTATTCCCATGCTTTAAAAAAACAGTGTTGAAGCAACAGTGTCAACTATCTGTATAAGTATATATTTGGTGGGGCTGGAAGAACTCTATTACTATAGTCTTATCATCCTGCTTCATTCTCAGTAAACACTCAATTCCATGACATGTAAAAAAGCTGCTGATTAAATTTTTGCTCTGCTACTCTCAGACTGAGAATATGTAATTGTGTAACTGTAATACAAAATAATAATATTGTCTATTTACAAACTATGGGTATTCCTTAATAAATAAATACTGGACTTACCTTGTTATGGAGTTAGGAATCACACGAGGGGCTTCATCTGATTGATGGCCCACTTTCAGTGTATATGCACCATTATCTACTACAATGGAAGATTTTACTCTGGACATCCTCTCCACACGAGAGAGACCAAGTACAAAGGTTAAAGTGCGATAGTTTGGGTACGAGTCGAGTCGCTTTCAATGAACGTTTTTACCTTGGCATGCCCCACATGGTGTATGTTCACAGATTTCTGATCACACTCCACTAATTAAAAAGGACATCACATTTACCAAAATACATTAATTTTACCAAAAACACATTTTTAATGTATAAAGATCATGACAAGTACTAGAATCTAGACAATGATTTAGATTGAACACTTGCATAAAATCTGTGTGGGGAAGGAAATAATTATTAAAAACAAAATGAGAGTTAGGAAAAATCTACATTGTTGATATTTCATTACCAAAAATATTATGATAAACGTTTAAGAAATTTGTTATGGACTTCTTCATACTCTGGTGCAACATTCTCATATTTCAGAAGGTACATTCCACTTGAGGCCAGTATCCAGATATCACGATCTAGCCTTTCTTTACTTACAAATATCTTCTTTATGCGACCAAAGATAACAGGCATCTTTTGACTCTATAATCAATTGGATTACAATAATATATGGCAATATAATATGCTACTAGATCTTTAAGTGTCATTACTGTTGTGTTGGGTTATTTAGTATTATCATCATGGTAACATGTTCTATAATATAAAACTGCTCTGTAGGCTTTGGCACTTATAATCTCAACCTTGATAATGTGCTATTATAATACATAAATTATATAAATAATTATTAGATAATTTTTCTCACATAGCTACAAGCATAAATTACCTTATATCTAAGTTCTCCCATGATATCTATATTTTTCACATCATTATCTAGAGGCTGTAATTCATTAGTCTTGAAATCATACAAAATAAAGTGAGCATCATGTGGAGCAGCTTCGACAGCACTGGTGATATATACTTGTGGATTTCCCCAATATTTCTTGTATTTTTTCTTAACTGGAAAAAAGTGAGTTGCCACAGGTTCTTATAATTATTAATAATACCTTTTTTAAAGTCCTTCAAAATTCTGTACAAAGCTCCTAATTATAATATTGAATAAACACATTCATTCATCAGTGAAACTTGCTACTTACTTTGTGATGGCAACTTTTTTCTTGAAACTATCTACGTTGTAACAAAGTATTTGAGTTAAAGATGTATCACATACATCTTTTTTCATTTAGAAAACTAGCTAGCTTGATTCCCTAACAAGGGCTAGGGATAGGACTAGAGCTTGAGTGGGGATAGAACATATAATCCATTTAAACAGGGATTTACATCTAGGTGATAGTGGTAATTTATCTGATAGAATGTTCTCATGACCTTCAAAATATACCTACAGTCTATCCAGAAAGGTATGCACCATATGATTCATCCTTATTAGGAATACAACATATTTCCCAAGAATGGCAATTATATTGAATGTTAGAAAATTGTCACACTAGGGAGACATGTTCTTGAAAGTGAAACTTTATATGAGATAACACCAAGTGGCACGAATAAAACATTTACCTTGTACACTATGATGCAGTTGCATGAAGTAAAGCAGAATGTGGAAGTGAATGTGACACAGACACAAAGGAAGATCACCACAATCAAACTCTGCCTACCATATATCTTGTTAAGAAAGTGCAAAAATCCTTTTTGTGCACCCATTGCTAGGATAGTAATAATAAAAGAACATAACATCACATGATATTTTATATAGCTATATAGCTACCTTTCAAATCCATTAAACTGAAGGGTATGTAAGAAGTGCTAATAACATGCTTTGACTTCACACAAACTCCATTAGGTTGGTTGGCTATCACCTGCACTGAACATAATCCTACATTTTCACTTTGTAGAAAGTGTTCTCTATAAGAAAAATAATAGAATACAGCATACCATGCAAAAGGGGGGGGGGGGAATGAACCTTAAAGAAAAGAAAAATATTTTTCTACTTCTGATAAAATCCACTCGATATGAAAAAGGTTCTCTTCTGATCTGATGAGATGAATCTCTAAAGGCTGAGAGTGCTTCCAGAAGTAATCCCTCTTCTGACAACATGATGATATGATTCTCCATACAATTAATTTTTACTTCATGTATAGTTTGAAGCTGAAAAAGGGTGTTAACATGAAGGCCCAATAAATGGAAACAGCAAAATATTTTATTATACTTCAAAATTGGAATAACTGATAATAATGATGTGATCTTTGCATAAGATGCTTCACTCTATAACTACTTGGTTATGAATGTAATGCTGTCCATGCCCTACCTACCACGTAAATATTACATACATTAACATAAGCCAACATGAGCTTATGAATCTTATATATAATAATATGCGTATTTTTACTTAATAAGGAAATACTACAAAGCATGACTCAGAAGAACAAAGAATAACCACCTTATTCTATGGCTACAAACTGGTTGCACAATGGCCATTCTCTAAAGTCAGAGGTTCACTGATTTCTTACTCAACATATTTTTACAATGCTGGGTACTATCATTACAAAAAATATTAATATAATATTAGAATTCTATTACAATAGTATACACATCTCTATGTAGTATTTATGGTGGCACTTACAAGCTTTAACTGGGAAGTAGGAATGACCATAGAAAGAGTTATGGCTCTGATTAACATTAGTTGCATCCCAAGACGTGAATTCTTGAACACCACCAGTGAATCAACACTTTGAAGTTCAGATGTAGGTATTACATAGTAAATCATATTAACCACTGGAAAATCAACTGTATAAACACATACCTAATCACAAAAAAGTCACATTTTTTTGCTTTACCTTTACGGGTACATGGATTGTTGATCCTACCATAGTAAGTAGTGAAGAAATATGGACAAATTAACTGCCAATGTTCAAATGAATGTGCTGTGACAAACGTTAATTGACACTTGTGAATCTTTCTCTCAAAAGGTATGGCCAATTCCATATCCAAATCAAATTGTAGTGACTGCCAGTTCTTCTACAAATAATAGCTAATAACAAGAAGTCTATTTGGGGGAGGTATTACATTATGTGCAATACTTCTTGTACCTGCTACTTATTTCTTTAAAGTTACATAGCTATAGCAGCAATTACAAGATTTGCTTCTATTTTTATGATGCCATGAATGTTGCTTCTTGCTATGTGTACAGGTACAGCACAGTGTACTGCATCTGTAACTTATACAATAAAATGGGCAAAGGCAACATTACAGGTTCAATCCATTCTTTTATAGTTGCTGATGAGAAAATCTTGATGAGACTAGAACACTTCAAGTCAACATTTACATCACTTCCTCCCTATAAAGCAGGAGAGATACATTTAAGCAGTCACATTAAATTATGAGAGAAATATTATAGGAGCTAGCTACTGCACTCATACTAATCTATCTAGTTTTCGAATGTGGGCAGTACACACCTGTAGAGTGTGTATTATACATATGTACATGATCCACAAAATATAGGAGTTGGTACACTATTCAGATAGCCTATGTGAAGTGTTGTCAGCTAGTCTCTCTGTACCTTGATAGACTTTTATTGGCCCCTGGCTATACCTTGAAAAGTGACTAGGTACAAAGTTTTTGACATTGTTTCTATTTTTTAGGAAACAATTAACTACAGCCAGTACATACTGTGATCATGAAATGCAGCAATATTTAGCTACACATAATATATTTGGCTAATTATGTCTAGTTTTGATACTACCTATTATATAGATAGTAGCCACAGCAAGGTATAGTGATTATAGCAAATTTGGCTCACTGTATTCATCTATCTCTCTATTATATTGTAAGTTATGTAATTATAAGCATAGTTACGTCTATACCTTTCCTTCATTAGTTAGGTTGGCTGACAAAATCAATTTGGTTGCATGCTTTGATGAGATATTAATGGTAATATTAACATCATGGCAACTCTTTGGGAAGACTGGCTTCAAAATAATAATATCATTAATAGTTAAATACAGGTGTTCTCTTGAAAGCCTTGGTATTAATTGTAAGCTAGCATTCGTTGGTTGTCTATGTTCACGGATTACAACAACAGATGACCTTGGAACAAGAACTTCATTAGTAATACCATTGAATAAGTCTGTAGCTGCATTCTTGCAAAATGATTCATTACACAACATCATTCCAGTAATTTCTTGCAGACCATAGGTAGACGTAATAGGAAATTGAGTTGTAGATGACAATGGTGCACCAATACAATCACCTGGACCATCAAACCAATATTAATATAGCCATTACAAACACGGTATAATTATTAGCAGAGTGAAAGTCTTTATAAAAAAAAATCAAAGTATGAGCATGAACAGTTTAGAAGATAAAAAAGTTTTGATGTAACTACTACTTTGTTTTACATACCTGGGAGCATACTTTCCCCTATTTAGCATCATGCAATGATATGCTTGTTGGAGCAAACTTTGAAGATACAAATGCTGTCCCATATTATGATTTGGGAGCATGCTAGCCTCATTTAATGCATATACCCGTCACAAGATAGTCTTGTCAGTTATTGCTTCTCTGGTTGCTTAACTTTCAGCTAGTTGTTTGTTTGTTTTTTTTTTTTGTTTGTTTTTTAACAAAGCATAACTTTATGATGCCAGGTATTGAGAAGGTAAGAGTATATTATCAAGTACTTATTGCCATCCTTTGTTGCTGCAGTTCTTTTAAGATAACTACTATATCTTATGGGAGGCACTTTATCCTTCATGGGTATATAGTAATAATTATGTTTAGGGGTAAAAAGTTACTAATGGGCCATACCAATCTATAACCAAGCATCATCCCCAGGGTATTCACATATTTACATGAAAGTAGCTACAGAAAATTGTACCCAAAATGCACAAAGCCTCAGGTATGGAGATTGTCAAAGGGACTCCTGACCAGTCAAACATGATTGCTACCCACCAAACACTAATCAAATCTAGAACATTCACAAACAGCTCTAAAAACCATATAACACAAAACTCAAAGAGAAAGTTTCTTACCTAGACTTTTCTCACAGAAATGACTGTCTTCAGTAATTTGTGGAACATTCTGAAATAGTTGCAAGCCTCCACATTTTTTACTTTCTGCTACAGCTTTTGGCACAAAAGTACACTTGTCTATATGGTAGAATTTCTTATAAACAGTGCCTTTAGGTGGATTAGGAAGGTTAGCTATTGCAGGAATGAAGCAATCAAACATGGAAAGAGCTTTCTGAAGTTGGGTGAGAAAATGTTCACCAAATATTGGCTTAATATCCAAAATTTCTCTTCCAAAAAAGCCTCCATCACCTATAACACACACATTTTAATTACAAGATAACAGAGTTCATGTATATTGCTAGATGAGCTAAGGTCATAAAGCTTATTTGTAATTGATTAACTGGATTATAGGAATAAAAATGTAATGGAGCCACCATGGACAGGATTTATGACTCTAGATATACATAATATGTATTGGTATTATTGTAAGATTATGTCTTGAGACATCATGAAAACAAACTAGGTGCTATAGAAACTCTATGCACATTTGAATAAGCCCATTTTCAAATTTTGTAATTTAAACCATATTATTATGTAGTATAAAATGACCCAAATAAAATGATTATAATGCTATTTTGAATAAATCTATAACACTTCACTATGTTCTTCAATTAGAGTACATCTCAGATAGAACTTTAATTTCTACCTGACTTGTATGACTACTTGAATTTTCATGTTGAAGCACATTATATTAATATTACATGTATGTAACATAACCAGATTTACAGTATTTATAACTGTTGAATCACTAATATTGAGTATTGTTCCAATAATATGCACACACACACAAAAATATGGACATTCATGCCTAAATACACTATATTATAATGACAAACCTTTTAAATGAGCATCAACTTCAGCTCTAACTACAAAGGTTTCAGAATTTATAATTTTCTGGTTCCATGATGATACAGAAGCAAGTGGAACAAGTCTATGATAAAAAGCTCCAAATTCAATTACATGGTTGAGGAATAAACCTTGCCTTCCAGGACTTCGATTAGAATTAGGAGGACAGATATGAAAATCATTAGCAAATGTTGATTTGAGATCCTTATTAAACCAGTCTTTAATATTATGGGGAACAACATATGCATCAATCAAAGATGGTGGTTTCTCCGCATAAAAAGTATTGAAATGTTTATGGTATATTCTTTCTCGTAACTCATTTACCAACTCTCTCTGCACTGGAACATGATAAGTATAATCTAGATCAAAATACAAATTTTAATCAAGTTGCTTAGCCATTAAAATGCTATGCTTCACCTTACAATATTTCACAGAGTAGTCTTCAAGACTATAAAACTCTGTACCAAATTGCAGTTGGTTTATGCTACCAATAAATTGAGACAGCATTTTGACATAGTGGATGTGACTATAGGTATAGGCAAATAAAAAATAATGCTGAGGCACCTTAGTTAATTTTGTCCAATAAGGATATGGTCATAGTCTTTTTTGTGTGTAACGTCATAATGGGTCAACTGTTTATTCTAAGAAGGTGATATATAACATGTAACTAACTACATTTTGTGCACAAAGTAAGAGTAAATACTATTTTGCAGTTGTAGTAAAACTTCGCTATACTTTGAACATATCATTTAGTTAATAACATTGGAACCAGCTAAAACTGCTCTGTCTAACAGAGTTACCAGTGTAACTAGATTGTGAATAATAATGTATAAATTTTTTATCCAGTTAATGTAGCTGACTTGCTGTCACTTGAGTGCAAATATAAAGTGAGGAATGAAATTCACTGTTGCTAGGACATTATTGTAAGTCTAGTTTTAAAAGTTAACATCACCACTGTATTAGTTTTATCTATGAGGTCATTTAAAGCTAGTTGCAATAACTACTACCCCTAAGTTTACTACCCCTCTGTATCTATATTATACTATTAAACTCTTCTTCAACTTAGAGAAATGAAGAGATAAATGCATTCACAATGTAAGAAGGATTGAGGTCCTATTAAATTTGAAGTAAATACCAAATAACTTGCCTTTCTGCTTATACCTTCGCTCACAGATAATATGGAAAGGGACCTTTGGTACAAGTTAAGAACTTCTTATTTTACTCCAGTAAAAAATCATCTTGTTTTCAATGTGAATGAATATGTCCCAAAATCAAAGCTTCATATACATTATAGTGTAGAAATAGAACCCCTTATTGTAACAAACTACACATTAACTATGTCTTTAGTAGTATTAGTGGTGGTTGCTTCCATCCTATAAAAGTGATATTACTAAAAAGGTCCTTTTCTTTGACATTTTTAAAGTGTAGCATTTAAGCTATAATATAAAAGTGAATTTCAAAATTTCACAAATTAATTTATTCTCATGGGGATCATTATGAGAGTCCACATCATACTAAAATAGCATACTTACATTGTCTACCGCTTACAGTGATCTTAACTCTCCAACCTGGCAATTGCACTGAAATATGATAATCAGAAAGCTTGGCTTTGACAACAGATGGAAGCTTAAGAAAATAATCCCTTTCCTCTTCTGAACTTTGTATTGGTGTGGATAAGTGAAGCTAGCACATAGGGAAAGAAAAAAGAGAATAATTATTATATTGAACTATCACACTATTAATAGCTCTATAATTGTTTCTAAACTACAGTTTCATGGCAACCATGCACTATACACACTGATTATGGGTATGTATAAATATAGCAATGAAATAACCTCATGCACATTATCAAATGGACTTCTCGACATTCATAATTCCAGACAATTGAAGTACAGTGGTGCTATATAACATTCTTTGTTGTGGTTTTCAATGCATTCTTTAAAGAAAATTAGAGCAATGCAGCACAATACTGCCACTCTCTGACCTGACACATTGCCAATAAAGGTCTCAGTTAACACAGTAATTCATATAAGCAAATCACACAATCAGGAAGATATAAAATGACTGCTAAGCATGCTTTGCATTCACTAAAGTTCTGTTGCATTTAAGTATCTGATTTTGTGATTAAAATAAGTATGTATGTTAGGAATATAATTATATAAAAGTGTCTAGTCACCTAGAGTTTACATACACAAAAAAAATAGAGAAAAGGTATATGAACTTGCTTTTAAAGCTTTAACTCTCATTGAAGCATCTGAGATATCGACTGGACCTAGAATATTAGCTGCTGCAATGTATTCAGTATCTACCTGATGATCATTAGAGTGTAGAAGTATAGTATCATAATTATCATCAAGGGATTCAACAGATAAATATGACCCCAAAAATTGAGGAAAATATTGTGTTCTCTTTCTTCTTATTGCACAGTATGGAGAGGGTAAGTAAACTTGAGGCTGTGGAGGTTGAAACCACAAATGACTTTGTAAAAAAGTAGTGAAATAGTATTCACCAATGATTACAGTGGGAGTTTCAACTTCTTCACCAGCACTTTTCCTGTAGTAAATGAGAAAAATTATAACTTGAAAACCATGCTCCTATTATTATAAATCGTATTATTTGATATGAATTTGTGCCTTCTAAAAATTGCATGAGGACAGACATATGAATGCTCGAGACAGCACATTTCCACCTAGATAGCATTCCAAACATAGCCCACTAAACTGAAGTCTCTTTAGTGAGCATTGCTGAGGCTGAAGATGGGATGGTACACTAACATGGAGTGGCTATGGCTAGGCTGGTAGAAGTACTATGTATATAGCTAGCTGCTATGCAAGTACATAAGGATATTCTGATTCAAGTACATGTAGCTGTAAATAGCCACTGTAAATAGCCACTGTACAGACTCCAATAAGGAGCTTGTAACTCAGCTGCAGAAATGTTTCATAACTGTTTTACCTCATGTTGTACATGAAGGAAAGTGCTGGAGCTTGCTGCCTTGTCATCAACTATAAACAAGCTCAAATCTAACCAACCTGTTCTACTTTTAAAATGATATGTCCTGAGAAGCACTTTCTAGCATCCAGGGACCTAAGTGTAATTTCACTCATCCAACAATGCTACATGAGTTTACACTACCTAGAGAAAGACTTGGCCTGTGCAATTCTCAAAATAGTATTTAATTTACTTATGAATCTATATGATTACTAGGTACCATTTTTTTGCAAAAATGATCCTTCCATCAATAACAAGATTGACTTTTCTACAAAAAGAGAAAGAAAACTAAGTGGGTTACATACTAAGTGGGGAGAAATGACGTAATGTAATGTTTCTCCTTTCATAATCATGATGCAGCACTTTTGCTGGTTATCACACTGCCATTTTGATGTATGGGCTGGTCAAAAAAATTGCACTTGATGATCCATTATCCACATATTCAAGGATTTAACAGCCCTTGTCCTCAGGCTGCTCCCTCAAACTCGGGCCATTAATTGCCATAATTTTTTCAGCACTATTTTATTTCTTAGGGCTACACTAAACCAATTGACAGGCCTTCCAAGATACCCTTGGCTTCATTTCAAATGACAGGATGGTAAGTTCTAGTGAAACAACAGTAAGAGAGTAGTACCAGTAAACAACATTTATACTGTAATTGTAATTGCAACGATCATCCAGAAAAGCATATCACAGGGTGAGGAAAACACTGATGATGATAAGGAAATTGATGATGACAACTAAGGAATGCATTCTGTGAGAATCCAATTGATTTTGACTCCTCAAGTGATGATGTGGTGTATTTTAAATTCTTTTGTACAATGTTGTTGCTGTTGTTGTTGTTGTTGTTTGTCACTTCAGAACTAAAGCTAGCTATATAGCTACCAGAATCACTTGCCTTTTATAACTCTGGCCCTGGATAATAAGAAACAAGGAATCAACTTTTCTAAAAAAAAAAAAAGCAAATTCCTCCTCTCCATCTTGTTCAGATATTTTAAGCTACTACGTTACATTCATAGTTCATAGCTACTATAATTAACTGTCCATTTTTATCTATATAGCTATATATTTTTCTTCTCACGAATATACATTCAACCAGCTATAAAGCAAAGGTAGATACTATTTAAACACATGGATAATGTGTGGTAAGGATCACCAGTGATGCATCAAAATAGCAGTATGGTATAGTTACTTTACAAAACAGAGTATGTGTTTTAGTGCAATTTCACAACAATCTGTGAAGGTATATAGCTAGCTAGCTAATGGATTGCCAAAAATAGTGCATCTACAGGTCCCTATATTGAAGAAACAATTACATTACATTACATTACATTACATTACATTACATTTATTTTTCTACTTTGTAACACTACTTATGGCTAAACTAGCAGTATTGTTAACATTCCACATTATTTCATAGCCAAGAGAGTCTTGTATCCCACAACAGTAGCTATCCATCCTCATTATATACATCATGTTAGTAAATAAACATTAGGTTACCAAAAAATCTCCCAACAAACCATCTAGGTATCTGACTTAGTTGGTTCTCTTTTTTGGTGACCTGTGACTACCACATATTATTAACTGGATGACTACATTAATTTATTAGTACAATAAAACCTCTGCAATGGGGACAGGTCCTTTGACCCTTATACATAGAGAGATTAGTTCTTCTTAGAGATTCTTAATTGTACACATAGTAAACAAGCTGACAAATAGTTACTACAATCAGTTAATGTAGTTACATGCTACTTGTGAGTATAAGACTAGACCTTCATATATAACCAAAAATTCAAACTCTTCTCCTTTAAAGACTCAGTTGTCAAAAAAAAAAAAAAAAAAAAAAAAGATGTCAGTAGCTAAATGGAGGACATAAGGTTTATTGACTGAAGGAAGGTTCTGATCGACTCTCTAGTTGTTACTGGACATCTCCATTGTGAACAGCATATTATTAGCTAGTTGGTTTGTAATTAGATTTTAAATGATAGCCCTTCAGTTCATTAGGGCTGGCTGTTCAAAGTTGAGAGGTGGTTGTTTCACAAAAGTCTAGTTCTAGCTATGGTAACTAGCTATTTGATTCAGCTACTCTATAGAGGTTGTCTACTTTTCAGAGGGGTTTGCTATAGAGGTTTTACTGTAAAGCACTTAGCATACTATCACATGTGGTTAAGACTTGTTCCACCAGATATGTTCACTGAAATAATATAATACTCTGTGCTATCAAAGGACACATCATTTTAAAAAGTAATAGTAACTTTTCCAAACTAGTGAACACATAGCTACAGCCTGCTATTATCATTATCGTACACAATAACAAATACTAACTATAGCTAGCTAATACCTTGCCAACACTTACGGGGCATATCTCATTGATTCTGGAATTCTAAAGTAAAATAGAAAAGTCCTTTCACTTCCATAAAAATGTTGGACATAATAATATGGAGAGAATTTTAGCAACTTTGTTACTGATATTGATAATGACACAGGACTTCCAAGCCGCCGCCACCACCACCTTGTCCTAAATTTTAATGGTCTTGAAAAAGTAATCTTCACAACATAATCTTTAAAGTTATCTCCTTGAACTTTATTGAAGATTGGACGTAAAATTGAGTAAGGAGGTGGCCAAACATCAATAATATCTATACAAGAAGGATCATACACTGTTAATAATTCATCATTTTTGGCAAATAAAATCTCTTCCAATCCTATGGCAACTGATACATATGTTGTGAACAGTAAAAATATCAACATAGCTATAATAGCTACAAGCCAGCTAGTTCTGCCTACATTAGCTAAATTAAGTGAAACAGTTAGTTAGCACCATAGGACATACAAGCTACTATGATCTACAGTAGTAGCTAACTAGTAGATCTAATCTAGTAGCTAATATTAACACAGCATGTGTGGCAGCTGTTTATTGAGAGTTGTACTTGTCTATTAATGTCTGTGCTACACACGCCAGCTTGCCACTTCTATAAGAGGTAGGACTACTAGATAACTATCTATCATTTTGACTTCAGAACATGGTAGGTAGGTTGCTTGATAGCTAGCTGCAATGTGGACGTGGTGTGTTTCATTGATGATCCTGATTGTGCATAGCCGTTCACTTTCTGATAACATTGTTGGAGAAAACTTACCATTTGAATCTAACAGCAACTACTTTCCAACATGTGTGGATGTCATTGATATATATCCATATCCATATTCAATCTTGACACCAAGGTTGAGTAATGGATTGTACACTGTACAAGTCACCTTTTCAAGACCTGTGAGACTACTTGAGGAAGTAGTACACAAGTCTTTTTTTCTGACACCAATGCTGACTTCTGAAGTGGAAGGCTACTATGCAGACTATGTGGAGCAGTTTTGGGGGAATGAAAGAACAATGATAGTTTATTTTAAAATTCCTCCAGGGAGTTTAGCTTCATCGTAAGTTTATGTATATAGCTAGAGAGAGCTACAGCTCACTTAGCTTCCTAGTTAGACACCTTAAAATAGCATTTTGGTGACTGATTAGAAAAGGTGGGATTAAGCAGTCTTAAACATGATGTAGTGAAAGTATGAATGAGTACATTATCAATTTTGTCACCTTTCCATCTGATCTAGCTACTTTATACCTCAGTACTAGATATGAACATGAATGAGTGCTATCATAGTCTTTTCTCTTATGACAGTTCTCATATGGAAGTGACTGGAATAATTATACTAAGTGGGACATTTAATATTAAGATGCACAAAAAACTAGAAGTTTGTTGGTAGCTTTGTTTCATGATCGAATCATGTGAGCTGGAATAAACTTGTAAGATTTACTGGAAAAAGAAAGTGAGGAAAAGAGGTTCACACAAAAAAATAAATCTTGGAATAAATTCTTTAATGAACTTGCTAACTATAATAGTGCTTGAGAATAGTTTTCATGGCCTAGTTAGGCATTGCATGTTGCTACTAGTATAGAATTACACAGAGGCATGTAGTACACCACTATTCTGGTGTGCACACTCAGCTATTACCTAGCAGACAAATTTAGCTATATGTTCTGCAATATTTAACAGATACCCCACTATATTCCTTATGTAGGAGAGTCTACCTAGTTATTGGATCCATCAGAGCCAAGGAATTGGTTTATAATTTGGCAAAACTAAGAGTAAACTATGGCACTAACTTTTACTGTGAACACAATGGTCAATTATGTTATAACAAGAATCGTCACTACTACTTTACTAAGGTGGAAGTCAGTACAGCAGTGATGGCTGAGTTTTACCTGAGTGAATATTTGAATAAAAGTCAATTAAAGTTTCAGATTCCATCACCTCAGCCAGTACAACTAAACCCATTTTGCTCTATGCAAACATTAAACAAGCCCTTATATTTTCCTATGCAACATCATGTTGATTTTTTCGACAAGATAAAGACTCTAACTGAAGAATCACTTCATGTTCGTATTGATCAAGCATACTTGAGAGTCAATGTTACAGATTCTATTCGAGATATCACAGACCTTTTTCAAGATGAAGCACCTTCTGCTATTCATAGCAACAGATTTGTAAGTTTATTGGCAAGGTATATTAACACTAATGGTATGCAGCCAGGAAAGGAGTTGTGCAATTCTCTCTGTGTTTTGGTGTCATGAGGTCAAAGCCATAATAGCTATAGTGTTTATTGAAATGTTTTGGTCTATTGTACGCTTTATGATGGAGTCTAACTGGTCTGACTAAATACCACCTAGCATAATAGCCACTTTCTAAAAAAGTATTAATTCTTTAACAGTAGCCAATTTAAACTGAGAAGAAATAATATATGTATAGTCTCTTCATTTTGGCTAAGAATTTATTATTACAGGTTAAACAAAGAACATGTTAGCACCAGTTCTTTATCTTCTGCTTATGATTCCTATAGATGATAGAATATAGCAGTAGGTCTATAATGTTTTCAGCTAAGAGATACCTAGTGCTACCTATGCCATAGCACTTTTCCTTGCTAACTTTAATTGTAGTAATTATACTAAGTCACTGAGTACACTTCACTGCATATTACAGTATAGTGGTTGTTATTAGTGAGCAATAATAATTTTATTGTCAATTCTGCAGTTTGGCCTGTATTAAACTTGGTGATCTTGATCTTTACTAATGCCTTACCTGTCACTGATAATATGCTTCAATATTAACTGCTATCAGTTTGGCTAACTACTATACACTATAAAATATGTGGTAATTATTACTTGGAAGGGATAAGAGCATTGTCTGGCTGAATACCTCTCTATTAAAAAATAGATGTAGTGGGCATGGCTTTCCAAAAATTTTATACACTCACTAATGCCTGTACCACCTCATTCCAGCCATGTAAAGGGACATTACCATTTGAGTTGTCAATCACAAAGTAGGTACCTCCACCAGTAGATTGTATGTATGAGTAGAATTAGAAGATGGCATCATAATAATGAAATGTAATAGACTCTACTTGTGTAGTATGTTAAAAAAAAACCATGTTTATAATCACCACACCACAGTGCAAAACCTAACCTGATATATAGCTTCTTTCTTCACCAATATCCATCAAGGAGAACTTAGTGGGCTGCTAACTCAGGGTCAGATCCAGGAATTTGTAAAAGGGGTAGTTGTATCTTTGGCCAAAGGCAATGACACCGAGGATGGGAATGTGAATTCCTTCAGCACAGCATTAAAAGCATTAACAATGATGGATATAGAGTAGTCACATTCATTACAGCTGAGACAACAGCAAAATTAACTAATGGAGAGAAAGGGGTTAGAAGCAAAAAGGTGGGTGGCATTGCAAATTCTATAACTATATCAGTAATAATCAACAGTGTGGAAAAGAAGATGCAGTAATGAATCCTATGTACAGGGGTATTAATAAATATTGCTAATGTATGCATTTTGAATAATGGAAATTGTTGCTTCTCATTCAAGTTATAGGAGTATAACAGTTAATTTATTTGTTCCAGGTTTATATCCCTATCTTAAGGATAAGCAGAGCTTCCAGCGTATATAAAATTCAACTGCCAAGGACATTTAAAACTTCAAGTAATATAAATGGATTAAATATTACTGTTAGACTTTTGCATGAAGACTTGACTATTGAAATTGTACTTCATGGAGATATGGGTGAGTTTAATGCATTCACCTACTCTATGAAGATACATATACACCTACTTTTTTCAGGTATAGATCATCAGTAGCTGGACCAACCACCATTACTAGTGCATGATTTCTCATTGTTAATACTCTTTCTAAGATGAATACTTAGAAATTTAATTTCAGCATTATAACTTCTGAATATCATGCCTCCAAAACATTGTAGCTATGTGACAACATTTTATGTTACATATTATTAGTAATTACATCAAACCTATGGACACATCACTCAAAATGGTAATTCTGGAAATTTTTGAGTTGCATTTTTATTCTTCAACAAAATTTCATTTCAGAAACAGTAGATTTATTCCAATATTAACTCTTTGAATGATTGTGGCTATTTTTCTTTTGTAATTTTCTGGAATTAATTGGCTAGATTCATAATGTGGTCTATACTGTACATTATATTGCTATCTACCATATATTAATGCACACATGCACACACACCAAAGTAATGCAATTTTACTATTTATTTATAGGTTACAAATTGAGAGTACCAACCAAAATAAGAACTATTTTTGAGCTTAGAGAGAGAATTGTGAACCACAAGGATAGAAACTTTATCGAAAATAAATTTTATCGCATTCCTTTGCCAGTAAGACTGTTGTACAAGAAAAATATGAGAAATTTCACTGTCTTATGTCCAGAAAACTCAAAACGAAATCCACCACATTTAAAAGGCAGTTATCATCACTTAATTGATTATGGATCATTTTATCAAATGATATTACCACTACCTCCAGACCGATGGCGTTATAATAATATAGTGCATCCCGTTGGAAGAGCATATTGGTATTCTAAAAAAACAGGTATTTAAATCACAATTTGCAAAAAGAGGAAATTATTCTCACAGGATGGGTAAATACAAATAAATCTGAATGTTATCCTCTTGTTATTTCTAATACAGTAATACAGTGTTTTCACTTTGTCCATTTTTACATTGCTTCCTTTCTTATTAAATATTTTCCTCTCAAGCTCATCAGCTGTTTTGTTTATCAGTAGTATACAAGATATAAAAATTATTTTTATGTGTTTTACTAGCTAGGTAGTGTATTATTGTACATATACAGCCCTCAAGTAGTAATAACTAATTGGATACACATATATAGTGGAGTTAACTGTATCTTGTGTGTGAGCTTTACTTGCTCGTGTTCAAGCAATGGCTTAGCTATTTTCACAATTTTGATTTGTTTACAACCCTATATACCTCTAGGTAATATTCACATACTAGTAAGGTTTTCTGCAAGGTTATATGCCTAGAATAAAAAAGCAGCTGCATCATGTATTATTTTCCATTGGCAAATGTGTAGCCTTACCAAATTACTGACATTTGTCACATATCACTTGAGAAGAAGAAAAATTGTTACAATGTAATTAGACTTGGACTGTGTAGTAGGCTGGCCACATACTATAAAATAGGTGGCTGAGAGTAGGAGGGTGGGGGCTAGAGTCCCCCCAAAATTTAGAAGGGAGGACCGAGCCCCCCCCCCCCCCCCCCCCCCCCCAAATTTTTCCCTACAATATTAAATTATCTTTTTATTGAACTTGGAATGTGCACAGCTTGCTAGAATGTGCAAGGCTCTGTACTAATTAGCAATGTAATACTACCTGATTAAAAATTTGCAGCTGCAAGTGCATGCAAACTGTTCTTGGTTTCTCTACACTTATCGGCCCACTTTCTACACTACACCTCACTCAGAGGCTAAGGCATTTTAGTTTGTGGGGACTAAGGTTGAGGTGTAGTGTAGAAAGTGGGCTGCAAAGTGTAGAGAAACTATAAGCAGTAAGCTAACAACATGAAGCTCAGACAGACAGTACAAGTCAATGCAGTATACATTCAAGCACTTTCAGCTACAAATTTTTAATCATGTGGTATTCATTAATTAATAGATGTGATTGTTTATACAGAACCTTGCTCATTCTGGCAAGTTCTGCACATTCTGATTTTAATTAATTTGCTATTAGGCCAGTGTTAATGATATCCTTAGCATAACCTAGCTAATAGGCAGTAATTATTATTCATCATGTCATTATTCGATGAACGGATACTCGGCCTTGGCAGTGCAATTTTTTTGATGAACTGGAATATTCGAATCTATCTAGTTTAGAAAACTATCTAGGTTCTGAAGTAGCATCTAGCAGCTAAAACAAAGCTAAACACAAAACTATCAGTACTAATTTGCAACTGCATGCAGCCGCTTGTAGAGTCAAAGGTCAATTCGTACTCTTAAAAATACAATAATGTGAATAATGATAACTTTTTGAGCGGTGTCAATTTCCAATGCAGTCAGTTGACCAGAAACAGGAATATCATTAACACTGGCCTTATATAATAATTTTTGAGTGTTTGAATGAGGTTATACTTTTAAATGTTATACACTACAAGTAAGAGAGATTATTACTATTTTTACAGCACATATAGGTCTATATGGAAATGAGGATCTGCTACCAATTTCTCCTTATGAAGGGTAAACAATTATTTAGTTGCTGATATTTTACCATGTCCAAAAATCCAGTGCATGCATCTTCAACAACTATTAGCTAATTGATACAGCTATGTACTGTAAATCCCATAATATTCACTTCCATTATTTTTAGCTATTAGACCTTTAGCTGTTAGACCTTTAGCTGTTAGACCTTTAGCGATTAGACTAGCTGTTAGACCTTTAGCGATTAGACCTTTAGCTGTTAGACCTTTAGCTGTTAGACCTTTAGCTGTTAGACCTTTAGCTGTTAGACCTTTAGCGATTAGACCTTTAGCTGTTAGACCTTTAGCTGTTAGACCTTTAGCTGTTAGACCTTTAGCTGTTAGACCTTTAGCTGTTAGACCTTTAGCTGTTAGACCTTTAGCTGTTAGACCTTTAGCGATTAGACCTATTTATGACTGTGTACCTAAATATTAGCGATTTTTAATATTCAAGTGACAACAAACTGCTAATCCATTTTTTTGCTGAATTTTGAATGAACCTCCATTAGGCAAGCAGGGCCCAGGCTTTGGTATATTAAAACCAGCGATAGAGAGACATTGTGATTGTTTGAAAATAGCACTTGTGGGCTCACATGTGAATTATTAATTCCTGTGCTGTTTAATCACACACACCAAACTCAATAAAATAAAGAGATTGCTGATTATTATTATGGGATTTACTGTAATCATCTTAATATGACAACTGACTTCATTTTCTACCTCTACTATATATAGAAATTCAAGCTGATTTATGAAATTTGAACCAAATGTATTGCTAGAGAATACACATTTTCATTACAAATGACTACTAGTATAATTATGTGACAGTTAGCTACAGAGTGAGTGGTTCTCTTCAAATTTTATTTTGAAATGTCTTTAGATATCCTGAAAAGATCAAGAGAGCACTAAAGAAATTTGTTTGTATTTTTCCTGCTTCATCTAGCTTGGCATTCAGTAACAGTCGTACTAGAACAGGCTCACTTCCCATGAACAAGTGTATTTTTGTTCCATATAACACAGCATTCAGCACAGAGTGTGGTGGATTACAATTATTTGCGGCTGGAAATGACACTTTAAACAACAGTGGTGACTTTTGCCATTCCAATTTTGGTGAGTAGGAAGACATGTATGCAACTATCACTTATAATTTTGTGCATAAATTTCCAAAAAAGGTAGAACTCAGAACTAAGAGGTTACTTTTAAGTTTGTTGTTTACGTGAATGTATCATCCCTTACCCCTTGCAAATCAGGAAGATATAATAAAGCATACTAGTTTTCAGTCATGAAAATGTATTTCCACAATTCAACCTTTATCTTCCTGACTAGTGAATATGCACATGAGAATATCAGCATTTCATACTGTATACACATTGATCACAGACCAATGCTATGGACTTAAACTAGTTTATAAGTAATATTTATCTTTCTTATTAACTTCATACAGGTGATTGTATTGGTGTGCCACCCATCAAGTTTTCTAGTATGCCAACATATGGCCTAGAAGAACTAACACGCTGGATTCCATGTGATTCTTTTTTGTGTAGTCTCTTTTATGTCATTGATGTGCACAATTATCCAGTAGCTAATATCTCTCATAGCTCATATACCAAAGTCTTTCCTCCAGCAATGCTTGTTTATAGATATAAAGAGTCATTTTTTGGTGCAAATGACCATACTAACTACATTCAGCATGCAGAAATTGAATTTCTTAGAAAGAAGAGCAAATTTGCAGATATTCTCCTGAAGTTGGACAAGAAGGAATTTGTTTTAGAATATCCTGAGCTATATGTCAATAAATGTGACCACATATGGTCACTAGTAAAGTTTCCTTTCTCTTTTACTTCAACCAGTATTAGAAATGCCAACTTGACAGCTACTGTTACTAACATTGGAGAGGTATATATGTACTTATATAATACTATTGTAATCTACTCTTCGTGGTGCAGGGTGGAGGAGACATAACTTTTACTATCAAGTGCACTGAACTGCTACAGATTACCCCCTCTTCTGGAATAATAAAACAATGGATTGACCCTGTAAGTTTTTCATGAACCTTTTAGACAAGCATTTATTTCAAGTATGTTATATTCCACAGCAACTGTCTATTACAGCAAGTTTTACACTAGATGCAAAACCTGTCCATTTTTTGAGGAAAGCTATACATCATTGCAATATGAGTATCATAGTTCCAAGATATAATCTTCAAGATATTCATATTTTTTGTTCTGAATCTATTCATACATATTATGGGTTTTTCAATAACCCATGCCTGGAATCAGGTAAGAATAGAGTATAATAAACTATGTAGCATTATAATTGACTCTGGTACTGTGTCTCAGTGGTAAAGTTAAAGAGGGGAATAGTCACCTCTTGTGATAATGATAATTGGTAAATGATTAGGATTACAGTGCAAAAAGTATGAGATCAAAGTAAGGGAATGAACCTGAACAGTTGGGGAACTTCTAGTTGGCACAACACACCCTCCTCACCTCTCCCCTACATTTTAGGTACAAGATTGTCTGTGAATGTATGGAAAGAGGGAAGTATTGTAATTTGCAAATACAAGTGTGGGAGCCATACCTCTACACTTTTTTGCATTATGACCTCATCCATTCCTTCATTTTCACATGACAAGGATTATTTTTGATTACATATATATTCATTGTCTACCAGTAACTAGTAACTGTTATTTTTACTGTTGCTATATTCACTGACCATGATGAAATTAAGTTTTCTATAGAATTAAGGACCTCACATAATAATATAGTCAGCTTCCTTTTCCTCTTACCTTTACAATTCTCTCATATAGCCTTTCATGAAAGTATGTACTCCTCTGGAAATTACATAGCAATAACCTATGCTCTTTAACCTGTGTATTGCTCCCATAACCATACATACGACTTTACTTAGTAACTAGCTTACTATGTACATGTGGTTCATTTTTTCCATAACCTGACTCTACTTTGTTCATTGAATATATTATTTTATGTCCTGTTATATCAATGTAGCTTAATTCTGACCAATCACAGAGCTATTACATATTTCACATTAATAAAATATGATAAAATTGCTGGTAATCTGAATTACTGTATTATCACAATTGTATTATTTTTTTTTAAGTATGTACCTCCAAGTTAGACAAAACTCTAGGTTCTCTCTGACTAAAAGATTTTTGACTGAAAGAACATTAACTTCTTGCTATGTATATGTATATACTGCATATTAGAGTCATCTTTTCACAGCTCTTCTCAGCTCTAGTCTATTTTCATTTGCTACTCTACTAGCATCCTTCCTCATTTGATGTCAAAATGAATGTAGTTGAACTGGGAGGTTTACCATGTGTGACATTTCCATGAATATGGTCATGGAGGATGACTACATAATGCAATAAATAAAAATCAAGTTTTCTGTCGCTGTGTACTAGTGTTTTAGCTATTTTATCAGATTATTATTATTGTATGCTCACACTTGGGAATATTCATATTTAGCAGTTTTATATTTCAGTCAGAGTGACTTCTTTCTCAGCCATGACCTTGTCTTAAGCATTAAGATTACACTACCTCCTTTCTGGGCTGCTTTGGTAGGTTACAGCTACAAATAAGGCTTGGAGTGACTATAGTGTCTGATAATGAATTGACACCTTATGGTGGTCCATTCTTTGTGTTAAAGTGGTATTGGAGGAAGTTGTGCTTTGAAACAGTTGTATGTACAATGTTACGGTAGTACCACCTTAAGACATAGAAAGTATACTGACTTGCTGATAATCTCAAAAAAAAAAATGCATGCCCACAATTATTCATAGGAGATTAACTACTTCCAATTTTATTTTTCTTTTGTAGCAAACATACCTCCAGTGCATTTGGTCTACTATGTGCTGCCAAGATCTCATTGGAATGTATCATGGAATCATGTACAAAGATCATTATTTGCTAGAAAGTATACTTTTCTGAGGGGAATCACAATTTTTCCACAGACATCTACGGAAGATATGATGCTGGTATTATTTCATTAGTGGCTATATATAGATGTGTTTTAGTAAGTAGATTCTGTTTTTTTTGTTGTTGTTGTTTTTGTTTGTTTGTTTGTTTTTGAGCAATCTGAGTAAATAGGCTAAGATGAACTTTTGTTTTATTTCAGATTAAGACATCAAGATCACACCATGTCAATTTAAAGTGTAATAATAATTATACTATCATGCTAACTGGTAAGGAGTTTTCTACTCTGAGGAACACATTGGCTAAAAATCCAGCTTATCAAGCAAGAAGCCATCTACGTTATGACATTGTAGAACCAACTACACAAGTAGTTTTCTTTTCAGTCAAGTGAGTAGTGACCATATTATTGTAGTTAAATATTATTATTGAAATGTAGAAAGAGACAAAGAAATGATAACACTCCAAGTATGTGCTTATTAGAGCTTGCAGTAAGCCAACCAAATGGTTACTGTGTTCAGAAAACAATCATTCTGGAAAAGTTGCTAGTTCCATTTTCCAGAGTCAGTATTCAAGGTAATAGTAATAGTTATTTATCATAGAAGTGATTACGTTGTACTTTGTAGCAAAAAAGTCTGTATTAGGAAAAGATATGGGATTTCTTCTTGGAGTTGTGTATGGTTTTCAAGACACTGGGGTTATTTTTTCAATGCTACTTTGCCTATCAGCAAGTCTTACTTTCTTTATTTGCATAGCATCAGGATATATCTTCAAGGTATCTGAATGTAGCTGCATTAAACATTGTCTAATTCCGACATGTAACCAATAGACTTGTTATAGGAAAAGCTTTCCAAAGTATGAATCTCTTAACTATTACAAGAAAAGGCTGAAGAAAGGTATTACTAACTATTGATTGACCAATGACATTATAAGTATTACAGTTAGGGAGAAGGATGAGAGTTATTGGGCCGATCCTAATGTATTCTTACAAACATCTGGTGATGATGGTTCTCCTATTGGTCCACATTTTGTTTTACATGACTTTAAATCAACCCAGTCATTGGATATGGGCAATCTTTCCACCTTTAAAATAGGAGGAACACTTGTTTACAAGGTGAAGTAACATAAGAGAGAGTAGCTAGCTATATTCCTTTATTTACTCGATCTTTTCTTTAGGACAAGAAACTTCCAATAGTGGTTGGTGAGGTGCAGTACATATTTATTAACAAGGAAGGCAACACTGCTGCTATATGGCTTCATGCTGTTAGTGGAGTGTATTTGCTGAAACTAGATAAATGTTCTCCTGAATATTATCATGAAATGTGTAGATTTCTAGAAATGAATGGTGTGGATAAGAAACTGCTATGCTAGTGATATTACATTACTATGTAGCTATTTTTTGTTATAAATCCTGGCTGAAAATAAATATAATAATAGCTATATAATTTATTTTTAAGTGGCTCTTAGCTCTGCTGCAAGAGATGAATAACTAAGACAGATTAATCGATATGTATTTCTGATCAAGCCCAATAACAAAGTATTAACACCTTGCCCACTTTGTAAGGGTAGCATTTTAAATCACACTTTAAGCTTTTGTGGTGAAACCAATAGGCTAACAACACAGCAAAGACTGCAAATGCAATCCTAGATCTGCAGCTGAAAAACAAACTTCATAATAGCACACATCATGCATGGTATCACACAGCACACACACACACACACACACACACACACACACACACACACACACACAGAGCACAGCACACAGCACGCACACACATTTGAACACGCGCCTGCCGAGATATATCACGTGAGCTTTCACGTGGCAGTTACTGTGCAGCCTGAGATCGAGCTAGAGAGGGCGATTATTATTCTAACTACAACTGAACACGTTGGTATAGCTACACCATGGCCGATAGTCCCGTAGGCGTAGCAGAAGCTGTTAGAAGAGCTAGGGAGGTGAGACTTTCTTAGTTATCTATGTTAGTCACCTATCAATGTTTTAGACCCCCTGCTTTTTGGGGGACCAGATGGGACTTGGTAGAGGTATTAATTTATCCCCAAGGGTAAGGCATTTACTAAGCTCCGATTTTATGCACTTAATGACACAGTAGTAGTACTATACAGAAGAGAGGTGAAAGGTCAAATTCACTCCAGGTCTGACACTAGGTCATGGTAGGTGGATTTGACATGTGGCAGGACACTCCAAGGGTTGGGGTTATTTAACCTACAGAATGACCTAGGGGATATTCACCAATTAACGGACACTTAAGGATCAACTCGAAATAGGATAGCATGGAGATAGGGCTGACCTTGAAGAAACTTATACCTGAAATGTACCATCCACCGCCTACAGTTTGGCACTAAAATCGTTGCTAGTAGGGTACAGTAACCATATAATGGACACTTAAGAAACAAAGCAGCAAAAAAATATGAAGTCGTGGAGCTTACCATACCTACTGTAATTTATCAAACTATTAAACATCACAAAGTATGTGGATAAAATAATAGTTAAAAAAGTACCAATAATTGGACAATAACAGCAGTTATTGCACAGCTACTCCCACTCCTAAATATTGGACAAAAATTCCAATATTTGGACACCAGTTTTAAAAAAAAAAAAAACATCAAGGGGTTGTGTCAAGTGGGATGCATGACAGTACAAAAATATGCTGCTTTCTTGACAAAACTTGGCAACTTCTAGATCAATGTGAGAGCTGTGGCCATCAATCAAGAGTACCACTGGGCGGTGTTTGACCCAGACAGCAAAATGATTTGCCAACTACCCATAAAATAATTCAGTTGTAATCCAACCATTTGGAGACCTACCAAAATATGCATTGTCTACTGCGGTGTTTGACCCAGACAGCAAAATGATTTGCCAACTACCCATAAAATAATTCAGTTGTAATCCAACCATTTGGAGACCTACCAAAATATGCATTGTCTACTGCTCCCTCCATTGGATTACTCTTAAACCTCACACCTGAAAAGATATGCATTGGAGGAATTGTTTCTCCTGCAGCATTCGCTGCACAGATGGTGCTAATTTCCTTTGAATCTTGGATAACTCCATAAACTGTTCGAGAATTGCAAATAGCTTAAATTTTCCCAGTCTTGGAGCAACCACTTTTGTTGGCATTCCAAATACAATGAGGACAGTCTTTCAACCCATGAATTTGGAGGAACTGGTCAAAACCTCTATACATTTGTCTAAAGGCCCTGGAATGCAAGAGTGGACACGAGAAAGAGGAAGATGTTCAGGGGTACACAGGGAAATAGTAGGATGGCATTTCATGAATAATGCCCACCATTTCCTACAAGGAATACCATTTGTAAATGGATTAGGCTGACTTTCTTTCTCCAAAATATCCCTAACAATGTTATTAACATGCTCTTTTGTACACCCATACCCTATTTTACTCATATGTTGTATATATCCAACGATCTTGAGCTCCTCAGCAGTTGTGGGGACAGTATCACGTCCACACCTACTACCCACGTCAATCTTTCCTGATGCATAATCATGCAGCATACTTTTAGGCGCTCCATGTGCTAGCAGATACAACCCTTAACAACACTTTTTTCATCCTTCAAGCTGCCTGAAGATTTTGCAGTGACCATTTAGTACCATTAGCCATCTGTACAGAGGGTAAACAAAAATAAGGAAGCCATAAATAGCAGAGAGTTATATTTCGGTATTGTGTGAATGGTGTCCACTTTTCCAACCAACTTTCCCCCTAACTTGTACTACACCCGATAAGCAGCAACTCTTCCTCAGAGGGGCCTCTCTACACTAAAGCAACTCACAGCTTCACACTTTCTACTTAGCTGGATGACTTAGCAAAATTATAGCAACAGCATCAGTTACAAAAGCCCGAGCTAATGCCGCCAGGGCATCGTTCACATGACTTTGTCCAGGAAATGGTGCGGTCCGGAAATGGGTGACTATCCCCTAACCCCCAGAGAAAAAGGTGGAGCTTGAGGTAGAGACACACCATTTTAAAGCACTTCTCTTTCAGTAATTGTAACTCAGTAACTATTAAGAGTCTAAGTTAGAGCTTGCTTGTTCTGGGACTAAATAAATGGGTGGGATTTTTGAAGAAAAAGTGGTTGTCCAAATGAACAAAGTATAACTTGGACAAACCATGAGGCTAAAGGTTAGCACTTTGTGCACACATTACATAATGACAGAAATGTGATGTAATTTCAAACATTGTAACTTCCATAAACTCGATTTTACCCTCCTGTATGTCCTATGTGAAATTTAGTAGGAATATGGAAGCAGTATATCACAGAACTCACTGAGACAATTCAAATACTATACAGAACAACACTCTTCAGACAATTGATACGTTATTTTTTTCCTAATGCTTGAATGTCCAACAATAAAGTTAGATAAAAACATTTCAACGCACATGCTATATATGTCAAACTTATGCGCTGGAATGCTCTGAGGGTTTATTCAGCTCTCTTGTTTGGTCTTGGGCTTGCTACACCTGTCAAACCCGTCAAATGCACCCGAACTGGACAATACCCCTTCATATTTCTCATTCTTGTCCTCATAGCCCTTGAGTTTCACTCTGAATGCCTTCCTGAGGGTGTTGCAATGATTACCAGCTTTTTGATCACTTCTTGATCCAGCTTTAGACTTTCAACTGTAAAACAGTTTGACAGTGACCATAGAGTTGAAGGCCTATGGTTTCTGTCATACACTGGGAGGGATATGATGTCATCATTGAAGATAAGTACTGTAATAGCATATGTAGTACTAACAGCCAACTTCCCTAGGAATAGTTCCTTGGGACAGAGTGTACAAACAATTGAGTGTAAACAGTCATTTGGATTTTGGATACACCCTCCACTTCTTAAGTAGTTCCTTGCTCCCTAGATGTTGGTAAAAAGGTTTTAAAAGGATAACTATGGCTTTAGGGATTTGTTTCTTTTCGAGTTCAAATGGTTCTTTTCAGTTCATTATATTGAGAGTACTCATACACCCTCATCTCACTAGCTGTATCTGGCTCATTCTTGGTCTACAGGCTTCTTTCGTATCAACAACCAGTTCTATAGTTTGCAGCATTCAAAAAGATTGCAAACATTCAAGAGAAATGTCTTTATGTAGTGTTTAAAGGAAACTGTGTCATACAATATGTCACAATCTTTGGGATATGTAGTAGTGTCATAAACTCTACAGACCTCTTGAGTTAAACATTCGGATATTATATATAGGACATTACATTTTTAGTTTAATAGTCAATATTAGGGAGAGAATCAGTACTCAGTAGCTATAATCTGTAGCCTAATAATAAAAATTTAGGCAGAAAGAAATGAAATGAATGTCGAGATGAGTAGACACAATGCAATACCGTAATGTATGCAAGCTAGAGATGGACACTTCAACTAAGTATATAATTGTGAGATTAACCTGGTAGTGATTGTACAGTAGTAATGGGCTTTTTCTTCCATTACACAACCATTCCTTCCTGTTGAGTGGGATGGTGATATTGGTAAGTACAAACGGAAAAAGAAGGGGAAAAAAACCTTCCTGGCTTTATCCTATCAGACATTTCCACTTCTCTTCATGGTGATGTAGGGAGAGTGGAGGGTTTTACTTTGAAAAAATATATATACTCATTTGTAGTTTAACTGCCTGTCTCACTCAGCAGGGAGAGGAATGCAGATACAAGTCCATCATTCATTACCAGAAATTAAAATTTATTACCATTATTACTTCATCCACTCCCTTCATTTCCAAGAAATATTTTTCTTCCTCTAACTATTGTTGCAGATTATTAAGTACAAATGCTGCCATATTGTAAGTTCCCATCAACATTTATCAGTGTGGTAAAAGATTTAACTGAAAATAGGTTATTGTTATTTTACCAGTAAAGATCCATTTATTCTCCCCCTCCTAATGGTCTTTATTATATACATTGTGTTTAGATAGCTGCAAAGATGTTGCCAGCAGCCGGATTAAGTTATAATGGAGGAAGTGGTAAGTTACTTTAACTTATCAACCATCACTAGTTTAAGTTATGTTCTCTGTGAGCAAGCATTCACTAATTATTACTACAACAACAGTTAGGGTAACTATTCCTTTATTTTTTATTATCGGAACAAAGGTTTTCTCTTGACTTCACCTCCCCCACCCTTTCCCTGCAGAAATTGTACCAACTACTTTAATGTTAGCATAGTTTAAGACATTCTTGTTTGTAGGCACATTTTTTTGTTCCAGACCCTTTCAGGCCCAGATTATATTCTCTTATGGAATTCTTACCACTCAAAATGTCCTTTAGTTTACCTTACTGACCAATTGAGTATACCGTATTTGCTGAAATTTTCGTCATTGTTTTAATTTCGGATGTCACTTTTATTACGAAATTTAAAAAGTTGAATAATTGGAGATGCAGAGGGCAACATGCTGAGCTTGCTAGGCTCTTCCGAAATTAAAACAACATGAAAATTTGAAAAATGAATTATTAATAAACGAAAATTTCAGGAAATACGGTATTTTAAATTAGTTTTTAAACTTGTACATTTTCATTTTTTGCCATCATTAATAAATGTTTTGTTGGTTTGTTTTTCACCTGTGATATTTCATCATTAATGTTTTGTTGGTTTGTTTTTCACCTGTGATATTTCATCATTAATGTTTTGTTGGTTTGTTTTTCACCTGTGATATTTTGGTGCTCTTTTTTAACCTACACCATGTAGACTCCAGTTCAAGAAAGAGATTCCTGGAAGAAGGTGAGTGGCATTGTTACAATTTAAAGGATTTGTGTTAGTGATAAATTATCCTTTCTATAGAATTCTCTGATCACTGAATACTTTAGCTGCTAGCTATGAACCATAAGATTTAAAGGATTATGTTCCCATTTAAAGATTAAAAAACATTGTTTTAATTTAGCATTTGTTTCCATCACTAGGAGATAGTGGTCCACAGATGAAGAAACAGAGTATGGATTCTGGATCTAGTGCTCAAGCTATTGCACAGGCAGCCATTGCAAAGTAAATTTCTTTATCATTATTGTACTGTTTTTAAATCCTGAATATACATATAGAGTTGGAGCTCAATTAGGATTTAATCAGATGATATCTATTGAAATTAAGATCCCTAACAGATTAGTTGGACTAGGTAAGTGGTAATCAAGAATTATTTGAGTTGCTTGATTTCATTTTATACACTTTTTGGTAGTTATTGGTAGACAAGGTGAAATGATAAACAAGTTACAAGCCGAGTCTGCAGCACGTATTCAAGTTGCTCCAGGTAAATATATTATTTACAGAGAAGTATTACATGTTAAGTACATGCACAGATGGATCTGAAGTTAATGGGGAAAGGTGTGTGTCTATATGTGGAACTCCTGAAACTGTTGAGTAAGTAATGAGCTGATATAATTAAAGATTATGGATCCTTTAAGGGGGGGTACAGACATTTGATCCCTTTTTTATATCTCATCATAATTCTCTTATACTTGTCCAAAAAATTTGATCTTCAATGTTGCTTATTTAAAGAGCTTTCTGATAGTATATTAAGTTCTTACTTTCCAACAACCTACCCGAGACTTTATGCACTACTTTTGACTACTTTCGACTATTACTCAACACCACATTGTCCAAAATGAAAAAAAAAAAAAAAATTTCTGAAAGCTCTTTTCCTGCTCTTTCATTAATTTTGAATGACAGAATTTGTCTTAAAAAACATTAGGTGGGCGGTTATGACCTTTTGACTCATAACTCCACTCTAATGTTTTTAAGACAAATTCTGTTCATTCAAATGCTCTGATTTGATTGGTAAATTGCAGTTAATGACATTTGTAAGCTTTGCAAATGAGCAGAAGACTTCGTATTATTATTGTTGTTCTATTATTCATTTCACCTGTATAGAAGAGCAAAGCTATTGGTAAAAAAAGTAGTGGAAGATGCTGGTGGAGCTACTAATATGCCGGTATGTACATTTATTGTATTTTATTATTGGACTACTCTAGTCATTCCCTTCTTCAGGCACTTGTAGAACCAGGACAAGAATTATTTGAACTAATGATACCTGCAGCCAAGGTTGGACTTGTGATAGGTACGTTTTGTGCTTGTTGAATTTATAATGGGTAAACTAATAAACTCGTATCCAGAGAAATTACTCAAAATACTCTCAAAAGTCAGTGTTGTACTGAAATAGGCTTACAGTTAATTAAATGTGTAGGCGCCTTTTAACAACTCTTAATGAATGTTAAAAAATTTACATAAGATATTTTTCAAATAAAGTTTCGGAATCTTCTCAAATTACACACTTCCTGAATAGCTATTTATAGTCATTTGCTTTTCCACTCCTAGATAAAGATAGCATTCTACAATTATGTTTAATCCATAAGAACATTAATTCCTCTAGCTAGTCCTTCAAGTTCTTTGGGGCCTACAATTATAATTATTATTGTGATATTTAATAACTTAGGAAAAGGTGGAGAAATGATCAAAACATTACAGGTATGTTTTTAGTGTCTTCTGAGTTTCAGGAAGACTAATCTTAGAATACATCTTAATGGAGGATTTAATGTTTGATAGTCTAACAACAGCACAAGTTGCTCATATTGAATGTTCCATTGAAAATATACTTGAAATAGAGTCTACTGTCTGTTTAAGGAGTAGTTTAAAATGTAGGAAGAAAGCTATTTCAACTTTTATACCACAGCAGCAATAACATATCAATGCACAATTGTTATTAGTTGTGATCTCACACTATAACCTGACCTGTTAAATGCATGTATACTTCGGCAGCTCAATTTGTGTAATTCTTCAATACTTTAGTGTTTCAAACTTTAATTAGGTAAATTTTTGTGAACCCTCAATGTTCTACCTTCTAGTAGGTCATTGAAGGATTTTTAAAACACATTATCTAAGGGCCATTATTTCTAAACAGGTCAATTAAAGAGGAAATCTTACTATTGACTTCTCTGAGTGAATTGACTTAGAACTCATCTTCTCAAGTGGCCTTTCACAAATATTCCAACAAACCTTAAATTCTTAACTCATATTAAGGATCTCTAAATAAATTTATGGTATTATGTGTATCAAAAAACTAATATAATGTTGACTTCTTTATTCACACATTAATTACATTCTGTAGGAAAGTGCTGGGTGTAAAATGCAAATGATTCAAGATGGAGCTTATGCCAATGCACCTGAGAAGCCTCTCAGGATGACTGGCTCAGCTGATAGTTGTAGAGTAAGTATGTATGACATAATACCTTTGCATGATGTCTTGAGCATTGTATGTAATTTCAAGAACATGTTCTGTTTTTACTATAACTGTTCTTCATTCTTAACTTTTCTATAGAGAGCACGTGAACTAGTTCTACAACTTATTGAGCAAAAAGATTTGGAGGTCTGTGTTTATAATAATGTTTAGTTAATGCACATCAAACGCAAGCTATAGGTTTTATCATGCCCTATTGCTTACATTATATGTGCAAGACTATTATCCTTTATGCGACCCACATTAGTATTACTTTTGTGGTACTCTATTATTAGGATACATTTAATTAAGGCTAACATTGGATATTTTGTTATAGTATAGAGCATGCTGGAATTTTAGCACTGACATGTTAGTATCACAATGTAGAAACCTGTCAATAGAGATTATAGGTAACTTACGGATAAGGAGTTATTTGCTAGTTTCATTCAAAGTAACACTGAAACTGAACCATAAAATGAAGTCTATATATATTCATAGGTTCATTCCTATAGTAGTCTTCCATGTTTAAATATGCTATTAGTATTTTAAAGTATTTTCTGAGTATAAGAATTTCTCCCTTTTTTAATTCAATACTTCTCATTTTTCCAGGCCCGTGGACATGGAATGCCACAAACTATTGAGGTACATGTTTTTACTATTTTTGAGAAGCATTTTTTTTTTTTTTTTTATCTTTACAAACTGATTTTAATACCTAATGTGGAAGCTGTGATTATTTTTTTTTCAAATAGATATTGAGACATTTCCTTTGGTATAAACTGTTGTTTTATTGTTTTTTTCTTTCGTTTATAGATTGAAGTCCCCAAACCATTAGTGGGTTTTGTTATAGGACGAAATGGAGAACACATCAACAACATTCAAAATACTTGTGGAGTCAGATTACAGTTTCAGAGTGGTAATAATTTTCTCTACACTTACTGCAGGGGGTAGTGAGGAGTAATTAATTCCCCTACTACATTTGATGTTGCAGGGGTAATAATTTTGCCCACTGACTGCATTTGATATTGCAGGGGGTAGTGGGGGTAATAATTTCCCCTACTACATTTGATATTGCTGGTTACACTATTTTTGTGGTCTATAAAACTCTTTACCTGTGGTCTATGAAACTCTTTACCTGAAGTACTTGTTGCTGCCCTTACACATGAAAATAGTGATCAGGAAGATATTACCTCAGAACTTAGACATGTATGTCCTGTGATTTTTGATTACCTAAATATATTTTAATGGCTTAGCATTTCTTTATCTTTGTAGCCTAATGCACTGATTGTAAGATTTCACCAGAACAACACCAGTGAATAGAGTTTTTCGGACTCTATTCAGCTCATAATTCTATACACCTTTAAAGTCTATAGAATTTTTCAGCCAAATTCACATGAGTGACTGAGAGTATACTTTAGTAATCACGGGATAACTGTTATGCTCAGACTAATAATCTACTATGCCTACGCCTACTTTACTTTGGTAGTTAGCTACTTAGCAAATATATTTTGATTGCTAAAGGCTAGAATTTTGTTAATGAAGTCGTCAAAAGCACACTCTCTCAGCTCTAATTATTGGCAAGGAATGTAATTTTAGAGTGAGTACTAAATCACGCCATCAGTCATGCCCAACCTCTTCTTACAACATAAAATTGCTCTATAAATACTAAGCACCACTTCATAAATATAAACATCCTTTGCAGTGTATCTAGTGACATTTTGCAGGTATCAAACTTGCAGGTCATTCCCACAACATCATTATATCAATGTACCATGATATTGGGAGGGAGTTTGTGAGTATGAAGTAGTAGATGAACCATTTCTTTTGTATATTATGTGTTTTGATGTTTTTGATAGCTTATACTAAATTCATGCTGGTGTTTATTACTAGTGCTGTTCTTGTAGCTGGTGTGATAGATAGTTTTGTTTGTAACTTCAGGGTATTGGGGTTACTTTTCTTTATTCAAGGAAAAAGTATGATATTTAACTTATGTATATATGCACAGATGTTCCAGGGACAGATCATAGAATAGCAACTATTTCAGGCAATCCTGATGCGTGTGCTAGAGCTCAACGAATGGTAGAAGAAATTGTTGATGAGGTAAAATATAGCATTCATTTCTGGTATAAGATATAAATGTAAAGGAATCACTGTCAGGATTCTATATTATATTGTATTAAAAATTCTCAATGATAGAATGAGGTCAGAAAGAGTCTATTGATCTATAATGGCTATCTATAATGGTGTATTTTCTGGAACAGTTTTTTGGGATTGAAGGAGAGGAAAAAGAAAGGCTGAAATAGCCTACCACACCATTTACATTTCATAGCATCGTACAGTGTAACTTTACTGCATAATGGTGATGGGAAAGCTACACACTTCTATCCCCAGTTGTCAGAGTTTAATATAGAGTATTTTAAAGGTGGTCTTTACTTACATTATAAATTTCTGTTTAGGCAAGCTACATTATCAAACCACTGCAAAAAAAATTACTAATGTCCACATAGCAGTATTATGGGGGACAAAATTAGAACATGGCAGTATTATGAGGGATAAAATTAGAGAGCTTTTGGACATGGCTTGTTTATATTTTTTGTTGTTTTAGGTATCAAGCAAAGGTGGCGGTGGCAGTACACCTATGGGAATAAATGTGGTATGGATTTTTTTCTTCTTCTTTTTGTTGTTGTTTTTATAATACACTTCCTTGTTCTTTTATTGGCCAATTTTTCAGTTACTTCATCATTAATATTTATGTCATATTGAAGCTTTTATTTTACACACTAGCGTCGGTCAACGGGAGGTGGTGGATTCAAGCCCCACATAGAACTTCCTAACCCAACTGGACCTGGTGTGACTACTGTACAATTTCCAGTACCAGCTCAGAAATGTGGTCTGATCATAGGAAAAGGTATATCTAACTGTCCTTGTGTGTGTTGACTACTTTTATCTGGGTATAGTTTGGCCAGGGATGGTTGGTTACTTTTTGTTCATAATGACAACTGCATGTGTAGTAGGATTTGTCAAAGAACAATTGTAGTAACTGGAGGTTTAGAGACAATTGTAGTTCTGTTTCTAACTCCTTACATTTATGAACTGACTGTATCTAGCGACTGTAATTCTTGGTGCATATTAATAGGTGGAGATACTATTCGTCAGTTACAGGTTGAGTGTGGGGCCCATATTGAACTTCACAGAGGAAATCACCCTAATCCCAATGAGAAACTCTTCAACATAAGAGGTAGTTGTTGTTATTATGATGCTAATAATTCATATTGAGATTTATCTTAGGAAATCCACAAGAAATAGCTCATGCTCAGCATTTACTAAGTCAGAAAATTGAGGTAACATTGTGTATAAGAGTGATAGATGCACTGCTATTTTATTTGTAATAATATAGGGACTGCAAGTTCCAAGTGGTTATCCAGGACAGCCAGTAGAGAGGTATGCTTGCTGTTATAAAATGTAAATTGAGAAGACTGACTACCTATTTGATAGGTGATATGAGCATTTACTTCCAACATTAGGTTGCAGCACTGAACTTTAGTGATCTTATCTTTGTGTAAATATAACAGATGACAAAGACTTTAAAAATAAATGTCTAGTTGCCCTAGTCAATGGTTAATGGTAGTGGAGTAACATATTAGTCATGATTAATTGGGTAGTAGATCAAAGCTCCACACCAGAGGTTGAATGAGAGATGTGTATGAATGTGGCCTAGGTACATTCTCTTTATGACTTTTATCTACGACAACCATTTCCAAAACATAGCATTATTGTGTTCAATGATATTGCTGCTTCATCTGCTGATCAAGGTGTCTCTCAGACAGTCACAACTCATCACCTTTCTTTTAGTAATAGTCAGCAATGAATGGTAGTACTGTATTTACATCTAGCTACATTATTAGCTATAGCTAAATTCGAAAGTATATTTTTCTATTTAGTTATCAAGCAGCAGGTGGTCAAGTTTATAATGCTCAAGCTGCCAGTGCACAATTTGCTCAATACCCATATCAGCAAGCCTATGTAGCAGCAGGAGCACAGGTAATTAAAGGTCTTTATTTATACATTTTTGATGCATGCAGGTGCATGTAACACTCCTTTATACTGATAATTTTATTTTAACTTGGGTTTTAGTTGGTATTTATTATTTACCTGAAGTTTGTATATTAAGGCAGTTGTAAACCATATTCACATTTTTTATCTGCTCATAATTATTCTCTACTTTGTCCTAGAAATTTTTTTTTTTTTTTTTTTTTTTTTTTTTCAAAATGTTGCTCACTTAAAGAGCTTTCTGATGGTATTTTTACTTTCTACAACCAGTCAAAATTAATCTGTAAGCCTTCAAAGGGCAAAGGGGAGGAGTAAACCATATGTAATGCACTGATTCACGTTTTTTCCTTTTTTAGATATCTACTCATATTTATCCTCTACTTTGTTCTAGAAAGTTGGGTTTTTTCTCAAAATGTTGCTCATTTAAAGAGCTTTCTGATGGTATATTAAGTTTCAACAACCTGGTCGAAGTTAGCCTGCAAAACTTCATGTACTTTTGACTATTACTCAACACCACAATGTCCTAGACGGAAAGAAAAAAAAAGACTCATAACTCCCCTCCAATGTTTTGTACACAAATACCTACTATTCAAATGAAAGAGCAGGAAAAGAGCTTTCAGAAAATATATATATTTTTTTGCATCTAGGACAATGTGGTGTTGAGTAATAATCGAAAGTAGTCAAAAATAGTACGTGAAGGTTTGCAGGCTAACTTCGATTAGGTTGTTGGAAAGTAAAAACTTAATATACCATCAGAAAGCTCTTTAAATGACCAACATTTTGAAAAAAAAATCAACTTTCTAGGACAAAGTATAGGATAATTATGAGCAGATATATAAAAAAGGGAAAAAACGTGAATAAAATGGTTTACACCCGCCTTATTTAAATGACCTTATGTTCCTGATGCTTTGAGCTCTTTTATTTTTATTTTTCAGCAACAGCAACCACAGCAACCGGCATCTGATCCTGGTGAGTTGTTTGTTAGCTACCATAGTTTCTTATTCCAGATTATTGCTTGTCCATATTTACTCTAGCTCATCAAGCTGCCTGGGCTGCTTACTATCAACAGTTTTATGCTGCTCAACAAGCTCAAGCCCATGCTCAAGCCCAACAGAATCAGCAAGGAGGTATGTTAACAAATAGGTGTGTGTTGAACTGGAGAGATAAATTATTACTTGGGGCACTTCCAACAACCTGTACATCACTTTATTTTGGAGGAGCTCAACTTTTCCGAGTTTTTCACTAATTAGGAAAATCCATTAAACTTATGCTCTTGAAACTAATCCTCAATTTTCTTCTCATTTACGTGGCCTCATGAAAGTTTTTTGTGAGAAGCTTCAGGATAACCTATTCTCAAAAGTTGAGCTCCTCCAAAATAAAACACTATGGTACTAGCTGTTTGCACAAATAATTTTTTCTCTAATGTACCAACTTGTATAGCTATACTATAAGTTACCTATTGATTGATCTATTGACGTTTCTGAAATTGAACAATAAAAATATAAACATTTATGGTACCTGGTTTATAATAATAAAGGTATTTTTAGAAAGGAGTATTCAAACAAAACTTATGTGCACCAATATTTATCTCAGTGGTGGGGGTTGTCAGTGGGGTTGTTGCTAAAGTATGGTACTGAAGGTAAACAGTGGTATTATTAGTGGTGGGGGTTGTCCTGAGGTTTAGTACTGAAAATAACAGTGGTGGAAGTGCCTACAACGCTGGTTCCTGAACTTTCTACCAGTCAACCTTTGGCTTACTAACAATGTGTTGTGTCAAGTGATCCTCCACTACAAAACTTTTACATAACATGTACCTATAGAGGCCCTAGCACTTATCATAGTTGCCGTCATTTCCAAAGACTCAAAGCAATTCCCAAGCCCACAAATAGTGGCTCCAACAAGGCTCTTGTTGAGGACTTGCTTGATTTTTAGCAGCTGTTTCGAGGATTGTATATTTTTCAGAAGGATAGAGAAGGCATTTGTTGTTTTGAACTCTAGATTTGTTTTGCTATAAGAAGAAATGAATACATCAATGAATAATTAGTCAACTTAGAGTTGTCATTGTGGGATAATGGCCACAAAGCTGTGGCTTTCATGTTTAGATATCATAAGTGTCACGAGAGGTATCAGATCAAAATATACAGAAACACATACAAAAAATGAGTACCCTTGACTTCCTTTGTTACATTTGACTGAGATACAGCTGCCACTGTTGCATGTCTAAAACCCTAGTAGGAATAAGATTCTGTCAAAAGATAATAATTATCAATGGATTCATCTAGCAAGGATTAGTCATGCTGTTGTGATAAAATCTAGAACTTCGACAGTTATTTATCTTCATATGTCCTTGTGATATTTCGGAAGTATGGTAGCATGGTCTCTAGTGATGTGCTCAGCGGAAGGTCTTAGCCTTTATTACATTTGAACTATACTCTGATGAATAGTGACCTTGAGCTAGAAGAACTCTTGACCATTTCTCTATGGGTTTTGCTCTTGACCTAGCACTAAAATCACTTCTGGCTCCATGGGTTACATCAAAGTCAGACAAGCACAAAGTGTATCTGTAAAAGGTCACTTCTATAATTATACACATACAACTATTCTACAAAACCTTGGTTCCTCCTAATTCCTTGACATCAAATATTTTCAGGGCTGTCCCAGGACTTGTTAAAGTTTATAGTTGCTTGTCTAAACTGTATACAACATGTTTATGCTTTGTGCTGAGACATACCAGTTTTTTGTTTGTTGTTTGTTTGTTTTTATAATGACTAACTTATTACCTTGGAAGGAGGGGAGGATTAAATGTGCTATCTATATTCACATACTAAAATCCTAGCAAAGATGTAGCAGCATGCTTAGTACTTACTGTTACACAGGTGCACCACCTCAACCACCACAAACTCAGGCTGGACAAACTGGAGATATTCAAGCACAGTGGGCTGAGTATTATAGATCCCTTGGATATTCTTATTATGGTCAACAGCCAGGAGGACAAGGACAACCAACACCACAAGGACAACCAACACCACAAGCACAAGGACAACCTGGACATCCTCCATCAAGTGCTACTGTTGGTGGAGAACAAAAGGTATTAATAATAATAATATATGGGGCACTTGTATTTAATTGTTGGTGAAAAAATGGCTGGTGATAATGTACATGCCCCTCCAAAAGAATACTTAATAACATGGTTCCCCTTATAGTTAGTGATTGACTAACTATAGCTATTTGGTTATATCATGTATGTATTTGTATCATTTTTCATTCCAGTGAACTGCATTTTGTTGATGTACTTTGCCATTATCCTGATCTCTGTGGACTGTATAATATTATTGCTACACTTACACCTGATTTAATTTTTCAGCTGCCTATTATTTTATGAACATAATATTTTACATGCACAATAATAATTATGTAAATTTGTAATTCCCACTTTTTACCAGTGATTGCATGGTACTATTGGACACCACTACTGAACAAAGTTATTGTAACTGGCTGTCTCATCTGTGTCACTCATCCCTTTCTGGGTTTGCACACCATTAAGTGATCAGGTGATGAAATAATCAACTCAAATACAATGTTTCTTGGTCTGATGCTGTTCTTACATGTGATTGCATTTTCTTCATTTCTTTATCGATTCTTCTTTGCATATCGTATATTCTGTAATATAGTGCATTCTTCTATACAATCATGATTATGTAATTATATGTTTTATAGAAGTTGTTCCGAAGGATTCATGAAATTATCGTTGAGCTGCAGAAACTAGCTGTTATTACTATATAATAGTTTTAAGCTTTTTTGTCTTGACAATGTACTGTACTATATTTTTAACCACAATGTTTATGAATAATAGGTTATGCTTGAATGAACACCTTTGATAATGTATTAACAGCACAAAAAGCAAATGCATTACATAAAATTCGCTGCATAACCCTATAAGTATCCAGGTCTTGAATTGATAAGGTTACAACAAAGTGCAGTGGTAGTTATTAAAGTTATACCTATATATCACTTTGATTCTTACTGGGGTATAAGTATGTCATTGTTTAAGCCAGTAGATACTAATAAGGTGATGTATATAGATACATTCATTCATCTGTTTAAAACAAACTTTCCCATGGAGAATGACTAGCTTCTTGATGAATTATCAAAAATACTTAACGTGCAAGTTATGGTGCTGCATCTTAACATTTACTTGGGTACAATCAAATTTGTTTCCTACATAAACTGCTGGTCATGTACAACCCAGTATTTCCCCCTTTATTTCCCACAATGAACAAATAGCTCCCAGGGCTTTAGTCTATACACAATTCAGCAAATATCAAATAGTTACGAGCCTGGGGGTGGCCTGGTTCCTCATGAACTTTCGAGTGCTAAACCTAAGCTTGGCATAAGCTATGTATGGCCCAGTGAGACATGGTTGGTCAGCCCAGCTGGGCAAGAAGTTCAAGGAGGTATAAAAATTTTGTTTTTGCAAATCCATTAAATGCTTTACACTTTTGGGGGGTTTTGAATGTGACTCACACATCTATCTTTAACACATAGCTAAACCTTGTGTTCAATCTGGAACTGATTTCATAGCTTATCTGCCTTTTCAGGTCAAAAATACAAAAAAAAAAAAAACCAACCTATGTACCATAATATGGTCTTCATGTAAAGTCCTGAAATCACTGAGAATATCTCAAATGTGTGTTGACAGGTGATGATGGATCTAGTGTGTTTAGGGATTAACCATTAGTTAGTAGACGATAAAGGACAGGTAATGCAGAATTTTTATTCCGCCACGACATTTGAATGTTCTAAATAATGCTCTCTACGTGGGCAGGGCACCGGTATATATAATAGTATTCACAATCCTTACCTCATTATTTATACTAGTGACTGTTCGGTCGATTCGAGCGCCTTCAAACTAGGTTTGTTGTATTTAACTCACATACCATTTTATATTTACATATATCTGTGGCATTCACTTAGCCCTAGCCTTACCTAATATTTAAGTAGCTGAGTGGTTATAACTGGCTAACTCTATGATTGCTTCATCTATCAATAAGGACAGCCAACTTAAGCTAGGTTTGGTTACTTTAACCTTGATTAGACTGCCTTTATCCCTAACACTAGCTTAGTTGTGTGGTGATCAGGGTGGGATTTTCATTTTATATCTTAGTTAGCTGACATTCATTTTTGTATAGAATATTTTATGTTATAATCTGTCACTAATGGTTTGTAAGGATAGGCAATAGCTTGTTGGCTATGATTGCATTGGTTCCATACAAGGAAATGATGTAATCTTGCGTAAGGAAATGATGTAACCTTAGGTAAGGAAATGATGCAATCTTGTATTAATATGATATCACTGTTACCTTTGCTGCTGCCTTGTGTTAAATGACTATAGTTATCATTTTTATAGCACTCTGACCTTTTACCCTTTTTTCTTTTACACAAGGAAAATTTTTGTGTGATCAATGCTTTCACTTGTATAGATGGAAGACATTCCTAAAGGTGATCCAGCAAGTGGAGCTAAGATTTTCAAGCAAAGATGTGCTCAATGTCATACCACAGAAAAGGTAATAATAAGTGTAATGCAATCACCATGATTAGGGATTGTGAATTATGCTCATCTTTTTGTTATTATGCTATGCTAGCAATGCTCATCATTTTTAATAATTATGCTACATATTATTATGCTCAACATTATGCTCATAGACAGGGTCCAAAGGTCACCTCAATTGCAACCACATCCTGCACACATGACAGATCACTATAGAGAGAGTATTTAGTGATCTCAAAAATTCATTTAAAAGAGTCCCAAAGCCAGTCACTGGAAGATTATATTGAATTGTCATTAATGTTACAGTACAATAGTTTTTTTTGCCAAAAAATACTTCATTATTCTCATAAATACCGTATAGCGGGAAATTTTCGAGGAGAAATATCTTCGTGGTTTTCAATAGTCAAATTTATTTGTGGAAAAAATTTGTGGTTTACAGATCGATGCCATCTCAGTTAAACCATAAAATTAAAAGTTCATGGGTAAAACATTCGTGGTTTTAGTCTAACCACGAAGATATTTCCCCTCAAAAATTTCCCGCTATACGGTATATCAATTATGCTGCTCGAAATTATGCCGGCATGATTCACCAACCCCTAACCATGGTGATACATGTTGAGTTATATATAAGTTTACAAATGTAATAGCACATGAGTAATGTGATTGTACAATTTATAAATTTGATCCCTACATCACCTTAAAGCATTAGATATGAAAATATAACACCCGACATATTAAAATTTTTCACAGAGGGCTTGCTCAACCACACTTACTCCCAGAAATTTGGTTCAAATACATATTATCTCTCAGAGTTTTCTAATGGTAATATTTTAATTACATCCATAGAAAGGTTGCATAAATGATTTAAATTAGGGTATTGATCAATACTCTGTGCTGGTTGTGGTTGATGCCCATATTTTTTACAGCCTCATCCTTGCTGAGATATAATATACACATGCCAAATAATAGGGGGAAATAGTGTACACACATGGGACCAGGGAGTCTGTGAAGGAACTCCGTGTAATAATGCTGGCTAAGAGGAGTGTTTTGCAACAACAATGTTATTATTTAAAATACAGGAGACAAGATAGACACTTTGCAGGAATAAGGCTTTGAATGTTCTCTCAAAAATAAACAAACATGATGATTATATACCATGGAGATAAAATAAAATGGACCAATGAAAATAACTATTTGTGATTAACCAATAAGAATAGCTGTTTTGATATAATATAATAATGCTGCAGGGTACTAAAATAATAATGTTAAACATAAGTCCAGTTCTTCACAGAGTCACTTAGTTTGTTTGTTTGTTTTTTGCTATATAGGGTGGTAAGCATAAAACAGGTCCAAACTTAAATGGACTTATTGGACGAAAAACTGGTCAAGCACAAGGATTTACCTATACTGATGCTAATAAAAATAAGGGTATCATTTGGGGTGAAGACACACTATGGATATACTTAGCGGCTCCAAAAAAATATATTCCTGGGACTAAGATGGTGTTTGCTGGATTGAAAAAACCAAAAGAAAGAGCAGGTTAGCTATTATTTTAAGTATCATTGTCAAGAATGACCAGCAGAAAAATTACCATTATTATCATAGAGAGAGTCATTACACTGTTAGTTATAGTTAAATTAATCACTATTTTTCATGTTAGCAATAAGCTTCATATCACACTGGGACGTAATTTTATGCTTTTTATGGTCTGTCCTATAAGTTCTTACCTCTTTGTAAAATTGTACAAGACTCTATTATGGTAAGCCCTAATGTAGTGTGTCCCGAAAGGAATAGGTCTACAGTAAAGTTTATAATAGTCACTGCAGAAATACCAGTACCTGTAACTTTTTCCTTAAGGTATATATGTTTGACCTTTGTATTCATAATGACCTTTTTTCAAAAGAAATTCTCTTAGAGCATGCTTTTTGTTCTAGTAAAAAGGTGTTTATTTACATGGTGTCTGCTTATGTGTGTATTGACATAGTTCAATAACTCTATTTATGCTTAAAATGACATAACATAATATTTTCCTGGTCTAGGAATTTATGTGCTATCATGTACATTACACAAAGAAATTTAGTTACTAGACTTTTTTGTGATCATATCCCATCAAGGCAGCTTTGTTATAGTGAGCTCCTAGCACATCATGGAGAAAACCTACATGTTGTTCAAAAATTAGTTTGGTATGTTTTGGCATACCTGGCATGGCAGTTTCTGGCTGGATTGTATGAAATTGACCTGTCTTTTCTTTTAGTAGACCACACAAAATCTTGACCAGATTTGTGTTTTGTCCTCATTTCAGGGGAGAATAATAATAGGCTGTGTCAATGACATAGCATGAGTGGTCAAAACTCCACTCTTGTGAACTTGGCACAGCTATGGAGGAAGGAGTGATTGGGTTGTACTGGGCAGATTTTTTTTTTTCTTTTCTCAATCAAACCCTTCAAAGGGAATCAAAACCCTTTGTCATGTCAAATTCACTGTGGAACATGTAATCAGGACTTCTTCAGATACAGTATATAGTGACAAGGTGCTGAAAATTTTGAAGTTAAAATGGGCCCTTCTTGCCACATGTCACAACACTTGAAGGTAATTTTTGGAGAGACAGAAGTACACAAATCATTCAGGAGTTCTTAATATGAGGACTTGGTCTGCCCTGTTCCAGGATTTATCTCCTTTACATCTCTATCACCTTGTCCTTCTACTTCACCTACTACAACCCCTTGTTCCTTTTATCCCCCAACTCACTGTTGCTCTATGCCACTGGCCTACAAGGGAAAATTGACTTGATAATTAGCTATACCAAAACTTTGCCCTACATACAAAAGCATTCTTGGCCTACTCAGTACTGAAGCGAAAACAGGACATAGTTACACAAACTATACCTGGACATTGAAATAATCTTTACAAAAAAAAAAAAATCTTATGCAACATTCATTCTCTACCAGCAACTTCAGTACCTGACATCAAAGCAAGTTAACCAAAACACATGAGTTTAGTTTTGGTAACTGTATTGAATATCCTATGGTTTGAACTACCAATCCTAGTTCATTATTATTTGAGATATATTTTATCTCTTCCTAGGCTATTAACTAGTTAATAGGATAGCATTGTGTTTTCTATGGCAAACTTATAGGAAGAAAGTGAAGCAGTAGCTGGCCCTTCGATCATTTTAACTAGACCTAAACATGTCATTCATCATAATCACTAGATGAATGCTAGCATAAGAGTAAGGTCAAGCAGACAACTTTAACTAACATAGAGTTATTATAGATTGACTAATGTTAAGGTAGCCAGTCCTTTATTATACCTACAATTGATCTATAAAAATATTATGCTTAATGTGGGAATAGAAAGCATTTTCTTGTGTATTGAATTGCCTGACTCCCAGCATAAATTGAATGCTGGTTTGCTCTATAAAGTGAAAGTAGAAAAGAAAGAAATAAAGATTCCTATTTACAGTTGTTGATGAAAATAGATGTGCATAGTAATACAAAACTTTTATTTCTTCTGATATAGTCATTTTGGTAAGAGGTGTTTCTGTGATAACTTAGGACTTGAAACAAAATGTATTCCTAGTTGTTCTAGAAGGTACCTTGCCAGCTCAGTAAATGCCTCAGATTATAACCATAACCCCCTAGGTTGTATATATCATGCCTATAGTTCAGTGATGGTACTTCTAGAATTTCATGGCTAATGAAGTCAGTTTCTAGCCACTAATTGCAATGTTATAGGCTAGATTCTTGAATACCAAAGCACACCTTTTTGCTTGCAGAAAGTGTATATTGTTCTAAGAGTAAACTCACTTTGTAATGCCACATTAGATGAACTGAGTAACTGTACAAAAAATTAAACACCAGTATTTGCATAAGATGCCAACTGCTAATTCTAAAATAAATGTTAAAGGAATCAGAATGCAATTGTTCATCTATTTCTGCGCTTTTTACTGAGTCTTATTCCCCCACATACTCTCACATTATTTGTATAACTGACTATATGAGCTTTCATAAAATTTTATTAGGGCTTTGCACTAACTCTTTTCAATACACTTTCCATGAATCAGGTATGGGGAGAGCAAGTTGGAAACAGTCCATCCAAAATACACTACATGCTATCACTTCTTGGAATAAGCCACATTTAACGATAGTAGATCTGATACATGAATAGCACCAAGTACTATAACCAGTCAGACATGCAAGCTACAACATTTTACTATCATCCCATTGTTACTTAGTCTGTCATATTGAATGAAGTATGATCTGAATCAATAGCTAAAGGCTTGTTTTTAGTCAGAGAGCTAGCTGAACCAGCTTCAATTTATAAATTAGACTCGTAGTCAGCTTCAAACTCACAAATATTCTCATTACTGAAGAATGCAGTATCTATTTTTAGACCCAGGTGTTTTTACATTACTAAATAACTAGTAGTATACTTGAGTAAGTGTCAAAACTGGTTACTATGCTATGTCCCCTTTCCAGTCCCTCCTTGCAAAAAGCACTTGACTACATTCTCCAATGATGTTATATGTGCATGTATATAGAAGATTCCTAATCTATACCTAACTATTTAATAGATTTAAGTATTTAACAGAAGTTCATGAATTTTGATCCCTCTCTTATTTGATCCCTTTTTGCATTGTAAATGTATTTGTCCTTCATTTTTTTTCCTTTTATATATACTAATTTGTGCATAGCTGAGGCGAACATTAATAATTAATTCTTATTATTAATGGAATTTACTGTTTCTTGTATGTGATTTTTAGATCTAATTGCTCATCTTAAAGAAGCAACCAAGTCTTGAACTTTCAGATTGGATTATTAGATGTCATTATTTATTTGTGTCTGTCATAAATGTACAGAGCAACTGATTTCTATATTAGACTGGAATTAACACATGCATTTCTCATGCTATATAGTATATACTCATAGTCATATCTTGTATGTGAATATGGTAATAATTTAGGCTATTTTCTTTATCACTGTACACCTCTATTTGGTAGTTCCATAATTTTCCTCGGCATGATAAGCAGGTATACTGATGTTGCAGACAGATAATATGAAACTTTCAAAATTATAGCTTTCCAGTCTAATGTTAGTGCTATTTGTGTTGAAATGCTGTTTTTTGTGGTGATGCATTGCATGATTTATAGCATGACAAGTAGTTCATGATCATGACTTTAGTAAGAGTATGCACAACTTTATTAAGACCATCATGCATGCAACCACATGAATAAAGATGAGGTAATTTACAACTTCAAGCCTATTGGGGAACTGAAATTCAAGGTTCAATTTCCCCCATAAACTTTATTATTGGAGAAATCAATATACTAATATCACGAAGAGATTTGATATGTGACAACTACACTAAAGATGACTCATGTTTTCAACAAAATGCATGCCACATTGAGTCAATAAGCATGGAAAATCCCAAAGGTGTGAGCAGCTGCATGTTTGCATATTATATAAGCATTACTTAGCTAGGAAACCCAAATCCTCAAAATTTTGGCCCCAGAAGGGGGGATACCTCCAACCCCTCAAATTTCCATAATTCATTGATGTGCCAATAGATCCCTCTCCCCACCCAAGCCAAAATAGCCTGATAGTAGATGTACATCAAGTCCAATTCTGACAACCTTTGCTACTGAGTGAGGGTTAGATTTTAACCCAGTATGTTCATGCTGATACTTATGTCACCACGCATGCTCTTGGCCCAGAGTTTTATTATTAAATCATTAGTACACCATGATCACTTTATTAGCTATAGATGTCATCACTAAAGCTATTGATTAATATAGAACCAGTTGCAGAGCCTCAAGGATCTCACATCAGAATTGTATCACCAACAAACTCTAAAAATGACTCTCATAAATTATTGGATGTCCAGATAATCGCTGAGTTACAAGAGGATGCCGATTGATTGTACACTAACCATAGAGTATGCAATGTGCATTGGACAAATTCGTGTTAATTAATGTGGGTAGACGACAGAACCTTTGACCTTTTACGCCGACTCGACTATGGAACCTAAAAAGTACTCACCTTGCAATGATAATATCATTTTAGCCACTGATTCGTACAAGGTATGTTTTGCTGATAAATATAAAACAGTTTAAACTCTATAGCTAGCAGGCCGGTTCTTCTATCTACTGGAGTAGGTGGGTGGGTTAGAGGCTCTAAGCGTTCCCAAGCAGTCTATATTCTACCCCGTAATCTTTATCTAGCTACAATCCACTCACAATGCAGTATTTCTCATGTAATTATTAAGTTTTGAACTATTTGCTGCAAGTCAGAGAATTGCTGGTGTGTACTGTCACCATGCCTCCTCACAGTGAGAGCCAAGATATCACACACTTCGACCAAATTAAATGGTACAAAGAGCCTCTATGAAGATAGTAAAAGTGGCTATAATAATTCATGGGCTAGTTTCTTTCAGGGTACATTGGGGAGTGGGAGTGGACCAAACTTAAATATTTCTTGAGTGTAGCCCCACTCAATAACTTTACTAATTGGTATGGTAATCTGCTGTAATAGGGATCTCTTGTTCTGAACTCAAGAGTATCTCTTCTAAAGCAAAGTGCTATATTTTATAACTTTACCCACAATAGCTTTATGGATACAGTCTAATTGCCACTGTACTGGATACACTACAATGTCACATCAAGCATAATTCCTGATAATTCCCCAATGAAATCAGATAAACCTTGAACTATAAGCTGAAACTTGCACCAGCTGTTTGTGGTGCAACTCTAGCACATAATTATGTCAAATGCCAAGTTAGCAGTAAGTCTATAAGATGAATTAGGCAATTTCAATCTTTTTTTCATTTTGCTATAGCCTACTGTATAATTATATACTGTAGTCCAAAAATATTTTTTAATAACTCCCAAAGTAAGGCCATGCTTTCTATGATTATAAATACCACCACACATGAATGTAATGCTAAATAGCTATATTAACTGGTGTTGTCTGGCTCCACAATTTCTTCCTCCATGTTTTGTGAAAGGGGAGGAAGGTTGGGGAAGGGAGGGAGTAACATTTATAGCTGTGGCAGATAAATCCAGGACATCATAATTTTCACTCTATGCTTATTCAGTGGAGACCTTTAGAAAGACAACTGTTTATTTATATCCTTAGTTAGTGTTTGTAACTAAACAGTATTGCAATCAGCTTATACAATAGCTAGTAAAACATGTACTACATAAACATGGCCATTAACTGTAAATGGCAGGTATAAGGGAAGGAATAGGTATAGGTGTTCATAAAGATATGGTCTATTCTCTCTTTTAAATCCACTTACAACCACTCAACTATTTATTCATTCATTAAGATATCACTTTTCTCTGGATAGGATTAGCCCAGGCTTGCATCCACCTTCTGAGAAATAAACTTTTACCAAAAAAGTAGCCTCACAAATACTGTACTGGTCATTATGTAATGAAGTGTGCACATTGACAATTAGACTGGATATTGCGAACATATTATGTATAGGTGCCCATAATTCTCTATTAATTCATACGAGCAGCTGTTTTAATTGTACTACATAAACCTTTCAGTACATGTATATATTGTTTTGAATTCAAATCTTTAGATGAAAGTAAATTATACTGTGAGGAATTTCATTCATGGATACAATATTCTAATCATCAGTTTGTACACTTGGGGTAATTATAGGTAATATCATCCATTGGCTAATATTGGTATTGGTGGGATAATGATGCTCAGTCCAGCTAGGTATATTTCTACCTACACTAAGTAGTGCTTATAATATAATGTGGTGCTAGTTTTTTACTCAAGCCCACAGTGAAGTAATTGATCCCTTAGAATTAATTATGACTCTTTAGTAGCATTATTATATTATATATGGACTGCCTATAATTGACGACTTAATTATTATTATTGAAGGAAGGCTGTGGTCATTTCCGGTATTTTTGTAACTAGCCAAAGAAAAAAATTTGCAACCTTTGTGTAGCACACATTGGTGATGGATTCTGCATAGTTTGGCATTGTAACAGCTAGGTTAAACATAAGTCTAAATATTAAAACATTAACCATTAACTAGGTCTAAATATTAACTAGGTTAAACATTATTAGCTAAGTCTATATTAAAGCATTTGTATTGTTGTTAGACCCCCTGCCAGGATTTTATATAGGATTATTTTGTGGGAGTGTTTGGGAACTCCAAGCACTGGGGCTACGAATTGGTGATGATTACTTGCAAGAGAAACTCAGACTTTATCATGATGTTTAAATTAACAGTGTTAAAGTAGGGTTCTAAATGTTTCTATCAAGTTTCAATGTATAATTCTCTAGGTTACTCATCACCTGCAATATCCAACAGGGACAGAGAAAGTGTACTCTTACTTTGAATGTCGTGGTGGAAAATATCCTCAAACTGTATTTTTTGGACTACAATACATAATAAAGGTAATTTTTAAGTCTATAGTTTCTGAACAAGGTATATGGATGAAGGAGAATTGTATGAAACATGAACCTTTATCTCTTCAACTGTCCACCCTCTCTTGTTTGTCCTGTGGTCAATGGTATTCTCATGAAAGTTATCCCGATGTTTGAAATTGATCAAGAGGTAATAGGTGCCATGTGAAGTCAACAGACTTAAATGATCCTCTCATAGAATTAATTTTAACATAGCTTAGGTAGAAAAATACATTTTTTCACAAGGTTGGTTACCTTGTTGTATATATACTTACATAATCCCTATTTGAAAGGGATAGTATATCAAAAAGTAAGTACGTGTACTTCTAAAAGTGCTACAGAGATGTGTGGATGTGATATCATTAAATAATACATCATAATGGGACATAGAACATTGTATGTACTTATATAATAATTATTATATTTGAAAGGGATAGTATATCAAAAGGTAAGTACGTGTACTTCTAAAAGTGCTTCAAAGATGTATTGATGTGATATCACTACCCTCTTAAATAATAGACATAGAACACATGGTCTACAAATAATTCTAATGTTAGATAATCCTTCATGATATCATGTAATAGGTTTTCATGCTCTCCATATGCAACCTGGTATTTTATCTGCCAGATATCATTACTAGACCTACTAGAGGACAAAGCCAGTTGGGTGGTGGAAGAGTTAGCATGATAAACTGTCTTAGCAAGATATTATAGTCAAAGGTTTATTACTAGTTCAGTACAACTGGCAATAACTCCACTATATAAAGCTGATCAGAATGGTATAAGAATGATAAATAGCTAGCTACACAATATATATAAGGCTACTGTTCTGAGGCCCTACACCCAGCTTGACATACAAAAACAGCAACACAAAAACATTACTAACAGTAACACAGAGACAGTACATTAACACCTACATAGTGTAAACTGATAGTCTGTGACACTCTTCCTCCCTTGGATTGGAAGTTCAATTGGTAATAATCTGGTGGTTTCCTAACTTGTTTAGAACCTCAGGGTTCAGAAGAGCTTGTGTGCTCCACCACTACTGCTGGTACATTTTGAGATACAGTGGTGTCAACTTCTGGAGTAGAATGGCTTTCTTCCCTAGCCTCATCAGAAGACTGTTCCATAGATAAAATTTCAACATCTTCCATTAACACATCAGATGATATTGGAGTATCTCCTTCCTTGCCACAACGTTTATGGATGTGATCAACGTGTCTTCGTATGATTTATCCATTTTTTATTTTAACCTCGAATGACAATGGTCCTGTCAGCTCACATATTTTAACTGTAATCCACCTTTCTTTTGGTTGTGTAAAAATTATCTCTAACATAATAATACATATACTCCTTCCCCCACTTTAAATTGTTAAACTTTGGTATATACATCATGATATTGCCTTTGCTTTTGCTGATGATGTTGCACCTGGGATTATATATCAGGGTACAACAAATCCAATCGAGACCTTGGTCTGTGATTCATTAGGAGTTGAGGTGGTGACATTCCAGTAACTGAGTGAGGTGTTATCAGATATTGGAATAGAAATCAACTAATTTTGTCTCTATAGTTCCTTCCGAAATTCTTTGAATACCACAGCAACCATTGACAAACTGAGACAAATTTTTGCAACCCATGGATTGCCATAGACTATTGTGAGTGATAATGCAACTTCATTCACAAGTGCTGAATTTCAACAGTTTGTTCGAAAATGGAATACATCATATTACCAGCGCTCCACAACACCCCTCATCTAATGGGTTGGCAGAAAGAGCTGTTCAAACCTTTAAACAAGGAAGATGTTGAAGGTGTTATATTGACTTCTAGCCACTTAGAAAAGGCATCTACCAATACTAAGAACATTTTTCATAGAAATAGACCTGCGTAATCAATATGCAGTCTTGACCATAGTTGTTTTGGAAACTCCCAAGGATGTAAAGGAGCTACTGCTGGTAAAGGGTAAGACAATTGACAAGGTTCACATGTCTTTACCATCTCTTCAATGACTTGGTCTAACTTTGGCCACCATAAGCCAAACTCTTCCTCCCTGATGTGTCTCATGGAGTATACCAAGAACATGTGCTCTTCTTTAGGGTGGAATAAAAATCCTAGATCCCCACAACAAACATCCATCCTGTACTGAAATTTCCATTCTTTGTTGATAATAAGGTCTCATCTGCACATCCTGACAATGTCAAGGCCAATGTGCCATACAATACCTCTTCACCCTTGCCAGTGTGGGATCTCTATCTGTCCAAGATCTTGTCTGAGCTGCTTTGACTGTGGTAGACTCAAACTGGCACAACACTTGTACAACATCCTCGGGCACAGAAACTCTTCCTGGTGCTTCAATCTGCTCAATCCATCTGCATTCTCATGGTGTTGACCAGGTTTATAGCCAATTGAGTAGTGATACACTAACAAGCCCATTGTTGTATACGAGAGGATGTCATGACTGGCACAGGACGTGTTGTTAAATAAATCTTTTAGTGGTTGTTGATCGGTATAAATCGTGAACCTCAGTCCATATAAGTATTGGTGGAATTCCTTAACTCCAAAAATAATAGCTTAAGCTTCCTTTTCCAGTTGTGAATACTTTTTTCTCTGCTGGAGACTGAGTTTGAGGCATATCCAATAGGTCGCTCACTCCTGTTCTCCATACGGTGAGAAATCACAGCATCCACTCCATATGGTGAGGCATCGCATGCCAGTATATCTCCTTTGTATTGTCATAATGGACCAATACTGGAGCTTCCTGCAATAGAGATTTAGCTTTCTTGAATGCCTTAATCTGTTCTGCTTTCCATGACCATCATTAATCCTTTCTTGGTAATTGGTATAACGGTGCCAACACTGTGGACAATTGAGGTAGGAACTTCCCATAGTAATTAATAAGGCCCAGAAACGACTGTAGCTCTGTCACATCTCTAGGGTTAAGGGCATCTCGTATTGCTCGAGCCTTCTCATCAGTAGGATGTAGATCATCTCTGTCTATCCTGTGGCCAAGGTACTCTACAGAAGTGGTCATAAAATAACATTTATTTCTCTTCAATCTTAACCCAGCATCTTCCATTCATTTCAGTACTAGGTCTAAGTGTTTCCATATGCTTCTCCTAACTCTTTCCAGAGATTAGAATGTCATCCAAGTACACTGCTACACCTGGAATTCCCTGTAGCAAGGATTCCATGGTTTGCTGGAATATAGCCGGTGCCGATACAATTCCAAAAGGAAGTCGAGTGTACTTAAAAAGACCCTTGTGTGTGTTGATAGCAACATAGTCTTGCAGTAACTGCTGATAAGCATGTGACAAATCAAGTTTACTAAATAACTTCCCTCCAGCTAGATTTAAAAACAGATCTTCTATTTTGGGTAAGGGATACAACTCAGTTTCTGATACCTGATTGACTGTGGTTTTATAATCCCCACAAATTCTTATCTTTCCATCTGACTTCCATACTGGAACTATAGGGGCGGCCCATTTGGAAAATTGTATGGAGTCAATATTTCCTTCCCCTTGTAACCTCTCTATTTCTGCTTCTATCTTATCTTTAAGTATAAAAGGTACAGACCTGGCTATGCAGAATCTGGGGTGGGCATTCTGATCCACATATAGTGATACCTTCATTCCTTTGAGCGTGCCCAGTTCTTTCCCTAACACCTTTGCTCATTTTTCGAAGATCCTGTTTAGTCCCTCAGTTGCTTGCAGATGATGTATTTCATTCCAGTCCAAACGCAACTTGCTTAACCAGTCCTGACCAATGAGACTTGTTCCATCTCCCTTTATGACCAGTAGTGTCACTGAGACCTGTGGACCATTATGTACCAATTGAACTTGGATCTTTCCACAAATGTTCGATTCTTCACCTATATATGTTTAGATATGGACTAATGATTTTTCGATGATCAGCTGATTCTCATACCAAAGTTTCTAATAAGTTGCTTCACTAATAATTGAACTTGAGGCTCCTGTGTCCACTTCCATGATAGTCTTAACTCCATGAGTGACTGACTGTAACTTCAATTGGTTTGCCCTACTATGCAGAGCATACATTCCATAGTTTTTACCCTGAGGGTGGTTCCTCTTCTTCCAATAGATTTGTACATCCTCCTTTGGCTTTTGTTTCTCCCAACGGGAACTATTGCACATCTTATGTAAATGGCCTGTCTCTCCACAAGTGTGACATTCACTGTCACGAAAACGACATCTTACACTGGAATGCCTGCATCCACCATGGTAACATGGAGAATATGTGGTGGTACCTGTCTCCAAGGCCCTGGCTTCTTCGGCTTCTAACAATTATTGTATTTCACTTGATGAACTCTGGGGGGTTGGCCAACGGACTTCTGAATGTCTTGAGCATCTTTGTCTGCTGCCTCCATCGATAATGCAATGTCTACTGCCTTGTCATAAGTCAGCTTTGCCTCAGCAAGTAGTTTCCTCTGTATGTGACTATCCCCAATGCCGCATACCAATCTATCATGGAGCATGTCACTAATGCTTTCGCCAAACTCGCAGTGTTCCAAGGTAGTTCTTAGTGCAGCCAAATAATTCATCACTGACTCTCCAGGCTGTTTCATTCGAGTATGGAACTTATATCGCTGGACCGTTACAGTAGGTGCAGGGTTATGATGCTTCGTCACTAGTTTGACCAGTTAACTGTAAGTTTTCTTGTTCGGCCTCACTGCTGCTGCGAGACTTCAGATCAAGTGGTAGGTAGCTGAAGGATCACCAGCTTCTTTGCGGCATCCCCAGTATCGTTGGCAATAACTATTCCACATACTCTACCCAGGACTTGGCTACAGGATTGAACTACTCCATGTGACTATGACTGGCCATGATCCCAAACTCGTCGCCAATTTATGTGATAAACTCTCTTAGCAGGATATTATAGCTGTATAAAACTGATCAGAAAGGTATAAGAATGGTAATATAGCTATGTAGCTACGTACACATAATATATGAATACCGTTCTGAGGGGCAGCTGCAGCTGGACACACAAAAACCACAACACAAAAGCATTACTAACAGTGACACAGAGACAGTATTAATACCTACATCAATAAGTCTGTAACAGTTAGCCAACAGACTTAGTGAACTTATGTCATTGCTATTTTAATCAACTAGGCTATCCATCTCTTTAGAATCTGGTGTACAACCACCTGTAATGTCAGCAGCAGTGTAATTTCAGAACAATTTGGAGAATAGTTAAGATAGAACAGCAGTGTAGTATTAAGAGAATAGTTAGGACAGGAGAACAGCAGTGTAATATAAGAACAATTAGGAGAATAGTTAGGACAGGAGAACAGCAGTGTAGTATAAGAACAATTAGGAGAATAGGAGGACAGGAGAACAGCAGTGTAGTATCAGAGCAATTAGGAGAATAGTTAGGACAGGAGAACAGCAGTGTAGTATAAGAACAATTAGGAGAATAGTTAGGACAGGAGAACAGCAGTGTAGTATAAGAACAATTAGGAGAATAGTTAGGACAGGAGAACAGCAGTGTAGTATAAGAACAATTAGGAGAATAGGAGGACAGGAGAACAGCAGTGTAGTATAAGAACAATTAGGAGAATAGTTAGGACAGGAGAACAGCAGTGTAGTATAAGAACAAATTAGGAGAATAGGAGGACAGGAGAACAGCAGTGTAGTATCAGAGCAATTAGGAGAATAGGAGGACAGGAGAACAGCAGTGTAGTATAAGAACAATTAGGAGAATAGTTAGGACAGGAGAACAGCAGTGTAGTATCAGAGCAATTAGGAGAATAGTTAGGACAGGAGAACAGCAGTGTAATATAAGAACAAATTAGGAGAATAGGAGGACAGGAGAACAGCAGTGTAGTATAAGAACAATTAGGAGAATAGGAGGACAGCAACAAATTTGTACAATTTTAAAAGTATTTGTGGTCAGTGGTACTTACCTATAATCAATGATGAATTGTACAAAATGTACAGATAATTAAAATAAGTATTCCATTTATATTTAGAAATGGTTAACTGGTGTGGTAGTGACAAAGGAGAAGATTGATGAAGCTGCAGCTGTGTATGATGCTCACCTAGGGCAGGGATTATTTAATTACGATGGTAAGCCTATCAGAGGTTCCTGATGTGACAGAATGATTTTTTTGCTACTTAGGAGCTAACCATTTATAAATTATAATAGTTGACAGCATGACTTAATAGTATCAGTGCTGCAATGAATGCTACAATAGTGTAACAGTTAGCATATTATTTAAAAGTATTGTGCAGGTATGAAGGTATATTGGCAAGTTTAGTTACTAAATACTGTACTATTCAAAAGTACACAGCAGATGATGGCTGCATTAAACAGCACTCTATAGCTGCTACTGACTAATTTTAACTTCTGCATGACATGATCCACACCATATGGTTTGCAATGCCTTATTCTGTTAACATAATGTCCAATGCTTTTACACGTCTATTCTGCCCATACAGCAGAATGTGAACAAGCCTTGTGTGGGTTTGTAATTAAATGGATTGACATCTCCCTGATGCCTTTATGTAGCCATCTTCAGACCAATCATCCTTATTTCATTGTTTACTGTACTTGGCAGGCTGGATGTATATCTTGAATGTTCACGGAGGTAAACTACCGCTACTAATAAAAGCAGTCCCAGAAGGAACTGTTGTACCCTGTAAAAATGGTAAGTTAACAATACACATTATAATAATATGCATTAATTTTGTTTGTTTGTTTGTTTGTGTGTTGTATCAGTATTGTTTACAGTGGAAAATACAGACCCAAAGTGCTATTGGCTAACAAATTACATTGAGGTTTGTTTGTAAATGACTGTTATACTGTATAGCTGGTAAACTTTGTGTTTTGCTAAACTCCATGATTTATATTGGCATTTAGCAGACTGTGAATATTGAAAGTGTAGTTACTACACTAGTGTGAATCCATTCTAATCAGCAGCTGCTTGTAAATTGATCGGAGTCATGGATGACTCTAAAGTACTTACCTAAGTAAGTATCATGTAGAGTCTTCAGTTATCTTCAGATATTGATGAAGCAAACAAACTGTCAAGGGACAAGAGTGAAAGGAACTGTTCTTCCAAAGAGAAAACATGGTTGTCAAATATACTAGTGGAAATGGAATAGCAGCAACAAATATACTTCACCAGAGCAAAGATCTTTAATGCTAACTGTCAGATATTAGAATAACATACTATTTTATATGTGGTGGGGAAAGAGCTAACTGCTGATGAATTGGCAACTAAAGACTTAGACCACCTTTACTTTAGTCAATTAATTAGATAATGACCATCGGATTATACATTGCTATAAATTCTAAAATAGTGATTGACATATGTTTTGGCCATCCTCTTAAAATGTAGAGAAGACATGTTAGATGAGTATCGAGGATGGCAAAATAACTGGTAAAATCTGTAATGATGTTGTCTTGGGGTTACCTCTAAGAGCATAAATCTTATAATCTGAGATTCAAGATAACTTCTTCTCTTGCCTTGCTAGTCTTGGGTATTGCTAATGTCTTTAAGAGCTAGGTATTAGCACTTCTACTCTTTCTAGGCTGGCCTTAGGTTTCATTCTTACAAGATCTGGTAGTTGCAGGAAGATAAAGAATTCTACCCTGGAAAGACTTTGTAATAGTACACTTTTTTAACTGGTCAGTTATAATCTCTCTATGTGCATGATTAAGACTTCTTGATGTCAAATTTTATTTTAATTAAAAAAAAAAATACTTTTTAGCCATCATGACGTAGCTTAGCTACTAAACTGAATAGATTACCTAGCAGTGATACAAGATGTTTCTCATTGGAGGAGCACCAGTCCACTTTGGGGGAGACATAACTCTACTAGAAATGTGTGAAAAGACCTCTAGACTCATAATAAGTCTCTAAACAAATTCTTTATTATTATATGACTATTAGTTTTCAGTAATGAATTAGTCCAAAACTATAGGGGGAGTTTAATCCTGTGAACCCCTCCACTCCACCCTACTTTATTTATCTAAAGTTAATATCATATTATATAACTATGTCAAGTTTACTATAATATTGTATTTTCACTAGACATTGGTGGTTCAAGTTTGGTACCCAACAACTGTATGTACAAACTCACGAGCACAGAAAGATTTGATTGCATCAGTAAGTATATTAGATTTTTATGTGCAGATTCAAACCTAATTTCTGTTTGGATTGTATGTAGGAATTCTACCTGAATTAATTATAAGGAGTAATTAATACCTTCAAGAAGCGAACACTGTTATAATGTGGGCAGTAGTGTCGTGAAAGGGGTGCAAATGGGTTCATTTGCACGCAGAACAACTTAACTTGCACCCATACACACTTACTTGCATTCCTGCAGAGTAGCTCAGTCTCTAGCTACCAGCTAAAAAGCATTATTTAACTCCAGGCCATAGAACTGTGGCTAAACACTAGAACTTGCGGCTGCTGCATGCAGGACAGCAGTCATTATGATCACACAAACAAAGGTTCAAAGTTCACTGAGGTTATTATTATTATTATTATAATTATAAGTATATTAGAGATTAAGTAGAGAATAAGTATTATGCATGAAACTATAGCTTGCACCCAGTATCCAAAGTGGCTAGAGACGCCACTGAATGTGGGATACATAATGATATGACTGTACACTTCAATACCAATAAAGATGATTTATGTTATTTCAGTACCTGGATGAGACAGCCGACAACCTGGATGGACTTCCTTTTAAACTGCATGATTTTGGATTTCGAGGAAGCACATGTGTTGAGGTAAAATAATTAACACAATTGCAAACTAGACATCAAAGTCCTAAATTTAGCAATTTTACTTAAATCATGTCATATTAGAAGTAGTTGTTTATTTAACTACAACAGTAATAATAATAATATGTGTATAAGATTATGATGCTCTTTAGTAGCATCCAACAAAGTTCTGTTTCTCTCTGGATAAATATTTCCTTCCAGACCTACTGAAAATTTTATTAAAGTGATCATACACTAGCTTAGGCAATACATGTATTTCACTACAAGTGTTCTGGGAGAATGGTGCTCTTCAGCAAGTAGTACAAATAAATTCAGATGAGATATTACACATTGCCATGAATATTATGTCAGTAAACAACCTTCATTGGATTGGATTGCAGTAACACCAGGTAGTAATGATAAACAACCTTCATTGGATAGTATGGCGGTAACACCACCAGATAGTAATGGTTCATTGGATAGTATGGCAGTAACACCAGGTAGTAACTATTCACAGATTTGTGACAAATACTCTTGGGATATATGGACTCATTCTTATCCCCAGCCCCCCCTCCTTTTTGTGGTGCTCAGAACATAATGTTCAATTGGCCAGACCATTTTCCTACACATCATCATTAAATGTAGGTAAAGGGTCTGGCTACGGGAAAGGAAAAGTGAATGATATGTAATAGTCAGAAACTTCTATGAATTTTCCCAACTTGTATTAAAGATGATATTTGATAATACCTGCCTAACAGACACAGAAAAGTTCAACTACCTTCGATCCCTGCTACAGCTTACTGCTCTTGACGCCATTTCTGGCACTACAAGGAGGCAATTTCGATAGCACTTTCCTGTCATTTTCACAGAATCCTTTGATCTCAGTTTTTTCATATTACTTCTCACTCAACTTGTAGTGCTGTCTCTTGTTTCCTAACTGGCTCACCTAGACTCTGTTTTACTTTACATCTGCTTACTCCTCTAGTGTGTGCTATTTGTAAATTCTTAACGCATAGGATTAAAGTATTTTACTCAATAAAGTAAAAGGAATTTCAGGAACACTTTATTTAGTTACCATAGACATTTTGCCAATTGTGCATACTATATCATTTTCACCTCTTTGGTGAAGATGAAGATACCAGGGACTATTTTAAGCTGTAGAGATATTACTGTCTGCTGACTTGCATGAATAATATTTCTAGTCCTCACTGAGAGCAAAGTATATGTGATATCATTATTATGTCATCTTTAGGCTGCATCTGTTGGAGGTTGTGCTCATTTGGTGAATTTTCGTGGCACTGATACTATTGCATCTCTCATAATGGCAAGGTAATAATTATAAAAGTGAAAGAGGTTGGTATTTAAAGTACTTCTTCTTTTATGTAGAGATTATTATCACTGTGCGTCTGCTGGATTTTCAATTCCTGCTGCTGAGCACAGGTTAATATATTGTCCATCCCTCTCTACAGTCCTATGGAATGTTGTTGTATAATGATATCTGTTTTATACATGTAGCACAATAACAACCTGGACTAAATCAGGGGAAAGCGAAGCATTCAAGAACATGCTATCTAAGGTATACTGCTAGTTCAAGCTTGATCTGGACATAATATTATGAAGTTAAAAAATACAAACCTTACTTATTTATCATAAGAATTAATATTCACTGAAGGTTTCTCACTGGCCATTCCTCTTTTCTATACTTTTTTGAACAATAACTCTATTCAAGTTCCAATAAGCTTGTTTTAATTCTAGTAATGTACTGCACTGTATAGCATTGCCTACTACTCTAGACTATATGTAACTAGCTATGATTATAGCTAGTTAATAATGAGGTTAGTTAGCACAAGGTTTTTGGAAGTGCTTAGGAGCAGGCTAGAATGCTGGCTTCAGACCCGACAAAATGTCCAGCTAAAGAAATTGTCCTATCATAAGCATTGTGTTTGTGTATCTGTTAATCTTACATTTCTGATGATTTTTAATGTAAGTGGTGGCTATTAAATTTTAGTAAGCAATAACTAAGTTAAAATAGCACAAAGACTGCCCCAGTTAGATGAGTCATTGATGGAAACTTAGCTACTTCATATAGCTCCTGATACACATTAGTAATAAATTCCTAGGCCTTGAAATAGATTGCTTTCATCATGGCATTGCATGTGTTCATTGTTTTCAATGTTTATAAAGTATTGATATTACATTATTATTATTACTACTACTACTATTTTTATTTATTTATTTATTTTTTTTTATTTTTACATAGTTCCCAAATGGAGCTGTTGCCGTTGTTAGTGATAGTTATGATATTTGGTAAGGATACATGGAATAACCTAATCCATAGTGTGATATCATGTTTTTTTTGTTTTTTTTTTGTTTTTTTTTTTTTGGTTTATAGGAATGCTTGTGACAAAATTTGGGGGGAGGAGCTAAAAGAACTTATTGAAGAGAGAGGCAAGAGAGGTAAATTGAATACATAAATCCTTTAAACTTAGCTGAAAAATATATCTGTAAGCATCAGTGATGGTGGCAATGGGTACCTAAAAGGTTGTGAGCAATAATTAACAATACTTGTCCAATACCTATAACAGCCACTGCATTGAGAGGTGCTTAAAGTTAAGCAGTTAACCTAAAGACAGGAAGAAATCCTTGAACCAATGTTCAAGATTTTTGAAATCACTGATTTTAGTTATTTCTATGATAATAGACTATAATTATTATACTGGATTTTAGCTATTCATTCACTAATGAATGCATCTAATTGGAGGACTGGACAAATAGAGCATGAACTTTGTGCTTATTTTGAAAAGTAACACCTATTTTAAAGCTAGTTACCTAATACCAGGTACAGGTCCTGTTGTTATAAGACCAGATTCTGGAGATCCTTCTACTGTTGTGGTTAAGGTTTTGGACATACTGGGATCTAGATTTGGAACAATTATTAACAGCAAAGGATATAAGATGTTGCCACCATACATTCGAATTATTCAGGTATTTCATATTCATTTTTGATATGTGAAGTATAGTTTTTTGCACATACCAACAGGTTTAGACAATGCAGGAAGCACCATTATGACATATACCTTTGTTTCCTTATTTACAGGGTGATGGTATTAGTTATGACTCACTTGGTAAAATTTTGGAACACATGAGAAATAATAAATGGAGTGCAGACAATGTTTCCTTTGGAAGTGGTGGAGCTTTGTTACAAAAACTCAACAGAGATACCCAAAAATGTGCATTTAAGTGCAGTTATGCCATTATAAATGGAAAAGGAGTAAGTGATCAAATGAGACAGAAGGGTGTTGCATAAGGTAATAACATAAATTAGGTGGATGTTTTCAAGCAACCAGTGACTGACCCAGAAAAGAAGTCCAAGAGTGGCCTTATAACATTAGAAATTGATGAAGAAGGTTGTTTCATAACAAAAACAGACAACTCTGGCGATCCAGCAAAGGTAATGTTATTAATTGTGTAAAAGACACTGATTACATTCTTCATTATAGAATCTTCTTACAACTGTGTTTGAAAATGGTGAGCTAATTAAGGATTATACATTGGATGAAGTGAGGAAACTGGCTGAAATACCCTTACTACTTAAAGAGAAAGCAAGTGAATAAGGTGAGCATAATAACACTTTCATTGTATTGTATTATAAAGTTTTATTTTGCAGGTGGTTAAAGTACATGAAGATTATTTTGAACCCATCAATTTTCACTTTTTTTAAATAATTTTATAATAATGATGAAAAAAAAATTGTTTAAATACACATTCATAATATAATTATAGCTACCATCCTAATACATATTCCATAACTTTTGAAAGAATTCCACTACTCTTCTGGGGAACATTGGGAAAGTTTGGTGTTACCTGCAATGAACAAAGATTTTATCAGGAGCATAAAGGAGCTTAATAAAAATTTTGGGGCATGAACTATCCTGCTATGCATGACAATGTACAATAATCCATAGAAAGTTTATAAACAGGATAGGGTAGAGCTAACATGAAGTGTCTGTGTTGTCTGTTATCCTAAGTCGATTCAAACTAGAGACAACCAAATACAGTTCAGATATTGTAGTGAAGTAAGATACTAGGTTAGTCTTATGGAGGACAAGTATGGCTTCAGTCATACCTGATTCTGTGACGTTGAAGACTGATAGGCAGCAGTTAATGGGCGGATAGATGACAACTTCACCTTTTCATAATGGTTGCTTTCATTCATGACACTCTGTTAGGAATGTACATATCGGTGACTTATTACACACCCCCTTAATCTAGAACATGGCTTATACCATGTAACAACTCACTTTAGGTTATTTTTTTAACATGTTTATACACTATTTACTCATAGTGCCTAAAGTGAATGAGTGACCTACTATTATTATTAGCATTCTTTTTTTTTTTTTTTTTTTTTTTAATGGTACACTGTTCTGGTTATGACTTTAGTAATACCAAAATTCTGGAGTTACAGAGTAGACACTTTTTAAGAGGGTCCAGCAAGAGATATAAAGAAGGGTACAAACTGGCATGTGCCCCAAGGACAGGGTCCCAAAGCTTGAGAATTTAGAATACCAATGTATGCTCCAACGAAGTACTAAAGGGAAAGAACCCCCTACCAGAAAAACATCAATATCAATTTCCAAGGTTCACATGATAAGTAGTTATAACCATGTACGTAATTTATAGGTATTCAAAGTTACACTGGCTGTCTCATAAAAAATAGCTTCACTCCTAGGCTCCATTCAGCTAAGCTCTATGAGAAAAAATGCTAATCAGTACATGTGATGAATGCATCCTATTGTTGTTGCTGAGAGGCGACTAGAGAGAGTTCATAGTGTGGTGACATGGGTCCTTTACAAGCTTGACCATCTTTTTAGAAGCAACACAAGTATACAGCAGAGAAATTGAAGGCCATTAGGGAGTAGAAGGGTGCAATGCGGTGTAGTTTATGTCAAGAGTAATGGTGACTTTACCAAATGCATAAAGATGTAAGCTAATCTCACTCACTCCTTCCAAAAGAAAAGAAACATGATCCCAAGGGAGACTGTATAGACAGGAGAGGACAAGTGTGCATATGTGTGTGTGCATGTGTATGTGTGTTTGTGTGTGTGTGCAAAACTGTTTGACCCCACAAATCAGAGCAGTATGTGCTGGGTCATAGTTAGCAGCTACATATTTTACCACCACTATAAACTGCATGGACAGACTACTGTAGATCTGGTTATTTTCAAGACACTTTATTTTCACTGATCTCATAAAATCTGGTATTATAAAGCAATTTCGTTTTCACTGAGGGGGAGGGATTTCAATTAGGTAATTTCTATGTATAATTATTGAAGTTTTTTATTTTCACTTCCCTTTACCTACCGTGAAAATAGCGAAATTAAAGTGACAGTGAAATTAACTGGATCTACGGTATAGAATATGACCAAAAAGTAAAAGTGCTTGCTACAAATTAAGATAATATATTACATATTATTATTATGTGGCTATATTTTATTATAGTCAAACAGAAAATTAAGGATTGTTGGAAGAGAAAGGATACATTTTGATATCAGAACATGTAACTAGCTCTAGTCCTAGCTCTGAGAGTTGATTAAGTTTTATAAATACACTAACCTTATCAATACATTGCTGAACACCAACCATAATACCATTTCCATACACTTTTCCATTTTTACTGAGTGCCTAAAACCAGAAAAATAATTTAATTATTAGCAATATTTAACATCAGTAGAAACTCTTGAATAACTGACACCAGTCACAATATAATATATTACTCACATACATGACTTAAACGATTACAATGTATTCTAAGAACAATAGTGTCTCTTTGAAATTAAGATAGAAAATATACAAGTTAGATGAAAAATCCTTTCCTAGGTAAAAGACAATAAATGCATTAAAAGTATCTGAACTAAAGAGGTATTGATAGTTCAGTTAAAAAGAATCTAGAATGACTTTAGAACTGCTATCTTGCATCTGTAACAGAATTCAACAAGATATCCCTCCCTACATATCACCATCCTATTGGGAGAGAAATTACAACATGTACATTGAGCATAGGGACAGAATAATTAACCAGGTGACCTCTAAAAATGTTTGCTTTGGGGTTAAAATACTTGCTACAAATCACACCTTTAGCTATACCTACCTTTTTGGCATCCAATCTTGATTTATACAAAATATGCATCCAATTGCCACTGGACATAACCTACAAAAGCATACGCAAGAATACTGCATTGATCACTATCTCTTATTACTTGTGAGCCAGTGAGTTGGCATCAATAATAAACCCATGTCTGAGTGTGATTGTAGTGTGTGTGTACGTGTGTGCACATGCATATTACGTGCAATCATGTACGTGTGTGCATGCATGTGTATATGTGTGTGCATGTGTGTGTGTGTGTGTGTGTGTGTGTGTGCTTTACATTATTCATCAATAAAAATTCTATGGAGGAATAAGGATATTAAAGCCACCTATAATATTTCACCTTATGCTTAATGATGTCTCCGTATTGAGAGAATTGGCTCAGAATATATGAAGAAGCTGATGGAGGGAATCCAAAGACAGTTATCCAACGTTGATCAAACTCCTCATCACAAGTTATTTCTTCACTAAAAATAATATATTTATGATTCATGATAATAGAAATTGCATTAATACTATAGTGTTTAGCCATCATTTGGTGCACAGATTTAAATGCAGCAGAAATGAAGTCTGGAAAATTATAAATAACTAATCTAAACTCTGCCATTTATTCGTAAATCTGCATATCTGCCTTTTTATTAAGAGAAAGAAAAGCAACCAAACTGCTGTTACCCAAATCTATATAATTATATAAACAAGGTAACAATGAAAGAGCTGATTTAGTAAATGTCCCATGTGTCAATTACTGTGGCTAAGCAATATATAGCTGGAAAAAATGGTGGTAAAAGTATTTCACGAAAAAGAACAGAGGTGAGCCTCATTTTCATATACATATATGCAGAATGTTTGGTTGTAAAGTAAGTTGTTTTTCATTGTTGTTTGTTTGTTTTTTTTGTGCCATTTGATCTTTATTTTGAGAATATCTATTTGTTTGTTCAGCAAATAAATTAAAGATTTGTTCAATGATATCAAAAGCTGTAAACAAAATTACAGAGTGGACAGCCAGTGGAGTCAAAGTTTAGATTTTAGTGGCTAAAATTACTAACCCACCAAATTTTACAGCTCTATTATGGCATGCGGAAATATGAATTTTAGTACCCTCTGGAATAAAATGGATCGACTTGAGTAGGAGATGAACTGACTTGTGGCATTGATAAATCTCTATTTCCTGTAATATAGTACACAAGTGCATATTCAACAATACACATTAAAAAGCTCTAATAAAAATTAAGTAGCTATATATTATTCTAGTTTCTAAATTATCTATTACCTATTGGGGAATGGATATCAGGTCTTCGTGATGAAACAGACTGTATTGACTTGTTCATCATTTGTGTCTCATTCATTGTACTAAAATTTAACTGCTGTCTTTCAAGAGATACTGAAAATATTATTATGAGTCTTAAACATTATAATTATTATTATTAATGTAAAGTTACCTGGCAATATTGGAGTGCTGGTTTCAGTTGGATATGGTAAATATTTTTCATGTAGCCCTTGCACAGGGGGTCCCCTAGATGTTGGTTTTGCATATTGTGACACATTACTTTCATCTGCTAAGTTGATCCGAACACCAATTGACCTAAAATACAGGAAACATAAGATATATTTCAGCTATTATTGCATATTATTATGAACCTTACAGCAATGCGACATTTATATGATAGCTTAGAGTAACAATTAAGTAAACATTACGTAATAGTTATTGCACGGTGCCGAGGATATTATAGCAGTAAACGGTTCCGAGCCCGAGGGCGCAGCCCGAGGACAAGGACCGTTTACTGCCATAATATCCAAGGCGACGAGCAATAACTATTATATTACACCCTAGACTGACTTATTATCTAAAGTTTTCAGGATAGCGCTGGCTAAACTATGGCTAATAAGAATGAACGACAACTGTCAAAAGCTACAAGTATGTAGCCTGCAGTGGAAAGTGCAATTATAAGTCATAATGCACTGTTTGCCTCTGGGGAGTGCATTATGACTAATAAATAACACACTCTTCGTCTATGGAAGCTAATGTACTAGGTGTGTAATATCTTATTATAATACAAATACAGATACCCTACTTTGTTATAATATTATAGCTGGTGGACAACTATTGTATCAGTGATAGAATTGCTAAATATATCAATCTACCATTTATTTCAATACTTTCATACACTCCTTATTATAATAATAATGTTCAATATACAATTTGCATTTTAGCAGCTGCTGGAAGTGAGTCATTACCAGCTGATCTCTGGTGATCAAGAAGGTTACATTTAAATAGTGGGGCAGATTAGTGTCACAATCAACCATATAATAATGCAAGCACCAAAACTTGCATATACACTTCTTTTGGATCACTTATTAGCAAAAAAAAAACAAAGCATTAGCCACTTAAATGAAATTTTGTGATACACAAATCATGCTGGGAATTTTCAGCACTGGCTATAGACCTTATTCCAATGAATCTAATTTCACGCGAATCACGCACTGTGAGTTGACGACTAAGTGGCAAGAAGCTGCATGGAATGAGTGGCGGTTGGAGTATTTCCACACACTGATAGAGAATAGAAAGTATTCAGACTATTAGAAGGCATTGTAAAGGCAAGGTACTATGATAAACTGGATTTGATAAGAGCTGATGTAGATGATCCATATACTCTCGATGCTAGTAATGGTCGTGATAAGAAATACAGTACCCTGATATATATAATTACTTGATAAATACACCTAGCCCCTACACAAAGGAAGAACTCAAAGCCTATAAGACTAGGGAAGGGTACAAGTACCTCATTGCTGGATGGGTTGGAGATGTGTCTTTACATGCTGCAAGTGATAAAGCTGTGATTAAAGCTAAAGTGAGACATTCTCAAAATGTTTCTAAGACACCCATCTGTCCATGGATTGTTGTAGAGAAATGTGGTACCATCTTATGTGCACACTGTATGTGCATGGCAGGTTTAGGAGAGGCATGTTCACACATAGCTGCCTTACTTTTTTTTTGTGAAGCCCCATGCAAGATTTAATAGTGCTACCTCCTATACTTCTCAACCATGCTCATGGCTTTGCACTACCATCAAGAATGTAAATTATGCACCAATATCTGACATTGATTTTACAAAGCCCAAAACAAAGAGCTAGCAAATATAACCAATTCCAAGTCTCCATCTGTAACTGTCACTGTTCTACCACCTACTAAGTTGGAGCTCATGGGCCTCTATGCAGACCTACCCAATGCTGGTAAACCAGCACTCTTGTCCATTGTTCCAGAATTTTGTAACAAATATGTTACTGCACATGAAAGTGATGAACTTCCGTCCCCACTCTCTGAACTTTATCAAGCATGCCTCTTACATTGAACTTCTTAACAAACGTGAACAGGTATTTACAAGTTTAAAAATTACAGAAGAACAAGCAAAGGCTGTTGAAATACTTACACGTGATCAATCTAAGTGCAAGCAGTGGTATTAGTTTAGAGTTGGTCGAGTTACCGCATCTAGTTTAAAGCTGCTGCTGTAACAGATCTTACTTAGCCATCACAGTCCTTAATTAAATAAATCTGCTACCCAGAGAGCTGTAAATTTACTACTCAGGAAACTAAGTGGTGCATGGACCATGAAAAAGTGGCTCTAGCAGAAGACTTAATAGTGAATGAAGAACGCCACACAAATTTGGTAATTAAAGACAGTGGATTGGCAATCAACCCAGCTTATCTGCATCTTGGAACTAGTCCGGATGGTTGTATTACATGTGATTGCTGTGGAGTTGCCGTAATTGAAATAAAGTGTCCTTTTTCCTGTGCTGACCAGTCATTCAAAGATACAAGCAGCAAAAACTCCTTTTGTCTCAATTGCCTGAGTGATGGTTCATTTGCGTTAAAAAAAACACACACACAAAAAAACACATGTACTATTATCAGGTACAAGCAGAGATATTTCTCTGTAAAGCTAACTATTGTGATTTTGTGATGTCCACATGACCTTATTGTCTTACGAATGGAACCAGACCATAAATTTATAGAGGACACAATTGAAACAATAACTTTTTTTAAAATATGGTGTTATGCCAGAACTCATTGGTAAGTGGCATTACAGAATGCCTTCATTTCCAAGTATCTACACCTCTGAAGAGTCTATACTCAACCCTCATCCTCCTCTGCAGAATCTACGAGCCAAGGATCAAGTACTGAACTCTTGCCTAAAGAGTCTACAAGCCAGGGAAAGTGACCCCTTGAACAGATGGTGTTACTGTAATGGCGATGATGAGGGAGAAATGATATTTTGTGAAGATGAGTCATGTTTAATTAAATGGTTTCATACTTCATGTCTAAGGATATCTAGAATCCCTAAGGGGAAGTGGTACTGTCCCGACTACCGGAAAAAAAAAAGTTATCAAGTAGATGTACTGAACAATAGTAACTTTAAATGAGATTACACAGCTCTGACTTTCTGTAAAAAATTGTACCTATAAGACAAACACAAACACACAGTGAGCTATGATGCTCCAAAGGAGCGAGAGGTAGTCCAGTCAAGTTGGTACAATTTTGTTTACAGCAGTCCTGGTGAGACCAGAGATATGTAATCTGTGTAAGTTATTGTCTTTAAATTTGGTAAAAATTTTTCATTACCTGATCAGGAAAAACTGAGCCTGTGAAACCCCCCCCTTAATGAAGGGGAACTACAGATTCACAGCAATTACACAAAGCACAACAAATAGTTACTACACAATCAATCACACTGTTATTAGTTTGACTAGCACATTTATGGGGAGAATAGATTCCAAAATAGTATATTTCTGTCCGATAACCCTCTCCACATGAATCCTAACACTAGATAACTGACGTGCTTTGTCGATTTCCAATCTTGACAATGGCTTCTTCCCTCTTGTGAGCCTTATCTTTTATTCATGATAATCTGGAAGCAAGTGGCAGTGTGTGATGGTTATACCATACCCAACTAAAAACTTTGCAAACATCCTGTGTCCTCTAAATGTTTGTATGTCCTTTCAGGGAGGCACAAATTATGGGAAAGCTTCTCTGGTCTGGCCTCTGGGTAGATAACAGAGTCGCATTGACTATACGGCACAATAATTTCAGTACAATACAGGCCTACTAATTCTTGCACATTAAATCCACAATCTGCAAGGATTTGGTCACCATAAGCAAGATGATTTAAAAGGCCACAATTCTCTGTCAAATGTTTGTCCGACACTCAACATCCCCATCCCTTTTAAACATGACACCTTAAGGGGTAATACTGATTAAAAACTTAACTGTGTTATGATGCTTGTAGTTAGAATAAGTTTGTGCTCTGGCCATTAGGCAACTGGGCCATTCACAAACCTCCTCAAAACAATCTATTATACAAACAAATTTAGGAAAATTTTTCACAAAATCACGTGACATAGTTGCCATTAATTCTTCTTTCTCTGGCCACTTTATAAGGGGCCATACATAGTAGCCAGCCACGTTTTCCAATTCTTAGACACTAAAGACCGGGATACACCAAAAATCTTGATCAGAACTATTTAAACAGAGCTTAACCAGAACCATGCAGAACTGCTGAAATTTAGTCAATACTGAACGATGGTGATCAGGAATCTGTGATGTAACAAAATTATATACTGCTTTTAAAGTCTTAAAGGAAGGGAGGCCTGCGTAAAACTTGACCTTATTATTATCAGACTTCAAGTTAACCTCAGATATAGTTGTTTGTTCCAAAGAGGCTAAATATTGATCTCTTGACATAAACAACTTCATGATGATATCAGTTTGAGTTCCTACTTCAACCATTGGTGGTTCTTCTGTTTAGATTTCTACCTCACATGTTTTTTCAACACTTAAGCAGTATTCATTACTATTGCTACAAATACCAGTGTCTGGACTAAGCTGATCACTCAGCTGAAGGAGAAAATTAGCAGCATCAATGTCAGCTAGCACACCAACTAATCTCTCCAATTCTACTCCCTAAGGTCAACTTCTTACTCTGACTCGTCTTGATAAAGCCCTTGATCTTACCAATTGGGCTTTTCTTCAACGGTGGTGAGCTTGTAATTGATTTACCTTCCAACTCTTTTCTTGACTGCTTGTGAACTCAAAACAAGTAGGGATGTAAGCAGGTGACAATTTATCATCACTCTTTGTCCCACCAACGAAATGATCAGAACATAACCAGCTGGACTTATTAGGTGACCAGTTTTTCCTCTTAACAGCTGCTACCCAGAGGGGTCTTCTTTCCTTGTCAGCAGGAAACCAATAGAAGCTGATGCAGGATCCTTTCTTTGAACGGTTTGTGCACCCCACAGTGCTGCAACTCTTTACCGTAGTAGTTACTGCTACTCGTTCTTGCCACTCAGTTGTCTACACACAGTGCGTACTTCGTGCAAAATTCGCTTAATAAGATACATTGGAATAAGGTCCATTGACCAAGCACGTCAACAAGCCAATGCTATCATTAAAGGTGATGAGGTAGCAATTGGTGTGACTGAGGATCCATCAGCCCTGAGAAGGTGGATGATTGCTGGCACTGAAGTGCACCATCTGGTTGCTGAGTATGAAATAGCATCAAATTCTAAATAGCCATCAGAAAATACCAGCAATAATGAGCAAACAATTCCAGCAAGAGTCAAAAAGTGGGCAAGCTTACTAATGTTCTTCATGACATGGGCAATCCTTTTCAAGGAGGACTTGCTGACTTAAGACACCAAGGACATTGCCTATTTGAATGTTCATGAACTAATAGCACACACAATGAGAGAGGTATGGACAGACTCATAAGAGACTGGAAAATAAAGAACAGTTATTGTTCTATAAACCATTTAAGAAAACAAGCTTAACTTTCTCAAACAAGAATACATTGCCATTGACTCCAAGCAAAAGGTACTAAAGGAACACTGTTACCTCTTCTCACAACTCTACCAGAACAGGCCGTGTGACCTAAAGGAACACTGTTACATCTTCTCACAACTCTACCAGAACAGGCAGTGTGACCTAAAGGAACACTGTTACCTCTTCTCACAACTCTACCAGAACAGGCAGTGTGACCTAAAGGACACTGTTACCTCTTCTCACAACTCTACCAGAACAGGCAGTGTGACCTAAAGGAACACTGTTACCTCTTCTCACAACTCTACCAGAACAGGCAGTGTGACCTAAAGGAGTATGAAAACCAGCCATTTCCTGCTGCTTTGAGTGACAATGGATGTCTGTCAGAATTTCTTCAATCCCAAGTGATGACACCAGATACAGGACCAGAAGCAGATGTTATCATCATTGATGACTCAGCATTAGTAAACTCATCAAAAACATTTGATGACTATGACAGAGTGATACTGTGTCTAGATTTCGTGGTAAAGGAAATAAGTCTGCATGGCAAACATAAAATATGTTTAATGAGGTAACAAGTGTCTCAAACAACTTAGTAAGTATAGTGCAACTGGGCTTGTACTTCCGAAATTTGAATTTCCCACATTTTTTGTACACATGCTCAAATAGTAATGATATGCATATCAATCAACTTCGTGTTGCTTAGCTGTGCTATCAGAATAATTTTTTCTGGGTTAGATTCATTTTTTTGACGTGCCCACATAATTTAATGGGTAGTGACAGCTCACTCCAAAATTTTTATGGGCAGTAACATCACACACAAGGTAAACAATTTTGAAAATCAGTGTGAAAAAGCTAGTTTTCTGCTATGCCACCCAAGAGCAAGCGGAGGAAGAACCTGGAGGAAGCTGCTAGAAGGGCTAGACAAGCTAAAGAACTAAAATTGGACCAGCAACAGCCAGCAGATAACCCTACAGTGCCAGTTAATGCCATTTCTACTGAACTGTCTGCAAATTCTCTGCAACAACCTATCATTCAGATAAGTGATAGTGATAGTGATGAATCCTGCAATCCAGAAAAGGAGATCCCATGCTTCAATTGGAAACTTTTGCTGAAAACTGGGTTGTCATTAGATCGTGAAAATACGATTTCCAAACTTGAAGCAAAAAGCTTGTCGTTTACTTGAATATGGAGCACATAGGGATGGCTACTTTACCTGTGACAAATTTATTGCTCAGTTAAAGTGTGCTGTGGATATAGTATAGAAAAAGTGATGGATGGAGGTATGTATGGATTTTAGGCCATGGCAGAGGATCCCCTTGATATATCCAAGATGAATGTGAAACCAGGTGGGGCCCAGCCTAAGATGCATGATACTGTGTGGGAAGGTCAAGTTCAAAAGATGTGTTTGGATTCAGGAGTGCCAAAAGGAATGAAGATGATTTTAGAGGAAAGAGGAATCAATGCTCAAACTTTGAAAGCTGACAACATGCGCTAGATCTTAGGCAACCACTCCGATTTTTTAAGTGAGCAGCCTCGAATCATTCAATATTTTTGAATCAAAGGGGGCATAGAGGGTTCTTCCTTCCTAAGTTTCACCCAGAACTTAATCCTATTGAAAGAGTATAGGCCCAGAGTAAACACTATACAAAAGCATATTATAAATACATGCTTCCCTCATTATGTCAAAACAATTCCTCAAGGATTGAACTCAGTTACAACTGAAAACATCAGAAATTTCCATAGAAAAGCTAAGGACTATATATTTGCTTATTATCAAGGCCATGTTGCTGGAAACATATTGGAGGAGCAGGTGAAACAATACAAGTCACATAAGGAAGTAGGGGTTAATGCTTAGGGTTTTCGGTATAATAATGTCTTTTATGTTGAATTTGGTCCACTTCTTTTGAATTTTTTTAACCAATTTGTTCTTTATTCTTTACTTTTTCAGTTCCTTCCCTTTAAACTGCATTTCTTTCAGTTATCACAGCATACATACACTTTTTCTACACTATTCCCATTTTCAGGTTAAAAGTGTTTTGTTTCAAAATTATTTCAATTTTTTACAAAAGCTTTTTAGCCAGAATCTTGACCCCAGTGATTAGATTGCCACACTTCCATAACCAACTCTGAGAAAGTACATACCAGTACTTGGCCGACAAAAGTGGGTATGTCCGAACATAAAAGGTTAAACAAAAATTGAACCCAGCCAAAATAAATAGCATGTTGCAGAGATTGATTCCTTAAAAGGAAAGTGATTGGTTACTAGGTAAGGTGAAGTTATAAAAATGCACTTAAGGAAGTATTGGAAGTACAAGCCTGGTTGCACTATATCCACCAACATTTGGAGATAATGACCTTGAGATCCTTGAGAAATTTGTAGTCACAATGTATGATAGGTTCAGCATTGCTACATGTGTGAATAATACATGGTTAGAACTCTTTGCTCATAAGCAGAGGTCGTATCAATCCAGCCCACCTACTTGAACTGTCAACATTCTAAGTGTGCTGCCTATGCAGAATGTATATGGAGTCAGTCCCTGAATCTCAGAGTCCTGCAGATTGGGGATGTATACAACAAGCTGGAGCTTGGCAGATCTGCTGGAGTACTCTTCCACCAACTGCGACAAGTTGCCAAGAACTGACCAAATGTGGATGAAAGATGGAATGTCATGGAGATTCCAAATGTATTGTAGGTTTGGCCTCACTTGTACAGCACTGTGCTGTTGTACATGCCAGGACTGATGGGATAATCATTATACAATTAGTAGTGGGTTATTGTCTCCAAGATTGTTAAAAAAAGTAAATCAATGTAGTTTTTGTATGTAAAAATATATATTTAAAAAACGCTATAATCATTCAAACTTGTAAATGTCATGATTGATGACCATCTTTTTTGGTGCTTATATCGCCATTGGTCAATTGTGACAAAAAATAATAATAATAATAATAATAAATAAATCTGCCCCACTAAAAGTAAATATAATATCAGAAATTAAAGTCATATAATTTTTTAGTTGTAAATACATACTGTTGGGCCTTATACATGAATTTATCAAATAACTACCATAATGCAAAATCAAAAATATCACCTCTTCCCAATAATAGTAGCTATAGAGGAGGGCAACAAAATTATACAGTGATCAGAATGGAAGCCTAGTTCAAAATGTAATATAAAAAGTGTATACAATGTAAGCATCTACTCTGGCTAATTATCTTCAAATTCAATCAACATTAATAAATTTCTTACTTGTTAAATACTCTGTAAGAAGCATCCCCAGAATCTGAAATACCTTGGAGGGGGGTTCTAGCAGCAGATGATACCTATAAATATTTTTGTTAATTGACTGTGACCAATAAAAATTATATTTTAAGTTGACATCTAAAAATGTGATCCATATGTGCAATTATATCCTAATAATGAGCTAAGTCTCTATTGTTTCTGAAATGTCTTATAGACCACACAGTAGCATAATACTTTTGCGACTATAATTTTTATGGTCACAATTCATCTACCTAGTATTCATTTGAAGATCACTGTTTCCTGCCCTGTTAAATTGTCATCACCTCCATCATCAAATATTCATTTGAAGTTCCTGCACGGATTTTTTTCCCTTACAAGGTTAGCAGCTTTTTTTTAACAAGAGGATCACCTTAAGACTGAAACAGTTCTCTCCACCATTGCTTTTCACTTGCTAACAATCATAGGTAAAGAATTATATGTTTATGCACAAAATAATCTTAGCAAGGATCAACATGAATTTCCTATAATATGTCTGTAGGTGACTACTAGCTAGCTAGCTACAAAAATTATAGACTACTTACATAAGAGCAATGAGCATAGTACTATTAGCCACAGCAGAATAATGCTGTACTATACCATAGAGCTAGTTGTACTCAAGATAAATATATTAAACAATGTAACTACAGTAAATCAATACTTCAATCCCATATCCTTAGCATAGCCTGAAATGATGAAAACAAGAAGACTACTTCTTGATTAAAATATAAAGAGACAGAGTAGATGGCAGTCAAAAACCAGTACAAGTAGTCAATGTGGGTGTGGTTATGATAAATTTTTTCTTTATGAACTCCTACACAAGTACCAGAGAAAAATATTGTATGTGTCATGTTCTGGCATTTTAACTGAATACATAATGTTCACATAATGACGTATAAAGACTCAAAGGTTAACAAACATCACAATTAAATTTACATAATTTTTCAAACTATCCAACTTGATCCCCTTACACTGAAGTTCTTTATAGGGGTCCCCAATAGCCAGTACATTTTAAGAACCACTGATACAATGTTATTATAACTCGTAGCTACTTCAGCACAATTATTAGGTTCTACAACAGCAAGAATCCTCAGCCAATATTTACATTACGATAGCTAACCAGATAACTAGTAGCTACTTACTTGCTGAACCTTGGTACTAGGAGATCCCAGAAGAAAGGGTGGAAGGTAACTGTAATCCATCTCATGAACTTTCACCTTTGATTCCAAATCACAGTCGACCCCGCCCTGCGCGCGAACTTTGAAGCCCGAGGAAATGATTGACCTCTAAACTCGTAGTGATGATTAAGTATTAGTGGTAATAACCAATCGGAGGATTAGAAGATAGTGGTCAGACACAACCTAGCACAAACAGTACATCACAAGCACTTGTATTGACAGTAGAATGAAAATTTTTGCTAAGAATCATGAATCTCACCACTTTCTACTTTTTAACTTTTAAAAAGAAAAATTATAGACTAAAACATGCCAAGAAACCACCTTATATATTTCCTGGTCTTGAAGAAGGCATAGCTTACTCTATAACAGCTGGATATATGGTGAAGCTGATGATCAGCACTATTATGATATTCTGAAAATGATGGTAGGAAAGCTGGGGCTGAGTTGTTATTTATGATAGCTGCTAATCAGGAAGTATTAGTTTGGAGGATGAAGAAAATTAAGTAAGAACATATTAACAGTGGAAGAAGAATGCAGCAAGAAGTTAATGATCTTCATGAATTAATGTATTTTTTTAGTTGTTCTAGTACAATTTACAGGAAAGTCAGGCATATAACTGGCCATCTTATCCCAGAAGCGGGATTTTTGAAAAATTCCATCCCTGATGTACATTACTAAACAGTTTCAAGCCACGTTATCTATTATTCTATAGCACATTCCTACATAAGGGGGAAGAGTGGGCCCTCCCCATGTTTGGCTTTCTGTTACCAAAATCCTGTATCGCACCAGGTGATAGTTGCAAATGATTCTGATCCCGAGTGATCACTGATCGCTATAATTAACCACGCCCCCACGGTGGGTGTGTTTATGGGTGGGTCGCAAACTATCTAAAATTAAAATTCCTCTATGTTGACTTGAATCTGGAAGTAAACAACACAAGACTTTACGAGATAGTCTATTTTCTTGCTTGCTAGTTACTAAAAGAACCTTTGGCCCTAACAAACGGTGGAGCCCGTCGAACTGGTGGTCGAGTTTGTGTGGTGATACCTTCAGGTGAGTTTCCTAACCCCAGCCATAATGTCACTAATTAGACTTACTATCTGGCGGCAGGCTATCAAGTATAATAATAAGAATAATAATATAGTTCCATTACTAAATTATGAAATCTAGTTGTTCATTGACTGATACCTTTAGGCCTTTAATTGAATAAATAGCAAGCTGTTGTAGAGTTCAGACTTCTATTACTGGCTATAAGTATCAAGAAAATAAGTCCTTTGTGTATGTACTTGTTTTACAAATCCATTCAGGAAAAAATCACATATTACACTGGGTTTAACCTAGTCAGCAAAGGACTGACGGGGTTAAATTTCATTTGAAGCTTATGTTCTATTCAAAATGAATCCCCATCTTAAAAATCCAATTCTATACTTTGTTGGCTTTTGTGACCTGTGATTTTAGTCTTACTGGATTCTCCCTTCAGCTTCTTTACTGTTTCCCTCTTCATGGTATGATTCCAAAAAAAAAAAATTTTTTTTTTGGTGGCATCTTATTCAACAGCAATTGTCAATATTTCCAAGGACAATGTATACATTTGGGCATTTACATAATTATTTGACTCTATTCATATCTTATAGGATCATGTCATCAGTACAGAGTCAAATTCAACATGATTGGACTAATAGGGAATTTGTTGAAGTAATTACATCAAGCATTACTAAGATATCAGAATTTCTGAATGCATTTGATCTATCAGCTCGTTCACGTCTTGCAGTACTCAATCAGAAACTCACAGCAATGGAACGGCAGGTGGAATATATAGAAGCTCAAGTTAGCAAAATGTGATAAACTTCTTTGCTAATATTTTCTAGCATAAATGCTTGAATATTCATGACATAGTTGCAAATTTCCTAATAATTAAAAATGACAACACATTATTATTGTACTATTAAATGATTCATCAACTGCATAGTTTTTAATCAAGTAGCATTCTATGAAAACAGGAATACCAAAGCTTGGTGACTTGGGATTTATGCAACACTTATAGGAAGCTTCATGACTTGTTTGATAAAGCAAAACAACATAAGCCTGTAAATTGGCTGTATACACACCCAGTTCAGGAACTTTCTGTATCATCCTCTTATATTATTTGTCTGCTGCTGTAGCAAGTGCTGAACATTCATTAGTCCACCAAAATAATGTCCTTGTAAAATCAATTGTAAGAGCCAACGCTTCCTCCATGGCTTAAGAAGTCTTCTTGGAGATTTTTTGTTCAAAGGAAAGAGCTCAAACTTATTCTTGATAGGTTTTAATTAGGGATTAGTGTTATAAGAGTGTGAGGACATGCAGGGTGCCAAGTGTGGCTGGAGTAGCTATGAAATAGGGTGTATTCATTATACAGTGCAGCCAATGGAGGAGTGCTTGCTTGGATGATTGTGAACACTGCTGTGAAATTACTGAAAATTAGTGAATAGGTGAAATAGAGGTTAACAAACTGTGGGATCATGGGTAGATGTGACTTGGTGAATTAGACTTAAATGGTTGTTAAAGTGATCCTGGTTGGTGGTTGCTTGGAATTGCTGCTCAACCACAGAATTGCCAATAATATTAACTGCATAGGAATTTGGCATGCTATTAATGAGCTATAAGCCATGGCTATATAAAGGGGTTTCATGTGCATAGTTATGTTGATTTCATCTTTTCGCTGTAAGTATGCACACTATTCAGTGGCTATAAAAAGTACAGATTGAAAAGTACATAGATGTGTACTTATATAAACTTAAACACAAGCTATCTCTGGAAAGAACATGGTATGCAATGTGCATGACACACTATGGCCTCATCCTTTACTATAGCTGGTTCTAAGATATCTGCATTATTCAGACCAGTAATGTGGCAGGAATATAGTTAATGTTCAACTTTTCATTTTATTTCAATTTGAACCTAGACTTCAGTTTTGCTTGGACAGTGTTGCACTTGTAGCTTCTATGTGGAGAATGTGGTAATTAATGTGTAAATGCAGATGACATGCAGGTGCTTGCGATACACTGACAGGTGTGGAGATTAATAATTTGGACACTTATTGATTTTTAGAAACAACAAAAACCTTGAAGAGTATAATTATGATTTTTTTATTGGATGGGGGGGGGAGGGGGAAGCTCCCCCTGCACCCCACCTTAGATTATATGTAATTACACATGAAATGAAATCACAATTGATGCCAAATATACAACCCTAGTTGTTGTGTTACTGCTTTTTTTCTATATATCAGCTATAGTTGATGTCTTTGTTACCTTAACTGTTACCAGACATAACATCTTATAGACAAGCACAAGAAATATCTACACATCAGGACACTGGAATCTGGATTAATCCAGAATCAGGAATTAGGCATGTTGTAAAATCACAGAGTCACTCGTGACTAAATATAATATTTGTAGTTATAAGTTCCGTAGCATTTGGCAAGATTGCAAAACTGATTACAGGCATTAATATTACACTTGCAAGATAAGCCTTGCAGCCACAGTCACTCAGAAGTGACACAGACTGAAACATAGTCATCAATGACAGACTAATGAACATTATTGTAAATAGTATTATACTGCATAATAATTATTGCCAAATTTTCCTGATGGGAAATGGAACAGGACACACATTTCATCATGGCCATACCTATACTTCAGCAAGAAATTTGTCTGAATCTTTACATAATTCTCTAGTTATTGTTCAAGGTCTAGCTATATTGGGAAAACAGGAGATAGAGCCTTAAAATTGTAAGTGTCCTGCCCATAGCAGGTCATTTAGCAACTATGTCAATGGCACTGGGAAATATCATTGTAAATACAAACTAGCTGCAAAAACAATGTCTCTTTTAATTAGTGTTGATGCACTTTGCATTTTAGCAAACAAAGTTGAATCACCTATCACTCTTGCAGCATTACGTACATCCTTGCAAGTTTCATCTAATCGCTGGATACAACGAACTATTAATCCTGAAAAATGGGAGATAAGACTAGCATATATCTTGCTACTACAGAGTTCCTATAATTATGTCAATATAGAATTAAGTCACACAGATCTTACAATGGTAACTTTCTAGCAACTATTTGAAATTGATAATTTAAACTACTGTATGTATATAACGGTTGCTTTAATTTACTGTATTTTACCTTCTGAGACATCAGTAAGCTTTACTATATCCACAAATTCCTGCATGAAACAATAAAAAATATAATGTCTAGTTTAGGGTGAATAATTCCCATTCATAGTTTATATCCCTCCCTTAAATAATCTTATGGCACTTCATAAATCAGTTGCTTGTTAAATGTTGCTACTCTAAACAGTTCCAGAGTTATTTATAAATTCATATGGGCAGAGGGTATATGAGTGCTCTTCAATAATTGTAAAAAAAAAAAAAATTGTTCATGAAAATTATCAGTCATGAAATTTTCCATTCCTATAAAAAAAGTACATATGAATCAATACAGTGGCTATATACGGTGTAAGTAATGCATGATGTGCTTAACTGGAATTGCAAATGAACATGTACAGCTTCTTTCCATATGTTCTTACCTAAGGCTTTATAGAAAACCAGCAGTGTTTGATATACTAGGAAATTTTATCAACTAGCACTCTATTAACAGTGGTTTTTTTTTTTTTTGTTTTGTTTTTTAATAGATAGCTACTTAATTGTTTATGTCAGAATAATATTATAGCTATATACATGGTTCTTCCAATACCTACTGTTATGGTGCATGGTATTAAGTATAGGTTCTGTCTGAAGGAATAATGTAAACAGATAAAACACAAGTGCTCCTTTATTCCAGGATTTGAAAATATGCAAGATTGATTGTATAACACCCAACTACTTATCAGTTCATTCATAATACAAGCTGTTGACAAGCCATATCAATAATAACTTACTTTTCCATTAGCCCACTCATAAACTACTTCAATTAACCCAAACTTCAGCTCTCTCAAAGAATCCTCTACTGAAACATCAATTCCAGCATCACGTTCTAATTCAGCTATTTGTGTAGCCACTTTGATGATAGATTCTTTACCCTAGAAGAAACATGTTTCTTAGAAAAATTATCAGCAACAGTTGAGATTTTTAAACAATGATGTGTTGTCTTAATTTTAAATAGTATAATAAAAATTTTGCTAACTAAAATTTGATCCATATGTACCCTTATTCCATAAGATCAACATGCATATCCTTATTCCTTACAGTTACAATTTTTGTATCTAACCTTCTTCAATGTATCCGATAGATTAGGTTCACTGCAATTAGACTGCATTGTAAAAGAAAACTCAAGTACATTTACTGCTTGATTATAGCCTTAACACTTACTTGCTGAAAAACAACACATGACAGAAGCGCAGCTATTTCAGCTGGTTTCAAATCTGATAAAATATTTTGAAAGAGTAACTCGGTCAGTAATACCTCCTGTGTGTGTAACTCGCATGCAACACGTCCTTTTAACTCAATAGTCCCCTTGTAGTTAATGAACAACAGCTTGTTCAAAACCTAACATGAATAAATATAATATATGAAAGAAATCAAGTACACTATAAATAATATACTCCTATAAAGTCAATAAGGAATACCTACATATCTGTACAATGAGTCAAATTTCATGCTTATTTATTAATTTTAATTAGCATACAGTAGGGAGTAAATGAATATTTTATTGAAGTGCTTTAAGTTATATAGCCTAGATAGACTACATACAGTGTATATTGGGATTGCCAGAATAATAGAGTAGTACCAAAATAGTCTTTCCATGACTGAGTATCATTTTTAGTTAATAAATCACCTTGTTTGCATACTTCTATCAAAATGTATAATGAAAAGTTATGTGATGTTTATAAGAGAATTTCTAGAACCAATATCAACATGTACAATTCAACTCTACTATGTGCCTTCATTTTTTTAATTATTGCTGAAAATCACCATTCTAGGTAAAGAACACTCATAATTTATCATAACATTTTCACAAACTGTCCATCCTGCTGAATTGAATAAATATGCAGAAAGAGGGAAGGGATATTTTATATAGTTATTATTGCACAATCATTACTGGAAGTTTATAACTGTCCACTTGTCTCCATCCCTTTAGCATTGTGACTATATTAATTAATATCACACCACTAATCAATGAATTGTTTTCTCCCTTGTGATGAATTCTTGTTGAAGCACTCCAGTGCTGAGACAAAGTACTGATGGCAACAGTGGTGTTGATGTACAGTGCAAAGTGAACACATGTTTAACCAAGTAGCTAAGTCAGTAGCCAGTTTGTAATCAGCTCACCAGCAAAGAAGAGATGCAAGGAAGGTGCCTTCAACTCCATGAGAAATGTAAGACAGAGGTTTACTTGTCTTTGGTGAGTCACTCACCATGACTATTGAGATGGGTGTGTAAATGTTAGTCTGTTTTTATTTTATTATTTTTCTTTTTTTTTGTTTTATTTTTGACAACAGAACTAAACTTATGAGCTACAAGATAAGAAAACTCTTTTTAGTCCTCTAGTCCTTGAAACTATAAGCTGTAGAATTGCTATTGAATCTATAGAACTGCTAAGAATAGAAGGTTAACAATACTATAATATTGACAATGAATAGATACACCCATTGATTGAATCTTCTACAAGTCATGTATTGGCTAAAATCATCCTAGCAATATTTGGTATAGAGTACACCATCTGATCCGACATAACTATAGCAGAATTTTGTATGGTCTAGACTTTGGACTTAGACTTTACACTTTCCATATCCTGTTGATATGTTAATGCATGTACAATGCACATTTTAAATGTCCTAACCACTCATGCAGATATAATATCTACAAAACCACAGAGTTGTGGCAACACTCGTGGAAGTCTGATTACTTTTAACTACATCATTGCTCTGAACTAGAACTGCATGCTGAGACCAGACGTAAAGTATCATAGTGACAAAGAAAAATGATTTTCATTGTGTTGACCCTCCATACATTCATACTCTAAGATACACAACATTGACAATTGTTATTTTAGTAGCGTAATATACATATTGTAAATGCTACAACAAGTTTATAACAATATTACTGATGCAAATCTATAAACCACTTACAGAAACTCTTTTTTCATATTCGGGAAGTAACTGCAAATTCTTCTCTGACAACATGAAGTTTAATGTAGATATTTCCCTTCGGAGCTCTGATCTTTCATGAATGGATGAAAACTGCGTATAGAACAGAAACAACTATTATGAATCTATAGAACACTTAATATAATAATTCAAAAAAATTTATACATAGTTCAAGCAATTTAAAACCAGTGCTAAACTTACATGCTCTAGGAATTGAGGGCACTGCACACACTCACATGACTCTACAATAGCTTCACATTTCAATCTTTTACATAACATTTCATTGTAGTTGATGTCAGAAATTTTGAGATCCTTGATTGGATTCAAACCATTACGAAAGTTTTCAGTATATCGACATAATTCTTGCACAGCTTTAATACAAGATTGAGATGGTTGATTTTCACTAAATATGAAAACATCACAAAGTAATACTATAATGCAATACATTACATACCGAAATCTGGGTATCTGTCTTCTTTGATAATCACTGATGATATGTAGATGATCAACTTTGATGGATTCTTCAGTGATGTTTACAATCAATTCACCTGGAATACTCACCACAGCATGGCTAATAGGAGAATCCAGAAGATAAAGTTCATCGAAATGTTTAAATGCACATGTCTTAGTTCTGCTGAGTATAGTAGCATCAATTAAACCTTGAGCTACTTCTTCATTTTCATCTTCAGCACTACACAACAGCAGCACTAAAATACTAGGTCTTGATACTTTCTTAGAATCATATTGTAGAAAGACAGCAAGAGTATAGTGATACTTGGAAGTGAATATGGTTATTACACGACCTGGCAATAACAACTTCTTTACTTGTGGAAATGTAAGAAATCGTTCCTAAATCAAAATTCAATAACACTTATAAATTTATGGAGGGGGAATAAGTACTAAAGGATGGCCTATTTGAACAAATTAGCTTTTTCCTTTTTTTCTTGTAGAATAGTACATACTTCAATAAGTATATATGTCATCTTTATAATACTATACTTATAATAGACTAAAAGGTGACTCTATAAGAATAGGTGAATCATGAAGGCATATGTACCTGCATCCTACTATTCAATTCAGTGATCTGAGCACAATTTTCATAATATTTCTTAATATCATGTACACAGATTGAACATTCTGTAACAGCCTCCATAGATGCTAATTTGTCATTTAATTCCTGTAACAAAACAGTACGATTAACTTCATTTTTAGCAGAATCAATTTCTGCAAAGCTTCTTTTCATCATATCCTTTACTCTATAAGACAAAAAAAAAAATTTCTATTTTACTTTCCATTTCACCATAGTTATGTAGGTATATAAGAACACTGATTGAAATAATCTATAATAATTCTTCCAATTATATTTATAGTATCCTAGATGAGTTAGTTCTCTAAGTATACAACAAACTTCTTCACATATAGATGCTATACAAGACTGAGCACTATAAAGGAGCTGGTGCTATATTCAATGTCAAAGTAGATAGAGAATAATGATACTTACTTTAACGTTTCTACTCTCATTAAGTTCAACAACATGCTGTAAGTAAGCCGAAATTGGGACTCCAGATAAGTAGGTTTGCCCTATTAAAAATATTAATACAGTATAAATCTGGCAGAAGGGTGAAGGGAAAGATATTGGGGGATGTATTTGTGATTACTGTATACAGAAATATAGCACAACAGTTATCTATATGAGTTTTCAATGGTAAGAAAGACAAGTTTATGTGATCCTGCACCCTTAAACTATGAGAGTAATTATCTAGTCAAAACATTACTCTCCTATCTCTGCTACAGAATGTATATCTAGATACTGGGTGCATAGAACCAACCTATACTAACTGTTTTTGCTTGATATTTTTAGGTTCATTGAACTTATGATCCTTTGGTAGAAAATCAGCGATTATATCAACCCCAGTGATTGGCAATTCCTGACTATAAACATTTCACATAGTCAAAACAGATACAACATAAGACTGTTAGTTTGCTATGGGTCCATGATAACACTCCAATTTTTAACTAATGAAAAGGCAGAGAATAAAACATGGAAAGTCATTGCCAATAGTGAATCTCACTTAAGTATGTAGCTATGTGAACAACTATACACTGTGCAGCACACTTGAACAACAATAGTATTACATAGCTGTAGATAGAGCCAATGCTATTAGTTCACTGTTTCTTGAATGCTGATTTGAATGAAATCATAGATATGTGCATTTGCAGATGATGGGACTAAAAGTACAATGCCTAATGGAGATTCAGATACAAAACACTATGAGGCTATAGTTAGGCTGTGATATAAGAGCCAAGTGTGCTATTATATGTAATATAATTATTATACTTAAAGCAAATTACAAATCTCCCCCTGCCTCCTATCTTAAATGCACTCACAGCAGGTAATAACTCACCAATATCATGTTCTTTAAGTCACTTATCTCAGGAACATCTGTTTTACACATTAGTATAACAGTTCCATCCTCGTCTAAACCTCTTCGACCTGCTCTTCCAGCCATCTGCACATATTCTCCTATATAATTTTTTTAAGAGTTTAGCATGTACATAGTCCATTATCATACTTCAACTTCTCAATATGCAGCAGGAACTGTTAAGTCACAATTAATAATAGGTACTGGAATATGAAATTCACACATTAATTATGAGCACTATTTAAGGATCTATAAAAAAGGTTTCAGGTCTCTTGCATCAAGAGTCTTCATGCATAATTGCACTGATTTATTCAACTTAATACCTTGGTAGGAACATACACACCTGGATTTAGGTCCCTGAGTCTGATGCCATCATGTTTTTTATTAGAGTCAAATATTACTGTTCTCGCTGGCATATTAACACCCATAGCAAATGTTTCAGTAGCAAAAAGAAGCTAAATGAAGACAAATTGTTTAGACACTACAAATAATAGCTATTATATTGCTTACTCTCACTAAACCCTTTTGAAAGAGAAGTTCAATGACCTGAATACATAATAAATATAATTTTTAAACTTACATTACAATTTTTCATTATTGTACCAATTCTTATTTGGAAAGGAATTGAATACAAGACAATCACCCAAATATTCTATATTGTAGCCCACGTGTAGATGAGCAAACCACTACTAGAGTCAATCCAAATTAACAGGCTATAAGACTTGTGGAAATTATTTACCTAGTGTACCATATTATTAACTATATTGGAATTTGAAATCTATTTGCTTACTAATCTAAAGTCAATAAATAAGTAACTTATTGACATAAATTATCTTAGGCTTTCATGGCTCCATTAGCCATACACACACGCACAGTGCTTTACATTATACTTACCTCTTTGATGATAGGAAGAATTCCACTATGATGAACAGCAATACCACGTTTCAAGAGATCATACATCCAAGTAATCTATGCATTATAATCAATATGCATACACATGCAGGTTCTAACTAAGTAGGTTAGCTGAATTATATACTAGCATCAGCATATGCATACCTGGGGTAACTTGGAATCAGATCCCTTAATATGCATCAAGGATTTTTGAAAAAATACATGAACCTGGCTCTTCTCTTGGGAAGTAGGTAATAAATCCAATGTAGTAAGAGAGTCAGCATTATCATTACATCGTTTTCGAGAGAAGGTGAATGCTACAACCGGCAGTTTATCTCTCTTTTGAAGTTCATTGATTAATGATAACCAAATGTGCTTTTCCTATTATAGAGATTAATTTGAGACATTAGAGAATATATACTTAATTACATAAAACTGTCATTTTATATATTTTACTCCGTCTAAAAAATATAACTGGCTGAAAAATAGTAAATGGGGGGAGGGGATGCTTTAAAAATGAGAAGTATAAATATGATGTGTGGTCAGAGTTGAATATTCAGGAGTAGCTAAGTATCACGAGAATATATACAAAGTATATCATTACAGTACTAATATAGTTTTATACCTGTTTGGGATTTGCAAGATACTTAGATTTGGCACCAAATTTACTTGCTCCTGATTTATTTGCTCTTTCTTTAATAGCACGAATGGCATTCCGGTAACTAAATAACAGAAATGTAAAAGTTATGACTTCTCACAACAAATAACTCTATCTTGCAGAAATCTTACCTATATTGGTCAATCTCATTATTACGCACTATTTCAAAAATCTCTTTACTAGTTTGCTTGCTGTTGCCAGTATATACATAATGGCGCAAAGGAACTGGGCGTTTTAATGTAGTTACAACATAAATTTTCTTCTGCTTGGTATGACTAAGGAAAACAAAATTATGTGCATATACACAGTAGGTTTTTATAATTTTAAACTTACCCAACCCACTCAGCAAATTTCTTAGCATTAGGAACAGTAGCTGATAACATGATGATACTAACATGATCAGGTAACATAATAAGAACTTCTTCCCACACAACACCACGCTATAGAGGACGAATATAATATTAAATGAAACAATTTATGGTGGTTTAGTAAACAAAAAAAAAAAAATGGCAATATCAATTTATTAGCAAGATCTTCACTAAAACAGTCTAATACCAGGAGCTTATATGGTATTGTTGGGTCAGCAAAGTTCATAAAGACAACTAAGATAGAATAAGAACCACTTTGGGTCAAAGAGGTCCTTAGCCCATGTAAAGAGATCAGTTCCTTCTAAAGGTGGTCCTCCTTCAAATTTATTGCGCACATAGCAAATAAGAAAAATGAACCTCTAAAATTAATTTCAGCACGCATGTGAACATCAGACTCTCCCAGTCTTCAAGTAGCATGTAACTGGTTATAATCTAATTATGGAAGCTATTTTTGTCAGTTTGTTTGCTATGTACTCATTCTGAAATAATTACGTCTAAGTTGTCAAAAAATCCCCTATAATGTAAGATTTATAGTGACTGAATAAAGGAGTTAATTGATTATCTAATTTATGCTAGACATGTTTAATGTGTTTTCTATCTGATCAGATCATTGTGAATTATCGATTTATCAGTAAGAGAGCTATACAAGGAAACACTGGCTAGTCCATATGATACTGGGCAACCTGTATATTGCTTTATATTATTATAAATTAGCTAGTAGCTTATTTTGTTTGTCTAACTAGGAAGTAGATGTCAGTGTCATTGTTTGGCAATCCAAAATTCATGTGAGATTTAAGGTGATTTGGATAACTGAATGCCAGAGAGGGCTTAATAAGTATGCTTGCTGTCATCTTTCAATTCCCTTGTCTCCTTTTTTTTGCCTTTGGTTCTACATTCTTTCATCAGAAACTATAGAGTGAATTTATAGCTAGCTATAGAGCAAGGAGCCAGACTTATGCACTGGTACCAAGGAAACTAGTACATGATATATTGTAGTATAATTATAATAATGAGAACACATCACACATACAAATCAGACTTAAAAAGTTAGTCGCTCACTTTGCTTATCTAATAATAATAAACTTACTTCAGAATCATTAACATAATGAACTTCATCAAATATTACCCATTCGACATCTCTTATCACTTCAGAACCATTATATAACATGGATCTAATAATTGTTGCAAAAAAGAAGATGTAAAATAGCCATAACAACCTTTTTACCTAAGTATTTCAGTGGTCATAATCAGACATGGAGCTTCTGTTTTTAGCTGAATGTCACCAGTCAGCAACCCCACACTGTCTTGTCCAAAAGTCAATCGAAAATCACGAAATTTTTGATTAGATAATGCTTTAATAGGTGATGTGTAGATGACCCTATACATAAACAATGTGTCAAAATGAATAGGAAGTAAAATAACATGTTGTGTCAATTCATTTCATACAGCAGTCTAAGGTTTTGATTAGCCTGAAATATAATACTACTTGGTCACAATTAACTTTTGCTGCACACTAAATTAAATACTATGATTATGTATAAATATAGTGGAAGTGGAAAATTACCAGAATTACAGATTATTGTTCTATGGACACTTCACTTTAGCTTCATTGTTTACTACTTATTTACCTTGTGTGGTGGTTCCGAGATAATGCAATAGCATATTCAGCAACAACTGTTTTACCAGCAGAAGTATGAGCAGCAACAAACACACTTTCATGCTTTTCCAAATGAAAAATGGCTTGCTTTTGGAATGTGTCCAATGGAAAATCATACTATAGTCCGATATTACATGTAGCTACATACATATAAGAAAGTGTGTTTACCTTATGTGCCATGGTCTGTATGTCATCCACAAATTCATTAGGATCCACTACAACAGCCCAAGCTCCCTTAGTTGCTGAGATCTGCTTCAAGTTTAATTTTGTGTGGATCTAGATTATACATGTATATATAATTACATTAAAACTGACACACTAACATTTAATTGGTTCAATAGGCACAATTATAGGAAAGGAATTATATGTAAACATTTCACCTAAATCAGGTCAAAAAAGTACTGATTTATGGGGTGCTGTTTGTCTCTAAATTCAGTGATTTATAAATTACAACTATGATTTATAAATCATATGGTTGTTATAGTAAATCATGATGCTGATGATGCTGATTTATAAATCATACAGCTGATGTAAATCATGAGATTGATTTATATAACATACACCTATACATATAACATGCTACTGATTTGATTAAATTAAAACTTATAAATCATAGAGCTGATATATAAATCATACATGTGATTCGTAAGTCACATGATAATCATGTGGTGGTACTACTCATTTAGAGTTTCTTTGGCCAGGTGCCAATTTCTAGCTTCTCTCTAGCTAGTTGCTAACCTATATTTAATATGATGATGAATAGTGCTAGAGCTATTGCAACCATTGCTTGAGCTTTCCAAGGTGGAGGACAACAATCAAATATAGCTCCAGCAATGGTTGCAATAGCTCTAGCACTATTCATCATCATATTAAATATAGCAGTTGAAATCAGATGGTTAGAGAGAAGCTAGAAATTAGCACATGGCCAAAGAAAGTACCACCACATGATTATCATGTGACTTACGAATCACATGTATGATTTATATATCAGCATTATGATTATCATGTTTTATATATAAACTGATAATTTTATATATTAGCTGTTTGATTTATAGCATGATTTATAAATCAGGTATACATAAATCAAAATTTATATATCAGCTATGCGATTTATAAATCAACCTCATAATTTATATATCAACTGTATGATTTATAAATCAGCGTCATGGTTTATAAATCATACATATCATACAGTTATCATACAGTTATAAATCAGCACCATGATTTACTATATCAACCATATGATTTAGTTGTAATTTATAAATCATGCTATACTACTGAATTTAGAGACAAACAGCACCCCATACTGATTCAGATATGAAGAACAATTTCAATGATGACCCAAGTATACTGAAACTTATGCAGTGCAAAACAAGAAGTGCACTGATCAAAATGAGCTACTACTTAAAATTTTGGCTCTAGTAGACTTGCTACTATCACTAACAAATCAGGCTTTGGAATCATATGAAGTGACTTATGCATTTGACGAAGTAAAGAAGATTTGATGGGTTGATGATAACCTTTGAAAGACATTAAGGCTTCATGGGATTACACTGTGAAATATAACTGTTGAACAGGGACAATGCACTCATATTCTCGTCTCGAAAATACAACTACCAAAATTATTTTCACTAAGAGCCATTTAAACTTGATACAAGTACCAAAATGGAAATGATCTCATACTTTACCACATGAGCAGCTTTTATGAAGATGGTACAGCTGACCCACACAATTTGTACCAGACTTATATTACCAGTAAAACCTACTCTTTCTACCATCAAAAGTTGTCTTTAGTGACATGGTTATGCTATTAACGACGTTTACTTAATTATGTTAAGAGGAGATTATTCAGAAGAATATGACACCAACTGTAAACTTCAGTGCTGAAAACACATCAGATTGAGCTATTGAGCTGCATGGAAGTCACAAGTAGTATTTAATACTTGATATTCAGTAATGCTTATTCCTCAGGTCATGAATAGGGTTGTTTTGGTTATAAAGTTAACTTCATCATTGCCACTAAAGACTATGGCTATAATAATAGAGCACTCTTGATGATTAAAGCAGTCACGTGAAAAGTGTTATTGTAATCATGAATGTGGCTTTAAAGCCTCACCTATTCAGACCAATGGCATACATAGGTGATGATATAAGCACTTACCTCAGGAGTGTTGGATAATACACCTTCAAGTTCTTCCTTTTCCTCTGAGATAAAGGTATTTAAATGATTCAAGTTGCATGCTAAAAATCTTACCAATTTTACTGTCACTCTTTTTAATCTGATTAGTTATAAGATCTTTCTAATAATTATGAAAAGGAAATCTGTAATTAGCTTTAAGAGCTGTTGGGATTATACATGCCTTTGAATCTTTCATATCAGCAACAGATGCAGGCCAATTATTCATCTTATCTCCATGAAGTAGCACTTCTGATAAATCCACAATACCACTAGCCTTGCTGATGTCAATTACATGCTTAGAAGAGGAGTTACCAAAAGATACTCCTATGGATAGCCCAGGAGGATGGTCAAGGAGAGCTAGAAAAGAGACAATCAAAAAAGCACTAAAAATAAAAATAGGAAGCTTCAATACTGAATGACTAAAATAAGTATGAATGAAAGAGTTATAGAAATCACAAAGTACTGTTGATAATTACATAGGTCATCTTAGACTTGTCAGAAATTGCTAGACAATCTTATTACTATTTCACTGATAAGGTTCTAGCCGAGCTATGAGATATAACTTCACACAAAATGAGTACACTAAGTTTATACAGCTAAGATTGTACCTCAAGGTGAAACAAATAAGGTAAGTCTAAAGCATAAAATTATGAATGTGCTCACATTTTATGCACTTAGCAGAAGATAATTTGTATGTTACTGTACATGCAACGATAATACTGATAAGAATTATTTACCATCAGAAGGAAATATGACAGATGCTAATTCCTTCTCGTGAAGAATTGGCTCTTCAATGCCACCTAAAAATTGAAAGAAAACAAATTAAACATTACTACATTTTAATTTTTTTTGAACTGCTATTGTAAGTAATTTACTTCTTAAATACCACCTCACAGATAAAAAAAAATGACCATCAAAGTAATAATATTAAGACTATAATGAGGACAGTACAGAGGGAAATCTACTTCCATTGTAAATTATTTTCAGTGTTGAAGCATGATGAGATAATGCAAGCTTAAAATTAAGTACTTTATCACATCGATATCTTCGACAACAGTTAAATTTAATACATAGCTATGGAGAGCTAGACATAGCTAGACTATCCCATCAAGGTGAAACTGGACTTCTCATTCTTATTAACTCTATGGTGAACCACTATAGTACCTGTTCTGAGAATTTTATATGGAAAGAAGAGAGAATAAATAATCTTTAGAGAGAAAGGGAGTTCTTCATGTTTGACTAGTAAATATAGTCCTTTGGTTACTAGCATTGATAAATAATTTTCTTCAGATGTTGTCAATTGTTGTCAATACTTCATACTCTTCAAAGTTTTTTTCCATGTTAAAAATACACTATTGCTCATTCTTTTATTTAATGTGGCTTACTTTTCAAGAAATGTTCGCTTCTTAAATTTTTTTTTTCTAATTTGCAAATAAGGGAGAAAATATAACTTACCTGGCCAAAATGGGAAATTTGTAGGTTCCCCTTTGACAGAAAGACTTGGTGGAACAGGAGCACGATGTAAAGATGTTGAATTTTTTGCAGTTAAACCAACTTCATTTAATTCATCCTGTAGACATGTAACAATCCTTAAACACTTTCCAATTTATCACTGATAACTTACCTCATAGTAATCTATAAAATTACCAAAAGTTGAATCACATACTAAAGAAATGTTACAATGAAGTGGAGAAGCTTCAGTCTTATAGAGCATATCTGGATCATTATTATAGGGCCAAAATCTGTTAAAATCAAAGGAGTTAATTAAAATAACAGTGCCAGATATGCTTATCTGATACTGCCACCATGTAATCCTGGTCACAATTCAATATAATTATAGTCCTTTGAGAGGGAAAGTATCTACCAAATGCTAGAAAAATAAAAGACTAAAATTCTAAATTACCTTTGGAACTGTCTGAAATCATGAATTGAAATATTTTGAGGGGAAGTCAAAAATTGTTCAAGTTCACCAGTCACAGGTGGCAATGGGATTCTTTCAGCCTATAAATAATTACATTGCAGTGTGTGATAAATATAAATTATCACCATTAAATGGTGGCAATCCCCAAACCCAGGGGACCTGCCTATTAAAGTTCAGTAATCTGAACTGGTCAATGTAACTAGACATCAAAATCTATGACATATCTCAAAATCAACGATTACCAGATTGAGGAATTTCTGATTAACAGATTCATTATGCACAAAAAGTACTGCTGATGGTATCTGTCCACAAGTAATATAGTTCTCCCACATAAAAGTACCTATGGTATAGCTATTTGAATTTTACATCAAGTAAAATAAGTACTGCTAAATTCTTGGTACATGAGTGTATTCAAGCAGCTTGTTACCATGATCAAAACTGAAGTACACATCTCAGTTCAGAAGATTGTTAATATTCTACCTATTTCAAATACTAGCCATATTAACTGATATTTCTGGGTGAAAAATGAACACTTAAACACTTTAAATAATCTCTCCCAGAGATTCTAATGACTTCTTGTCCATATATCCAATAATTGATTTGTTGGAGTATGTGAAGGATCTTAGTTGAGAAATTATTATCATTGTTAGAGTCCATGAGCCAGACTCCCAAATTTTAGCCATCCTTACACAGCTTTGTTATCACACATTTTCTAGACATATATACCTCTTCAAAAAACACTATGAGCTTTGTTCGTTCTAAACCACCACTAGAATCTGGTTGCTATTTAGTGGAGCAGAATAGCATGAAATTATGTTAAAACTGTGTACTTTTTGATAAGAGCATGAAAATTGGTACACATGAAGAAGATAGTACAAATCTGGAAATCAAGGTACCTCCTATTTGATCTTTGGTGCTAATTAAGGTACTTCTTATGTTAATTTTCTAGTTATGCAATGTCTTCTTGCTCAAATGTGTTCATGTTGGGTATCAAATGAAAGCAAATTTTATATGGAACGATATGAAATTTAAATCACACTTACATCTTAAATGGTTCTCAAGTTATGGTCATTTGCACAACAACAATACATGCCAAAAGCTCATGCATTGAAAACAGGTCTGTCTCACATTGCATGATAGGTGAAAAATGGTTAACACCAGTTAACTATGGTGTAATGATTCATAAGACTCAACCATGTCAGTGCTGAGTACATTATTCGTCACATGTGCACAAGGCAGTGCATTTAAGTGCAGACTTCCTGCAATTACTGTGACCCTTACAGCCATTTTTGCACTTGCAAGATATGAGTTCGATAACACACTTTAGATGCTTCTGGCAGTGTTGTCCAATTTAGATCATATACACCTTCTGTGATTTTGATCCAGCCCCAACTAGTTGGCGGCAGCAGCAGAGGAGAAGCCAATAGCAATTGCCCCCACACATTACCTCCCTGATATGTAGCTCATCTTACATGAGCTGTTTCGGTTGGTAGTATATGCTTCACACTGTTCTTCTTTACAAAAATCTTTCTATAGGCTTTGTCAATGTCCTGTGACACTGTCATACATCAGGATCACAAATCTTTCTATCGTCTGCATAACATTTTTATCTACGACACTTGGCACACTGGACAGTTTAAACAGTGCATCTGTTACTTTAAACAATACATTCCAAATACCCAATGCTGCCTTCTCACTGTGCCCGATAAAACTGGCAATGGTAATAAACGATGCTTCTTGGGTCCAAGTCCAAATGCCATACTATGAGCTGCCAAGTAGAGGAAATGTACTTTGCCAGTTCCAAATGCAACCATATTCAGGGCCTAGACACTGTGCCACAGAGACACACAATGGCACTACATCCATATCCACTGTATGTAGCAGAATTTTCTGATGACCATTGTGTGCAGTATGGTTTGCATGGGGCAACATACGAGAATCTGCCTCTTCAAGGCTACATGGAGAAAGTGAGGCTGAATTTTACAGCAAGGGCTTGCTGACAGCAGACTCGCTATAAGTGAAGTGTGAGAGAATGTGAGGAACAAAAACCTTAAGAGGCATAATCAGAAAAGGTCATAGCAACTTCAGTTTTCAGCATATTAACAATGGCAGCACCATCAGCTTGTTACTGGCGTCTGAGCTTGAACTTCATAACAGTCATTCAAGCACTGCAACAGGTCACTTTTGGTGCCCAAATGGAGGTTATGCCTGATTTTCATAGCTAAAAAACTCCTATAGATTTCCATCACTATTCTGGCATCCTATATAGAGACAGGAAAAGAGTACACTTTAATGCTTTGATAGACTTCTTTTGGGCTGTGCTCCCAAACAATTTTAACTATATGTGATGAAGGACATCGTCAATTGGTTTGGATCTTATATCCTTGGTGAAAGTCTGGAATAGGTACAATCCAATCTTCTATGCATTGTGAATATGTTTGACTGCAATATCTCTTTAATGTCAAAAACGAGAAGATCTGTGCTTTCTTTGAAAGGGTTGCCAAGATATTGCATCACATTGACAAGAGAGTGGACATATTTGGCAAATGCTGAGTGGACACTGGGTATCTGGTTGTGATGAAGTGTTTTCACTTAACACTTTACATGTGAAGTTACAAAAACTGCCAACTAAGCAATAATATTATACCCTGAATTACCTCAAGGGCAGATATGAGTAACACTATATCTAAATTGTTAAAAACATATCATTGTCAATGTATGTAATTTTATCATGAAGTACTTTGGCATGTATTTGTTATTTCGGCTAATACACAAATGACCAATTTGCTACCCAACATGAACACATTTGATCAAGAAGGCATTACCTAATTTAAAAAAATGGCATAAAAATACCTTAATTAGCACCTAGAGATCAACAAATGTCAAATCAGAGGTGCCACAATATCCAGATTATCATTTACTCCATGTGTACCAAATTTCATACTTTTATCAAAAAAGTATACGACTTTTTGGCTATGCCACTCCACTATTCGAGTGATTCTATGATTATACTGATACAGTAGTGCTGAAATGATGTTAATCACACTTGTGAGTAATCCAAGTAAGCCCATTGTGCTGGTACTCTCTAAAAAGATTAATGGTGTATCATTCATCTTTTAAGTCCTACACTCCACTATTAATAGTCCCACATAATATACATCACCCTTGTTTGCTGGACTTACACAAAGTGAAATACACACAACATTCAACCTACAGTACCAGAAGTCACCTCAATTAAATCACATGACTAACTACATGCAAATTGATCATTTTTAATTAGTACCAGATACCACGCTCCATCTCTTGAGGGAGGGTGGAGGTAGCATTCTCTTAATGAGTTATAGTACTAACTACATTCAATGGCAATCACAGTGATACGCTGAGCTAAAATATTGATGTCGGTAATTTATATAATTAGCTAGCTATAATATTATGTAGGGTATATCAGAACAGACTATATTACACTCACACCTATGCTATACATACCATGACTTATCAACGGCATCACTCTATAGGCAGCAGTAAATAGCTCTAGTCTATACAGGCTGGATCCGAGGTTAAAGGTCAGATCTACCTGCTAGTAGATAATATTAACTATTAGGGCAGCCTAATACACGGGGGATATTTACTTTTCTGGACTCCTTTGCTCCAAAAGTAAAAGCTCTCTGACGATAATGAGATAATTCCAGCTAGGTGCAGAATTTTTAGAAAAGATAGAGGTTCTAGTGGAATAGGTGTTTTACTGAATTCTCTTGCAGTTAACCCCCTTCAATGCCCTGGTAATCTTGAAGTGGTTGCTATAGATATTTTGTGTAGTAAGAGCATTGTGATATGCAATATGTTGATGGATGTGGACTTTGAATTCTGTTGTCAAGATAGTGATGTGGATCCTGTCTGGTTAGGTATCAAACCAACGTTTGTAGATGGTGTTAACAAGAGCAAGTTTACTCCAAAACTAAGAATACAATCCTATCCAAGTTCAAAAATAATGATTTACATCTGAAATAATTTTAAGCATTGTTTACTCACTGAGAAGGAGATCTCCTTCTGAAGCAAATACAGCATATCTCAAGGCAGCAGAGGACATGCTAACTCACATGATACAAACTGCAAAACTCAATTTTAAAACTAAACTGCAGACCTCAGAAGAAGAAAAATATTGTGAGAGGACCACATGCACAACAATGATTGACCATTATAACACTATACATGGATTTTGTGTTGCATGTTATATGATTATGTTGATTTCTTGACACTTTTGGTTAGAGTTTCACTAGGTCTCCATTTCAATGGATCATCATTTTGATTGTCCCTTCCAGTGACAGAGAAGCCCTGCTAGGGGTTTTGTTCTTATTGATGTAGTCAGAGTGACATCATGGTTTTAACTGGCATTTTAGTAGTGAAAATATCTAAAATATTGTGATGACCTACCAAATATTGTGAGTTGAGAGGTCCGAAACTGGTGAATGATTTCTCAGGTAATGAAATCATGGTACATGCGTGAGCTACAGAGTGTGTCTTTATTTGTTTTATGATGATAAATTAAGTGCAAGCAACAATCAAGAGAAAGCAACTTTGTACAATGAACATTTTCACCCTTGCTTTTTTGAATGCATCTGACATTACAATAATTGATGACATGTACATAATACTAGCTTCCCTGGATCCAATGAAAGCTATGGGTCAAGATGAGAATTCTACAATCATGTGTAGTGCCGCTAAAACCTCTCCTGTATTATCTGTGTTTCTTGTGAATGGAAGCATCACAAGATTGTCTCAGTTTACAAAAGCAAGGATAAGTCTAGGTCAACAACTCACCCGATTTCTCTCCTTAATGTAATCTCCAATAAATGCTAATGCTTTCATCTACAAGAAGAATCTGTAGGTCTGGGCTTGTATATTAAGAGCATTTGACTCAGTTCTCCATTAGGAATCACTGGAGAAATTGGACGCATTTGGTATAGTTGGAGGATTATGGAAATTGTTATCTTTCTGATCGTGTCAATAGCTGATTGTTACTCTATCTTTTTCAACTGTGCCCCAAGGAAGTATACTGGGGCATCTATTTTTCATTCTGTTTGTAAATGAGCTTCGTTCGAGAATTCTGGCAGTAAAACCTTGTATGTTTGCAGATGACACCAAGTTGTTAAGGAAGATTGATAGCTTCTCTGATTACGATTTACTGTAATAGGATCTTTAAAGCTTGTCAGATTGGAATGTTGAACATAAACCGATAACAGTTCTCTGTTATGTAAAGTTTGATCATCAGTTCAGAATCTGGTTATAAATGTAACATAACCAACAAGAAAAAAAAAGAATACGAGGTTGCTAATCAACTCTCATCTTCCTTGGCTAGATCATCGTGACCATAGCAATAGTGATAGCTTACACGAATCTTGGCAAAATTCATCCACAATTGTTCAACAAACTTTATTGGTCAAATCTCACTTGTCCTATGCTTCGCAAATCTGGCAGCTCCATTTGATTCAAGCAAAACAAGTGCAATGTTGAACCACTAGAATCATCTTGTATGAATCTAGTCTCGATAACAAGATGTAGTTTGACATTTGATGATGTGATCTAAGATGTTGAACATAATGTTTTATAGTAATGCAAGTCCAACAACATTTAACAAAAAAATAAGCTTCAAAAAATCTAGTTTAGATAATTACGTCAAAAATGAAAGCTAAGCTACATAAATGGAAATGAATACTTTTCCATGGAACTACGTTAATATAAAAATACTAATAATAAAATAGATCAATACTAGTTAAATCTAAATACGACTTGGATAAAAATGGATATTTATTGTACGCCAAATTATCTATTAAAGTAAAATATGATAGTCAAATTTAAAACTATTAGTCGGATATAACTAAAAATATTTTATGCATATAAGTACTAAGATAAAGCTATGTAGGAAATACTGCATTTTAAAAGTAATTCTGAAGTGATAAAGTGAATACAAATGGTTGAAGTACAGGCTCAGATGTCTTGCAATGTCTTGTGTCAATTTATGTCAAGATAATCTCTCAAACTGCAGTATAAGATGATAATATGTAAGTCAAATAAGAAAGTTAAATGACTTAAAAATTTTTAATTTAATCTAAGACACAATACATGAAAAACTAAAATACAATAACAAGCATTAGTAGTAATCGATCAGCTAGAACTTTAAATATTTTTTTTTAAAACACAAGAAAGTAAAAAGATAATTATAAAATGAACATTTAAAAATTAAGAAAATTAAATGACTTCAATATTTTTTTCTTAATCTACATAACAATGCATACTAAAATAGTAAGATTTAGTACTATCAATCTGCTAGAACTTTAAATGCATAAAAGTAATTAAAAAATTTTTTTTCTAAAAAACCAATAATACTAAGGCATACTATCATAATAGGTGTTTTGATGTAGATTAAAGGAAAAATATCAATTTTTATAAAAGTCATCTTACATTCTTTTTAGACATATATATTACAAATGTTCAATTGGTACTTTATGCGTTTTCTAAAAAAAAATTTTTCAAGTTATAACCAACTAATAATACTATAAAAGATTAAAATATTTTATTTTAGTAGGAATTGTGCTGTAAATTAATGGAAAAATAAAATATCAAATTACATCCATGTTGTCTTACCTTCATTTTTGATATATACATTAAAAATGTACATAAAAGTCTTATCTTAGTACTTATAAAAGTTATCAAAAATTTTTATTAGTTATATCCGACAAAGAGTACTAAAGCAGACTAAAATATTTTATTTTAGTAGATATTGTGCTATAGATTAAAGGAAAAATATCAATTTTAAACTAAGTCCTATTATTTACTTTTTTGACATATATATATTTAAAATGCTCATAATAGGCTTATTATAGTACCTTTATGCGTTTTGTAAAAAAATAAAAAATTTCAAGTTATAGCCAACCATTAGTACTAAAGCAGATCAAGTTATTTTATTTTAGTAGGTCTTGTGGTGTAGATTAAAGGAAAAATATCCATTTGAATCCAAGTCGTCTTACCTTCTTTTTTGACATATACATTTAAAATGCTCATAATAGCCTTATCTTAGTACTTTTATGAGTTTTGTAAAAAAAAAATTTACAGTTATAGCCGACCAATAGTACTTAAGCTGATCGAAGTATTTTATTTTAATAGGTCTTGTGGTGTAGATTAAAGGAAAAATTTCAATTTGTATCCAAGTCGTCTTACCTTCTTTTTTGACATATACATTTAAAATGCTCATAATAGGCTTATCTTAGTACTTTTAAGCGTTTTAACAAAAAAAAATATTTTTGAGTTGTAGCTGATCGACAGTACTAAGGAAGACGAAGATATTTTATTTTAGTCTGTAATGTGGTGTAGATTAAAGAAAAAGTATCCATTTCAATCCTAGTCGTCTTACCTTCTTTTTTGACATATACATTTAAAATGCTCATAATAGGCTTATCTTAGAACTTTTAAGCGTTTTAACAAAAAAAAATAATTTTTAGTTGTGACTGATCGACAGTACTAAGGAAGACAAAGATAATTTATTTTAGTAGGTATAGTGGTGTAGACTAAAGGAAAAGTATCCATTTCAATCCAAGTCGTCTTACCTTCTTTTTTGACATATACATTTAAAATGCTCATAATATGCTTATCATAGTACCTTTAAAAGTTTTAAATAAAAAAAAATATTTTTAAGTTGTGGCTGATCAACAGAACTAAGGAAGACGAAGATATTTTATTTTAGTAGGTAATGTGGTGTAGATTAAAGGAAAAGTATCCATTTCAATCCTAGTCGTCTTACCTTCTTTTTTGACATATACATTTAAAATGCTCATAATAGGCTTATCTTAGTACTTTTAAGCGTTTTAACAAAAAAAATATTTTTGAGTTGTAGGTGATCAACAATACTAAGGAAGACGAAGATATTTTATTTTAGTCTGTAATGTGGTGTAGATTAAAGGAAAAGTATCCATTTCAATCCTAGTCGTCTTACCTTCTTTTTTGACATATACATTTAAAATTCTCATAATAGGCTTATCTTAGTACTTTTAAGCTTTTTAACAATAAAAATATTTTTGAGTTGTAGCTGATCGACAGTACTAAGGAAGACGAAGATATTTTATTTTAGTCTGTAATGTGGTGTAGATTAAAGGAAAAGTATCCATTTCAATCCTAGTCGTCTTACCTTCTTTTTTGACATATACATTTAAAATGCTCATAATAGGCTTATCTTAGTGCTTTTAAGTGTTTTAACAAAAAAAATATTTTTGAGTTGTAGCTGATCGACAGTACTAAGGAAGACGAAGATATTTTATTTTAGTAGGTAATGTGGTGTAGATTAAAGGAAAAGTATCCATTTCAATCCTAGTCGTCTTACCTTCTTTTTTGACATATACATTTAAAATGCTCATAATAGGCTTATCTTAGTACTTTTAAGCGTTTTAACAAAAAAAAATATTTTTCAGTTATAGCTGATCGACAGTACTAAGGAAGACGAAGATATTTTATTTTAGTCTGTAATGTGGTGTAGATTAAAGGAAAAGTATCCATTTCAATCCTAGTCGTCTTACCTTCTTTTTTGACATATACATTTAAAATGCTCATAATAGGCTTATCTTAGTACTTTTAAGCGTTTTAACAAAAAAAAATATTTTTCAGTTATAGCTGATCGACAGTACTAAGGAAGACGAAGATATTTTATTTTAGTCTGTAATGTGGTGTAGATTAAAGGAAAAGTATCCATTTCAATCCTAGTCGTCTTACCTTCTTTTTTGACATATACATTTAAAATGCTCATAATAGGCTTATCTTAGTACTTTTAAGCGTTTTAACAAAAAAAAATATTTTTCAGTTATAGCTGATCGACAGTACTAAGGAAGACGAAGATATTTTATTTTAGTCTGTAATGTGGTGTAGATTAAAGGAAAAGTATCCATTTCAATCCTAGTCGTCTTACCTTCTTTTTTGACATATACATTTAAAATGCTCATAATAGGCTTATCTTAGTACTTTTAAGCGTTTTAACAAAAAAAAATATTTTTCAGTTATAGCTGATCGACAGTACTAAGGAAGACGAAGATATTTTATTTTAGTCTGTAATGTGGTGTAGATTAAAGGAAAAGTATCCATTTCAATCCTAGTCGTCTTACCTTCTTTTTTGACATATACATTTAAAATGCTCATAATAGGCTTATCTTAGTACTTTTAAGCGTTTTAACAAAAAAAATATTTTTGAATTGTAGGTGATCGACAGTACTAAGGAAGACGAAGATATTTTATTTTAGTCTGTAATGTGGTGTAGATTAAAGGAAAAGTATCCATTTCAATCCTAGTCGTCTTACCTTCTTTTTTGACATATACATTTAAAATGCTCATAATAGGCTTATCTTAGTACTTTTAAGCGTTTTAACAAAAAAAAATATTTTTCAGTTATAGCTGATCGACAGTACTAAGGAAGACGAAGATATTTTATTTTAGTCTGTAATGTGGTGTAGATTAAAGGAAAAGTATCCATTTCAATCCTAGTCGTCTTACCTTCTTTTTTGACATATACATTTAAAATGCACATAATAGGCTTATCTTAGTACTTTTAAGCGTTTTAACAAAAAAAATATTTTTGAATTGTAGGTGATCGACAGTACTAAGGAAGACGAAGATATTTTATTTTAGTCTGTAATGTGGTGTAGATTAAAGGAAAAGTATCCATTTCAATCCTAGTCGTCTTACCTTCTTTTTTGACATATACATTTAAAATGCTCATAATAGGCTTATCTTAGTACTTTTAAGCGTTTTAACAAAAAAAAATATTTTTCAGTTATAGCTGATCGACAGTACTAAGGAAGACGAAGATATTTTATTTTAGTCTGTAATGTGGTGTAGATTAAAGGAAAAGTATCCATTTCAATCCTAGTCGTCTTACCTTCTTTTTTGACATATACATTTAAAATGCTCATAATAGGCTTATCTTAGTGCTTTTAAGTGTTTTAACAAAAAAAATATTTTTGAGTTGTAGCTGATCAACAGTACTAAGGAAGACGAAGATATTTTATTTTAGTAGGTAATGTGGTGTAGATTAAAGGAAAAGTATCCATTTCAATCCTAGTCGTCTTACCTTCTTTTTTGACATATACATTTAAAATGCTCATAATAGGCTTATCTTAGTACTTTTAAGCGTTTTAACAAAAAAAAATATTTTTCAGTTATAGCTGATCGACAGTACTAAGGAAGACGAAGATATTTTATTTTAGTCTGTAATGTGGTGTAGATTAAAGGAAAAGTATCCATTTCAATCCTAGTCGTCTTACCTTCTTTTTTGACATATACATTTAAAATTCTCATAATAGGCTTATCTTAGTACTTTTAAGCTTTTTAACAATAAAAATATTTTTGAGTTGTAGCTGATCGACAGTACTAAGGAAGACGAAGATATTTTATTTTAGTCTGTAATGTGGTGTAGATTAAAGGAAAAGTATCAATTTCAATCCTAGTCGTCTTACCTTCTTTTTTGACATATACATTTAAAATGCTCATAATAGGCTTATCTTAGTACTTTTAAGCGTTTTAACAAAAAAAAATATTTTTGAGTTGTAGCTGATCGACAGTACTAAGGAAGACGAAGATATTTTATTTTAGTCTGTAATGTGGTGTAGATTAAAGGAAAAGTATCCATTTCAATCCTAGTCGTCTTACCTTCTTTTTTGACATATACATTTAAAATGCTCATAATAGGCTTATCTTAGTACTTTTAAGCTTTTTAACAATAAAAATATTTTTGAGTTGTAGCTGATCGACAGTACTAAGGAAGACGAAGATATTTTATTTTAGTCTGTAATGTGGTGTAGATTAAAGGAAAAGTATCCATTTCAATCCTAGTCGTCTTACCTTCTTTTTTGACATATACATTTAAAATGCTCATAATAGGCTTATCTTAGTACTTTTAAGCGTTTTAACAAAAAAAAATATTTTTCAGTTATAGCTGATCGACAGTACTAAGGAAGACGAAGATATTTTATTTTAGTCTGTAATGTGGTGTAGATTAAAGGAAAAGTATCCATTTCAATCCTAGTCGTCTTACCTTCTTTTTTGACATATACATTTAAAATGCTCATAATAGGCTTATCTTAGTACTTTTAAGCGTTTTAACAAAAAAAAATATTTTTCAGTTATAGCTGATCGACAGTACTAAGGAAGACGAAGATATTTTATTTTAGTCTGTAATGTGGTGTAGATTAAAGGAAAAGTATCCATTTCAATCCTAGTCGTCTTACCTTCTTTTTTGACATATACATTTAAAATGCTCATAATAGGCTTATCTTAGTACTTTTAAGCGTTTTAACAAAAAAAATATTTTTGAATTGTAGGTGATCGACAGTACTAAGGAAGACGAAGATATTTTATTTTAGTCTGTAATGTGGTGTAGATTAAAGGAAAAGTATCCATTTCAATCCTAGTCGTCTTACCTTCTTTTTTGACATATACATTTAAAATGCTCATAATAGGCTTATCTTAGTACTTTTAAGCGTTTTAACAAAAAAAAATATTTTTCAGTTATAGCTGATCGACAGTACTAAGGAAGACGAAGATATTTTATTTTAGTCTGTAATGTGGTGTAGATTAAAGGAAAAGTATCCATTTCAATCCTAGTCGTCTTACCTTCTTTTTTGACATATACATTTAAAATGCTCATAATAGGCTTATCTTAGTGCTTTTAAGTGTTTTAACAAAAAAAATATTTTTGAGTTGTAGCTGATCAACAGTACTAAGGAAGACGAAGATATTTTATTTTAGTAGGTAATGTGGTGTAGATTAAAGGAAAAGTATCCATTTCAATCCTAGTCGTCTTACCTTCTTTTTTGACATATACATTTAAAAAGCTCATAATAGGCTTATCTTAGTACTTTTAAGCGTTTTAACAAAAAAAAATATTTTTCAGTTATAGCTGATCGACAGTACTAAGGAAGACGAAGATATTTTATTTTAGTCTGTAATGTGGTGTAGATTAAAGGAAAAGTATCCATTTCAATCCTAGTCGTCTTACCTTCTTTTTTGACATATACATTTAAAATTCTCATAATAGGCTTATCTTAGTACTTTTAAGCTTTTTAACAATAAAAATATTTTTGAGTTGTAGCTGATCGACAGTACTAAGGAAGACGAAGATATTTTATTTTAGTCTGTAATGTGGTGTAGATTAAAGGAAAAGTATCCATTTCAATCCTAGTCGTCTTACCTTCTTTTTTGACATATACATTTAAAATGCTCATAATAAGCTTATCTTAGTGCTTTTAAGTGTTTTAACAAAAAAAATATTTTTGAGTTGTAGCTGATCAACAGTACTAAGGAAGACGAAGATATTTTATTTTAGTAGGTAATGTGGTGTAGATTAAAGGAAAAGTATCCATTTCAATCCTAGTCGTCTTACCTTCTTTTTTGACATATACATTTAAAATGCTCATAATAGGCTTATCTTAGTACTTTTAAGCGTTTTAACAAAAAAAAATATTTTTCAGTTATAGCTGATCGACAGTACTAAGGAAGACGAAGATATTTTATTTTAGTCTGTAATGTGGTGTAGATTAAAGGAAAAGTATCCATTTCAATCCTAGTCGTCTTACCTTCTTTTTTGACATATACATTTAAAATGCTCATAATAGGCTTATCTTAGTACTTTTAAGCGTTTTAACAAAAAAAAATATATTTCAGTTATAGCTGATCGACAGTACTAAGGAAGACGAAGATATTTTATTTTAGTCTGTAATTTGGTGTAGATTAAAGGAAAAGTATCCATTTCAATCCTAGTCGTCTTACCTTCTTTTTTGACATATACATTTAAAATTCTCATAATAGGCTTATCTTAGTACTTTTAAGCTTTTTAACAATAAAAATATTTTTGAGTTGTAGGTGATCGACAGTACTAAGGAAGACGAAGATATTTTATTTTAGTCTGTAATGTGGTGTAGATTAAAGGAAAAGTATCCATTTCAATCCTAGTCGTCTTACCTTCTTTTTTGACATATACATTTAAAATGCTCATAATAGGCTTATCTTAGTACTTTTAAGCGTTTTAACAAAAAAAAATATTTTTCAGTTATAGCTGATCGACAGTACTAAGGAAGACGAAGATATTTTATTTTAGTCTGTAATGTGGTGTAGATTAAAGGAAAAGTATCCATTTCAATCCTAGTCGTCTTACCTTCTTTTTTGACATATACATTTAAAATGCTCATAATAGGCTTATCTTAGTACTTTTAAGCGTTTTAACAAAAAAAAATATTTTTCAGTTATAGCTGATCGACAGTACTAAGGAAGACGAAGATATTTTATTTTAGTCTGTAATGTGGTGTAGATTAAAGGAAAAGTATCCATTTCAATCCTAGTCGTCTTACCTTCTTTTTTGACATATACATTTAAAATGCTCATAATAGGCTTATCTTAGTACTTTTAAGCGTTTTAACAAAAAAAATATTTTTGAATTGTAGGTGATCGACAGTACTAAGGAAGACGAAGATATTTTATTTTAGTCTGTAATGTGGTGTAGATTAAAGGAAAAGTATCCATTTCAATCCTAGTCGTCTTACCTTCTTTTTTGACATATACATTTAAAATGCTCATAATAGGCTTATCTTAGTACTTTTAAGCGTTTTAACAAAAAAAAATATTTTTCAGTTATAGCTGATCGACAGTACTAAGGAAGACGAAGATATTTTATTTTAGTCTGTAATGTGGTGTAGATTAAAGGAAAAGTATCCATTTCAATCCTAGTCGTCTTACCTTCTTTTTTGACATATACATTTAAAATGCTCATAATAGGCTTATCTTAGTACTTTTAAGTGTTTTAACAAAAAAATATTTTTGAGTTGTAGCTGATCAACAGTACTAAGGAAGACGAAGATATTTTATTTTAGTAGATAATGTGGTGTAGATTAAAGGAAAAGTATCCATTTCAATCCTAGTTGTCTTACCTTCTTTTTTGACATATACATTTAAAAAGCTCATAATCGGCTTATCTTAGTACTTTTAAGCGTTTTAACAAAAAAAATATTTTTCAGTTATGGCTGATCGACAGTAATAAAGAAGACGAAGATATTTTATTTTAGTAGGTAATGTGGTGTAGATTAAAGGAAAAGTATCCATTTCAATCCTAGTCGTCTTACCTTCTTTTTTGACATATACATTTAAAATGCTCATAATAGGCTTATCTTAGTACTTTTAAGTGTTTTAACAAAAAAAATATTTTTCAGTTATAGCTGATCGACAGGACTAAGGAAGACGAAGATATTTTATTTTAGTCTGTAATGTGGTGTAGATTAAAGGAAAAGTATCCATTTCAATCCTAGTCGTCTTACCTTCTTTTTTGACATATACATTTAAAATGCTCATAATAGGCTTATCTTAGTACTTTTAAGCGTTTTAACAAAAAAAATATTTTTGAATTGTAGGTGATCGACAGTACTAAGGAAGACGAAGATATTTTATTTTAGTCTGTAATGTGGTGTAGATTAAAGGAAAAGTATCCATTTCAATCCTAGTCGTCTTACCTTCTTTTTTGACATATACATTTAAAATGCTCATAATAGGCTTATCTTAGTACTTTTAAGCGTTTTAACAAAAAAAAATATTTTTCAGTTATAGCTGATCGACAGTACTAAGGAAGACGAAGATATTTTATTTTAGTCTGTAATGTGGTGTAGATTAAAGGAAAAGTATCCATTTCAATCCTAGTCGTCTTACCTTCTTTTTTGACATATACATTTAAAATGCTCATAATAGGCTTATCTTAGTGCTTTTAAGTGTTTTAACAAAAAAAATATTTTTGAGTTGTAGCTGATCAACAGTACTAAGGAAGACGAAGATATTTTATTTTAGTAGGTAATGTGGTGTAGATTAAAGGAAAAGTATCCATTTCAATCCTAGTCGTCTTACCTTCTTTTTTGACATATACATTTAAAATGCTCATAATAGGCTTATCTTAGTACTTTTAAGCGTTTTAACAAAAAAAAATATTTTTCAGTTATAGCTGATCGACAGTACTAAGGAAGACGAAGATATTTTATTTTAGTCTGTAATGTGGTGTAGATTAAAGGAAAAGTATCCATTTCAATCCTAGTCGTCTTACCTTCTTTTTTGACATATACATTTAAAATTCTCATAATAGGCTTATCTTAGTACTTTTAAGCTTTTTAACAATAAAAATATTTTTGAGTTGTAGCTGATCGACAGTACTAAGGAAGACGAAGATATTTTATTTTAGTCTGTAATGTGGTGTAGATTAAAGGAAAAGTATCCATTTCAATCCTAGTCGTCTTACCTTCTTTTTTGACATATACATTTAAAATGCTCATAATAAGCTTATCTTAGTGCTTTTAAGTGTTTTAACAAAAAAAATATTTTTGAGTTGTAGCTGATCAACAGTACTAAGGAAGACGAAGATATTTTATTTTAGTAGGTAATGTGGTGTAGATTAAAGGAAAAGTATCCATTTCAATCCTAGTCGTCTTACCTTCTTTTTTGACATATACATTTAAAATGCTCATAATAGGCTTATCTTAGTACTTTTAAGCGTTTTAACAAAAAAAAATATTTTTCAGTTATAGCTGATCGACAGTACTAAGGAAGACGAAGATATTTTATTTTAGTCTGTAATGTGGTGTAGATTAAAGGAAAAGTATCAATTTCAATCCTAGTCGTCTTACCTTCTTTTTTGACATATACATTTAAAATGCTCATAATAGGCTTATCTTAGTACTTTTAAGCGTTTTAACAAAAAAAAATATATTTCAGTTATAGCTGATCGACAGTACTAAGGAAGACGAAGATATTTTATTTTAGTCTGTAATTTGGTGTAGATTAAAGGAAAAGTATCCATTTCAATCCTAGTCGTCTTACCTTCTTTTTTGACATATACATTTAAAATGCTCATAATAGGCTTATCTTAGTACTTTTAAGCGTTTTAACAAAAAAAAATATTTTTGAGTTATGGCTGATCGACAGTACTAAGGAAGACGAAGATATTTTATTTTAGTCTGTAATGTGGTGTAGATTAAAGGAAAAGTATCCATTTCAATCCTAGTCGTCTTACCTTCTTTTTTGACATATACATTTAAAATGCTCATAATAGGCTTATCTTAGTACTTTTAAGTGTTTTAACAAAAAAATATTTTTGAGTTGTAGCTGATCAACAGTACTAAGGAAGACGAAGATATTTTATTTTAGTAGATAATGTGGTGTAGATTAAAGGAAAAGTATCCATTTCAATCCTAGTTGTCTTACCTTCTTTTTTGACATATACATTTAAAAAGCTCATAATCGGCTTATCTTAGTACTTTTAAGCGTTTTAACAAAAAAAATATTTTTGAGTTGTGGCTGATCGACAGTAATAAAGAAGACGAAGATATTTTATTTTAGTAGGTAATGTGGTGTAGATTAAAGGAAAAGTATCCATTTCAATCCTAGTCGTCTTACCTTCTTTTTTGACATATACATTTAAAATGCTCATAATAGGCTTATCTTAGTACTTTTAAGTGTTTTAACAAAAAAAATATTTTTCAGTTATAGCTGATCGACAGGACTAAGGAAGACGAAGATATTTTATTTTAGTCTGTAATGTGGTGTAGATTAAAGGAAAAGTATCAATTTCAATCCTAGTCGTCTTACCTTCTTTTTTGACATATACATTTAAAATGCTCATAATAGGCTTATCTTAGTACTTTTAAGCGTTTTAACAAAAAAAAATATTTTTCAGTTATAGCTGATCGACAGTACTAAGGAAGACGAAGATATTTTATTTTAGTCTGTAATGTGGTGTAGATTAAAGGAAAAGTATCCATTTCAATCCTAGTCGTCTTACCTTCTTTTTTGACATATACATTTAAAATGCTCATAATAGGCTTATCTTAGTACTTTTAAGCGTTTTACCAAAAAAATTATTTTTTAGTTGTAGGTGATCGACAGTACTAAGGAAGACGAAGATATTTTATTTTAGTCTGTAATGTGGTGTAGATTAAAGGAAAAGTATCCATTTCAATCCTAGTCGTCTTACCTTCTTTTTTGACATATACATTTAAAATGCTCATAATAGGCTTATCTTAGTACTTTTAAGCGTTTTAACAAAAAAAAATATTTTTCAGTTATAGCTGATCGACAGTACTAAGGAAGACGAAGATATTTTATTTTAGTCTGTAATGTGGTGTAGATTAAAGGAAAAGTATCCATTTCAATCCTAGTCGTCTTACCTTCTTTTTTGACATATACATTTAAAATGCTCATAATAGGCTTATCTTAGTACTTTTAAGCGTTTTAACAAAAAAAATATTTTTGAATTGTAGGTGATCGACAGTACTAAGGAAGACGAAGATATTTTATTTTAGTCTGTAATGTGGTGTAGATTAAAGGAAAAGTATCCATTTCAATCCTAGTCGTCTTACCTTCTTTTTTGACATATACATTTAAAATGCTCATAATAGGCTTATCTTAGTACTTTTAAGCGTTTTAACAAAAAAAAATATTTTTCAGTTATAGCTGATCGACAGTACTAAGGAAGACGAAGATATTTTATTTTAGTCTGTAATGTGGTGTAGATTAAAGGAAAAGTATCCATTTCAATCCTAGTCGTCTTACCTTCTTTTTTGACATATACATTTAAAATGCTCATAATAGGCTTATCTTAGTACTTTTAAGTGTTTTAACAAAAAAAATATTTTTGAGTTGTAGCTGATCAACAGTACTAAGGAAGACGAAGATATTTTATTTTAGTAGATAATGTGGTGTAGATTAAAGGAAAAGTATCCATTTCAATCCTAGTTGTCTTACCTTCTTTTTTGACATATACATTTAAAATGCTCATAATAGGCTTATCTTAGTACTTTTAAGCGTTTTAACAAAAAAAAATATTTTTCAGTTATAGCTGATCGACAGTACTAAGGAAGACGAAGATATTTTATTTTAGTCTGTAATGTGGTGTAGATTAAAGGAAAAGTATCCATTTCAATCCTAGTCGTCTTACCTTCTTTTTTGACATATACATTTAAAATGCTCATAATAGGCTTATCTTAGTACTTTTAAGCGTTTTAACAAAAAAAAATATTTTTCAGTTATAGCTGATCGACAGTACTAAGGAAGACGAAGATATTTTATTTTAGTCTGTAATGTGGTGTAGATTAAAGGAAAAGTATCCATTTCAATCCTAGTCGTCTTACCTTCTTTTTTGACATATACATTTAAAATGCTCATAATAGGCTTATCTTAGTACTTTTAAGTGTTTTAACAAAAAAATATTTTTGAGTTGTAGCTGATCAACAGTACTAAGGAAGACGAAGATATTTTATTTTAGTAGATAATGTGGTGTAGATTAAAGGAAAAGTATCCATTTCAATCCTAGTTGTCTTACCTTCTTTTTTGACATATACATTTAAAAAGCTCATAATCGGCTTATCTTAGTACTTTTAAGCGTTTTAACAAAAAAAATATTTTTGAGTTGTGGCTGATCGACAGTAATAAAGAAGACGAAGATATTTTATTTTAGTAGGTAATGTGGTGTAGATTAAAGGAAAAGTATCCATTTCAATCCTAGTCGTCTTACCTTCTTTTTTGACATATACATTTAAAATGCTCATAATAGGCTTATCTTAGTACTTTTAAGCGTTTTAACAAAAAAAATATTTTTCAGTTATAGCTGATCGACAGGACTAAGGAAGACGAAGATATTTTATTTTAGTCTGTAATGTGGTGTAGATTAAAGGAAAAGTATCCATTTCAATCCTAGTCGTCTTACCTTCTTTTTTGACATATACATTTAAAATGCTCATAATAGGCTTATCTTAGTACTTTTAAGCGTTTTAACAAAAAAAAATATTTTTCAGTTATAGCTGATCGACAGTACTAAGGAAGACGAAGATATTTTATTTTAGTCTGTAATGTGGTGTAGATTAAAGGAAAAGTATCCATTTCAATCCTAGTCGTCTTACCTTCTTTTTTGACATATACATTTAAAATTCTCATAATAGGCTTATCTTAGTACTTTTAAGCTTTTTAACAATAAAAATATTTTTGAGTTGTAGCTGATCGACAGTACTAAGGAAGACGAAGATATTTTATTTTAGTCTGTAATGTGGTGTAGATTAAAGGAAAAGTATCCATTTCAATCCTAGTCGTCTTACCTTCTTTTTTGACATATACATTTAAAATGCTCATAATAAGCTTATCTTAGTGCTTTTAAGTGTTTTAACAAAAAAAATATTTTTGAGTTGTAGCTGATCGACAGTACTAAGGAAGACGAAGATATTTTATTTTAGTAGGTAATGTGGTGTAGATTAAAGGAAAAGTATCCATTTCAATCCTAGTCGTCTTACCTTCTTTTTTGACATATACATTTAAAATGCTCATAATAGGCTTATCTTAGTACTTTTAAGCGTTTTAACAAAAAAAAATATTTTTCAGTTATAGCTGATCGACAGTACTAAGGAAGACGAAGATATTTTATTTTAGTCTGTAATGTGGTGTAGATTAAAGGAAAAGTATCAATTTCAATCCTAGTCGTCTTACCTTCTTTTTTGACATATACATTTAAAATGCTCATAATAGGCTTATCTTAGTACTTTTAAGCGTTTTAACAAAAAAAAATATATTTCAGTTATAGCTGATCGACAGTACTAAGGAAGACGAAGATATTTTATTTTAGTCTGTAATTTGGTGTAGATTAAAGGAAAAGTATCCATTTCAATCCTAGTCGTCTTACCTTCTTTTTTGACATATACATTTAAAATGCTCATAATAGGCTTATCTTAGTACTTTTAAGCGTTTTAACAAAAAAAAATATTTTTGAGTTATGGCTGATCGACAGTACTAAGGAAGACGAAGATATTTTATTTTAGTCTGTAATGTGGTGTAGATTAAAGGAAAAGTATCCATTTCAATCCTAGTCGTCTTACCTTCTTTTTTGACATATACATTTAAAATGCTCATAATAGGCTTATCTTAGTACTTTTAAGTGTTTTAACAAAAAAATATTTTTGAGTTGTAGCTGATCAACAGTACTAAGGAAGACGAAGATATTTTATTTTAGTAGATAATGTGGTGTAGATTAAAGGAAAAGTATCCATTTCAATCCTAGTTGTCTTACCTTCTTTTTTGACATATACATTTAAAAAGCTCATAATCGGCTTATCTTAGTACTTTTAAGCGTTTTAACAAAAAAAATATTTTTGAGTTGTGGCTGATCGACAGTAATAAAGAAGACGAAGATATTTTATTTTAGTAGGTAATGTGGTGTAGATTAAAGGAAAAGTATCCATTTCAATCCTAGTCGTCTTACCTTCTTTTTTGACATATACATTTAAAATGCTCATAATAGGCTTATCTTAGTACTTTTAAGTGTTTTAACAAAAAAAATATTTTTCAGTTATAGCTGATCGACAGGACTAAGGAAGACGAAGATATTTTATTTTAGTCTGTAATGTGGTGTAGATTAAAGGAAAAGTATCCATTTCAATCCTAGTCGTCTTACCTTCTTTTTTGACATATACATTTAAAATGCTCATAATAGGCTTATCTTAGTACTTTTAAGCGTTTTACCAAAAAAATTATTTTTGAGTTGTAGGTGATCGACAGTACTAAGGAAGACGAAGATATTTTATTTTAGTCTGTAATGTGGTGTAGATTAAAGGAAAAGTATCCATTTCAATCCTAGTCGTCTTACCTTCTTTTTTGACATATACATTTAAAATGCTCATAATAGGCTTATCTTAGTACTTTTAAGCGTTTTAACAAAAAAAAATATTTTTCAGTTATAGCTGATCGACAGTACTAAGGAAGACGAAGATATTTTATTTTAGTCTGTAATGTGGTGTAGATTAAAGGAAAAGTATCCATTTCAATCCTAGTCGTCTTACCTTCTTTTTTGACATATACATTTAAAATGCTCATAATAGGCTTATCTTAGTACTTTTAAGCGTTTTAACAAAAAAAATATTTTTGAATTGTAGGTGATCGACAGTACTAAGGAAGACGAAGATATTTTATTTTAGTCTGTAATGTGGTGTAGATTAAAGGAAAAGTATCCATTTCAATCCTAGTCGTCTTACCTTCTTTTTTGACATATACATTTAAAATGCTCATAATAGGCTTATCTTAGTACTTTTAAGCGTTTTAACAAAAAAAAATATTTTTCAGTTATAGCTGATCGACAGTACTAAGGAAGACGAAGATATTTTATTTTAGTCTGTAATGTGGTGTAGATTAAAGGAAAAGTATCCATTTCAATCCTAGTCGTCTTACCTTCTTTTTTGACATATACATTTAAAATGCTCATAATAGGCTTATCTTAGTACTTTTAAGCGTTTTAACAAAAAAAAATATTTTTCAGTTATAGCTGATCGACAGGACTAAGGAAGACGAAGATATTTTATTTTAGTCTGTAATGTGGTGTAGATTAAAGGAAAAGTATCCATTTCAATCCTAGTCGTCTTACCTTCTTTTTTGACATATACATTTAAAATGCTCATAATAGGCTTATCTTAGTACTTTTAAGCGTTTTAACAAAAAAAATATTTTTGAATTGTAGCTGATCGACAGTACTAAGGAAGACGAAGATATTTTATTTTAGTCTGTAATTTGGTGTAGATTAAAGGAAAAGTATCCATTTCAATCCTAGTCGTCTTACCTTCTTTTTTGACATATACATTTAAAATGCTCATAATAGGCTTATCTTAGTACTTTTAAGCGTTTTAACAAAAAAAAATATTTTTGAGTTATGGCTGATCGACAGTACTAAGGAAGACGAAGATATTTTATTTTAGTCTGTAATGTGGTGTAGATTAAAGGAAAAGTATCCATTTCAATCCTAGTCGTCTTACCTTCTTTTTTGACATATACATTTAAAATGCTCATAATAGGCTTATCTTAGTACTTTTAAGTGTTTTAACAAAAAAATATTTTTGAGTTGTAGCTGATCAACAGTACTAAGGAAGACGAAGATATTTTATTTTAGTAGATAATGTGGTGTAGATTAAAGGAAAAGTATCCATTTCAATCCTAGTTGTCTTACCTTCTTTTTTGACATATACATTTAAAAAGCTCATAATCGGCTTATCTTAGTACTTTTAAGCGTTTTAACAAAAAAAATATTTTTGAGTTGTGGCTGATCGACAGTAATAAAGAAGACGAAGATATTTTATTTTAGTAGGTAATGTGGTGTAGATTAAAGGAAAAGTATCCATTTCAATCCTAGTCGTCTTACCTTCTTTTTTGACATATACATTTAAAATGCTCATAATAGGCTTATCTTAGTACTTTTAAGTGTTTTAACAAAAAAAATATTTTTCAGTTATAGCTGATCGACAGGACTAAGGAAGACGAAGATATTTTATTTTAGTCTGTAATGTGGTGTAGATTAAAGGAAAAGTATCCATTTCAATCCTAGTCGTCTTACCTTCTTTTTTGACATATACATTTAAAATGCTCATAATAGGCTTATCTTAGTACTTTTAAGCGTTTTAACAAAAAAAAATATTTTTCAGTTATAGCTGATCGACAGTACTAAGGAAGACGAAGATATTTTATTTTAGTCTGTAATGTGGTGTAGATTAAAGGAAAAGTATCCATTTCAATCCTAGTCGTCTTACCTTCTTTTTTGACATATACATTTAAAATGCTCATAATAGGCTTATCTTAGTACTTTTAAGCGTTTTACCAAAAAAATTATTTTTGAGTTGTAGGTGATCGACAGTACTAAGGAAGACGAAGATATTTTACTTTAGTCTGTAATGTGGTGTAGATTAAAGGAAAAGTATCCATTTCAATCCTAGTCGTCTTACCTTCTTTTTTGACATATACATTTAAAATGCTCATAATAGGCTTATCTTAGTACTTTTAAGCGTTTTAACAAAAAAAAATATTTTTCAGTTATAGCTGATCGACAGTACTAAGGAAGACGAAGATATTTTATTTTAGTCTGTAATGTGGTGTAGATTAAAGGAAAAGTATCCATTTCAATCCTAGTCGTCTTACCTTCTTTTTTGACATATACATTTAAAATGCTCATAATAGGCTTATCTTAGTACTTTTAAGCGTTTTAACAAAAAAAATATTTTTGAATTGTAGGTGATCGACAGTACTAAGGAAGACGAAGATATTTTATTTTAGTCTGTAATGTGGTGTAGATTAAAGGAAAAGTATCCATTTCAATCCTAGTCGTCTTACCTTCTTTTTTGACATATACATTTAAAATGCTCATAATAGGCTTATCTTAGTACTTTTAAGCGTTTTAACAAAAAAAAATATTTTTCAGTTATAGCTGATCGACAGTACTAAGGAAGACGAAGATATTTTATTTTAGTCTGTAATGTGGTGTAGATTAAAGGAAAAGTATCCATTTCAATCCTAGTCGTCTTACCTTCTTTTTTGACATATACATTTAAAATGCTCATAATAGGCTTATCTTAGTACTTTTAAGCGTTTTAACAAAAAAAAATATTTTTGAGTTATAGCTGATCGACAGTACTAAGGAAGACGAAGATATTTTATTTTAGTCTGTAATGTGGTGTAGATTAAAGGAAAAGTATCCATTTCAATCCTAGTCGTCTTACCTTCTTTTTTGACATATACATTTAAAATGCTCATAATAGGCTTATCTTAGTACTTTTAAGCGTTTTAACAAAAAAAATATTTTTGAATTGTAGGTGATCGACAGTACTAAGGAAGACGAAGATATTTTATTTTAGTCTGTAATGTGGTGTAGATTAAAGGAAAAGTATCCATTTCAATCCTAGTCGTCTTACCTTCTTTTTTGACATATACATTTAAAATGCTCATAATAGGCTTATCTTAGTACTTTTAAGCGTTTTAACAAAAAAAAATATTTTTCAGTTATAGCTGATCGACAGTACTAAGGAAGACGAAGATATTTTATTTTAGTCTGTAATGTGGTGTAGATTAAAGGAAAAGTATCCATTTCAATCCTAGTCGTCTTACCTTCTTTTTTGACATATACATTTAAAATGCTCATAATAGGCTTATCTTAGTACTTTTAAGCGTTTTAACAAAAAAAAATATTTTTCAGTTATAGCTGATCGACAGTACTAAGGAAGACGAAGATATTTTATTTTAGTCTGTAATGTGGTGTAGATTAAAGGAAAAGTATCCATTTCAATCCTAGTCGTCTTACCTTCTTTTTTGACATATACATTTAAAATGCTCATAATAGGCTTATCTTAGTACTTTTAAGCGTTTTAACAAAAAAAAAAATTTTTCAGTTATAGCTGATCGACAGTACTAAGGAAGACGAAGATATTTTATTTTAGTAGGTAATGTGGTGTAGATTAAAGGAAAAGTATCCATTTCAATCCTAGTCGTCTTACCTTCTTTTTTGACATATACATTTAAAATGCTCATAATAGGCTTATCTTAGTACTTTTAAGCGTTTTAACAAAAAAAAATATTTTTCAGTTATAGCTGATCGACAGTACTAAGGAAGACGAAGATATTTTATTTTAGTCTGTAATGTGGTGTAGATTAAAGGAAAAGTATCCATTTCAATCCTAGTCGTCTTACCTTCTTTTTTGACATATACATTTAAAATTCTCATAATAGGCTTATCTTAGTACTTTTAAGCTTTTTAACAATAAAAATATTTTTGAGTTGTAGCTGATCGACAGTACTAAGGAAGACGAAGATATTTTATTTTAGTCTGTAATGTGGTGTAGATTAAAGGAAAAGTATCCATTTCAATCCTAGTCGTCTTACCTTCTTTTTTGACATATACATTTAAAATGCTCATAATAAGCTTATCTTAGTGCTTTTAAGTGTTTTAACAAAAAAAATATTTTTGAGTTGTAGCTGATCAACAGTACTAAGGAAGACGAAGATATTTTATTTTAGTAGGTAATGTGGTGTAGATTAAAGGAAAAGTATCCATTTCAATCCTAGTCGTCTTACCTTCTTTTTTGACATATACATTTAAAATGCTCATAATAGGCTTATCTTAGTACTTTTAAGCGTTTTAACAAAAAAAAATATTTTTCAGTTATAGCTGATCGACAGTACTAAGGAAGACGAAGATATTTTATTTTAGTCTGTAATGTGGTGTAGATTAAAGGAAAAGTATCCATTTCAATCCTAGTCGTCTTACCTTCTTTTTTGACATATACATTTAAAATGCTCATAATAGGCTTATCTTAGTACTTTTAAGCGTTTTAACAAAAAAAAATATATTTCAGTTATAGCTGATCGACAGTACTAAGGAAGACGAAGATATTTTATTTTAGTCTGTAATTTGGTGTAGATTAAAGGAAAAGTATCCATTTCAATCCTAGTCGTCTTACCTTCTTTTTTGACATATACATTTAAAATTCTCATAATAGGCTTATCTTAGTACTTTTAAGCTTTTTAACAATAAAAATATTTTTGAGTTGTAGCTGATCGACAGTACTAAGGAAGACGAAGATATTTTATTTTAGTCTGTAATGTGGTGTAGATTAAAGGAAAAGTATCCATTTCAATCCTAGTCGTCTTACCTTCTTTTTTGACATATACATTTAAAATGCTCATAATAGGCTTATCTTAGTACTTTTAAGCGTTTTAACAAAAAAAAATATTTTTCAGTTATAGCTGATCGACAGTACTAAGGAAGACGAAGATATTTTATTTTAGTCTGTAATGTGGTGTAGATTAAAGGAAAAGTATCCATTTCAATCCTAGTCGTCTTACCTTCTTTTTTGACATATACATTTAAAATGCTCATAATAGGCTTATCTTAGTACTTTTAAGCGTTTTAACAAAAAAAAATATTTTTCAGTTATAGCTGATCGACAGTACTAAGGAAGACGAAGATATTTTATTTTAGTCTGTAATGTGGTGTAGATTAAAGGAAAAGTATCCATTTCAATCCTAGTCGTCTTACCTTCTTTTTTGACATATACATTTAAAATGCTCATAATAGGCTTATCTTAGTACTTTTAAGCGTTTTACCAAAAAAATTATTTTTTAGTTGTAGGTGATCGACAGTACTAAGGAAGACGAAGATATTTTATTTTAGTCTGTAATGTGGTGTAGATTAAAGGAAAAGTATCCATTTCAATCCTAGTCGTCTTACCTTCTTTTTTGACATATACATTTAAAATGCTCATAATAAGCTTATCTTAGTGCTTTTAAGTGTTTTAACAAAAAAAATATTTTTGAGTTGTAGCTGATCAACAGTACTAAGGAAGACGAAGATATTTTATTTTAGTAGGTAATGTGGTGTAGATTAAAGGAAAAGTATCCATTTCAATCCTAGTCGTCTTACCTTCTTTTTTGACATATACATTTAAAATGCTCATAATAGGCTTATCTTAGTACTTTTAAGCGTTTTAACAAAAAAAAATATTTTTCAGTTATAGCTGATCGACAGTACTAAGGAAGACGAAGATATTTTATTTTAGTCTGTAATGTGGTGTAGATTAAAGGAAAAGTATCAATTTCAATCCTAGTCGTCTTACCTTCTTTTTTGACATATACATTTAAAATGCTCATAATAGGCTTATCTTAGTACTTTTAAGCGTTTTAACAAAAAAAAATATATTTCAGTTATAGCTGATCGACAGTACTAAGGAAGACGAAGATATTTTATTTTAGTCTGTAATTTGGTGTAGATTAAAGGAAAAGTATCCATTTCAATCCTAGTCGTCTTACCTTCTTTTTTGACATATACATTTAAAATTCTCATAATAGGCTTATCTTAGTACTTTTAAGCTTTTTAACAATAAAAATATTTTTGAGTTGTAGCTGATCGACAGTACTAAGGAAGACGAAGATATTTTATTTTAGTCTGTAATGTGGTGTAGATTAAAGGAAAAGTATCCATTTCAATCCTAGTCGTCTTACCTTCTTTTTTGACATATACATTTAAAATGCTCATAATAGGCTTATCTTAGTACTTTTAAGCGTTTTAACAAAAAAAAATATTTTTCAGTTATAGCTGATCGACAGTACTAAGGAAGACGAAGATATTTTATTTTAGTCTGTAATGTGGTGTAGATTAAAGGAAAAGTATCCATTTCAATCCTAGTCGTCTTACCTTCTTTTTTGACATATACATTTAAAATGCTCATAATAGGCTTATCTTAGTACTTTTAAGCGTTTTAACAAAAAAAAATATTTTTCAGTTATAGCTGATCGACAGTACTAAGGAAGACGAAGATATTTTATTTTAGTCTGTAATGTGGTGTAGATTAAAGGAAAAGTATCCATTTCAATCCTAGTCGTCTTACCTTCTTTTTTGACATATACATTTAAAATGCTCATAATAGGCTTATCTTAGTACTTTTAAGCGTTTTAACAAAAAAAATATTTTTGAATTGTAGGTGATCGACAGTACTAAGGAAGACGAAGATATTTTATTTTAGTAGGTAATGTGGTGTAGATTAAAGGAAAAGTATCCATTTCAATCCTAGTCGTCTTACCTTCTTTTTTGACATATACATTTAAAATGCTCATAATAGGCTTATCTTAGTACTTTTAAGTGTTTTAACAAAAAAATATTTTTGAGTTGTAGCTGATCAACAGTACTAAGGAAGACGAAGATATTTTATTTTAGTAGATAATGTGGTGTAGATTAAAGGAAAAGTATCCATTTCAATCCTAGTTGTCTTACCTTCTTTTTTGACATATACATTTAAAAAGCTCATAATCGGCTTATCTTAGTACTTTTAAGCGTTTTAACAAAAAAAATATTTTTGAGTTGTGGCTGATCGACAGTAATAAAGAAGACGAAGATATTTTATTTTAGTAGGTAATGTGGTGTAGATTAAAGGAAAAGTATCCATTTCAATCCTAGTCGTCTTACCTTCTTTTTTGACATATACATTTAAAATGCTCATAATAGGCTTATCTTAGTACTTTTAAGCGTTTTAACAAAAAAAATATTTTTCAGTTATAGCTGATCGACAGGACTAAGGAAGACGAAGATATTTTATTTTAGTCTGTAATGTGGTGTAGATTAAAGGAAAAGTATCCATTTCAATCCTAGTCGTCTTACCTTCTTTTTTGACATATACATTTAAAATGCTCATAATAGGCTTATCTTAGTACTTTTAAGCGTTTTAACAAAAAAAAATATTTTTCAGTTATAGCTGATCGACAGTACTAAGGAAGACGAAGATATTTTATTTTAGTCTGTAATGTGGTGTAGATTAAAGGAAAAGTATCCATTTCAATCCTAGTCGTCTTACCTTCTTTTTTGACATATACATTTAAAATGCTCATAATAGGCTTATCTTAGTACTTTTAAGCGTTTTACCAAAAAAATTATTTTTGAGTTGTAGGTGATCGACAGTACTAAGGAAGACGAAGATATTTTATTTTAGTAGGTAATGTGGTGTAGATTAAAGGAAAAGTATCCATTTCAATCCTAGTCGTCTTACCTTCTTTTTTGACATATACATTTAAAATGCTCATAATAGGCTTATCTTAGTACTTTTAAGCGTTTTAACAAAAAAAAATATTTTTCAGTTATAGCTGATCGACAATACTAAGGAAGACGAAGATATTTTATTTTAGTCTGTAATGTGGTGTAGATTAAAGGAAAAGTATCCATTTCAATCCTAGTCGTCTTACCTTCTTTTTTGACATATACATTTAAAATGCTCATAATAGGCTTATCTTAGTACTTTTAAGCGTTTTAACAAAAAAAATATTTTTGAATTGTAGGTGATCGACAGTACTAAGGAAGACGAAGATATTTTATTTTAGTCTGTAATGTGGTGTAGATTAAAGGAAAAGTATCCATTTCAATCCTAGTCGTCTTACCTTCTTTTTTGACATATACATTTAAAATGCTCATAATAGGCTTATCTTAGTACTTTTTAGCGTTTTAACAAAAAAAAATATTTTTCAGTTATAGCTGATCGACAGTACTAAGGAAGACGAAGATATTTTATTTTAGTCTGTAATGTGGTGTAGATTAAAGGAAAAGTATCCATTTCAATCCTAGTCGTCTTACCTTCTTTTTTGACATATACATTTAAAATGCTCATAATAGGCTTATCTTAGTACTTTTAAGTGTTTTAACAAAAAAAATATTTTTGAGTTGTAGCTGATCGACAGTACTAAGGAAGACGAAGATATTTTATTTTAGTCTGTAATGTGGTGTAGATTAAAGGAAAAGTATCCATTTCAATCCTAGTCGTCTTACCTTCTTTTTTGACATATACATTTAAAATGCTCATAATAGGCTTATCTTAGTACTTTTAAGCGTTTTAACAAAAAAAAATATTTTTCAGTTATAGCTGATCGACAGTACTAAGGAAGACGAAGATATTTTATTTTAGTCTGTAATGTGGTGTAGATTAAAGGAAAAGTATCCATTTCAATCCTAGTCGTCTTACCTTCTTTTTTGACATATACATTTAAAATGCTCATAATAGGCTTATCTTAGTACTTTTAAGTGTTTTAACAAAAAAATATTTTTGAGTTGTAGCTGATCAACAGTACTAAGGAAGACGAAGATATTTTATTTTAGTAGATAATGTGGTGTAGATTAAAGGAAAAGTATCCATTTCAATCCTAGTTGTCTTACCTTCTTTTTTGACATATACATTTAAAAAGCTCATAATCGGCTTATCTTAGTACTTTTAAGCGTTTTAACAAAAAAAATATTTTTGAGTTGTGGCTGATCGACAGTAATAAAGAAGACGAAGATATTTTATTTTAGTAGGTAATGTGGTGTAGATTAAAGGAAAAGTATCCATTTCAATCCTAGTCGTCTTACCTTCTTTTTTGACATATACATTTAAAATGCTCATAATAGGCTTATCTTAGTACTTTTAAGCGTTTTAACAAAAAAAATATTTTTCAGTTATAGCTGATCGACAGGACTAAGGAAGACGAAGATATTTTATTTTAGTAGGTAATGTGGTGTAGATTAAAGGAAAAGTATCCATTTCAATCCTAGTCGTCTTACCTTCTTTTTTGACATATACATTTAAAATGCTCATAATAGGCTTATCTTAGTACTTTTAAGCGTTTTAACAAAAAAAAAAATTTTTCAGTTATAGCTGATCGACAGTACTAAGGAAGACGAAGATATTTTATTTTAGTCTGTAATGTGGTGTAGATTAAAGGAAAAGTATCCATTTCAATCCTAGTCGTCTTACCTTCTTTTTTGACATATACATTTAAAATGCTCATAATAGGCTTATCTTAGTACTTTTAAGCGTTTTACCAAAAAAATTATTTTTGAGTTGTAGGTGATCGACAGTACTAAGGAAGACGAAGATATTTTATTTTAGTCTGTAATGTGGTGTAGATTAAAGGAAAAGTATCCATTTCAATCCTAGTCGTCTTACCTTCTTTTTTGACATATACATTTAAAATGCTCATAATAGGCTTATCTTAGTACTTTTAAGCGTTTTAACAAAAAAAATATTTTTCAGTTATAGCTGATCGACAGTACTAAGGAAGACGAAGATATTTTATTTTAGTCTGTAATGTGGTGTAGATTAAAGGAAAAGTATCCATTTCAATCCTAGTCGTCTTACCTTCTTTTTTGACATATACATTTAAAATGCTCATAATAGGCTTATCTTAGTACTTTTAAGCGTTTTAACAAAAAAAATATTTTTGAATTGTAGGTGATCGACAGTACTAAGGAAGACGAAGATATTTTATTTTAGTCTGTAATGTGGTGTAGATTAAAGGAAAAGTATCCATTTCAATCCTAGTCGTCTTACCTTCTTTTTTGACATATACATTTAAAATGCTCATAATAGGCTTATCTTAGTACTTTTAAGTGTTTTAACAAAAAAATATTTTTGAGTTGTAGCTGATCAACAGTACTAAGGAAGACGAAGATATTTTATTTTAGTAGATAATGTGGTGTAGATTAAAGGAAAAGTATCCATTTCAATCCTAGTTGTCTTACCTTCTTTTTTGACATATACATTTAAAAAGCTCATAATCGGCTTATCTTAGTACTTTTAAGCGTTTTAACAAAAAAAATATTTTTGAGTTGTGGCTGATCGACAGTAATAAAGAAGACGAAGATATTTTATTTTAGTAGGTAATGTGGTGTAGATTAAAGGAAAAGTATCCATTTCAATCCTAGTCGTCTTACCTTCTTTTTTGACATATACATTTAAAATGCTCATAATAGGCTTATCTTAGTACTTTTAAGCGTTTTAACAAAAAAAATATTTTTCAGTTATAGCTGATCGACAGGACTAAGGAAGACGAAGATATTTTATTTTAGTAGGTAATGTGGTGTAGATTAAAGGAAAAGTATCCATTTCAATCCTAGTCGTCTTACCTTCTTTTTTGACATATACATTTAAAATGCTCATAATAGGCTTATCTTAGTACTTTTAAGCGTTTTAACAAAAAAAAAAATTTTTCAGTTATAGCTGATCGACAGTACTAAGGAAGACGAAGATATTTTATTTTAGTCTGTAATGTGGTGTAGATTAAAGGAAAAGTATCCATTTCAATCCTAGTCGTCTTACCTTCTTTTTTGACATATACATTTAAAATGCTCATAATAGGCTTATCTTAGTACTTTTAAGCGTTTTACCAAAAAAATTATTTTTGAGTTGTAGGTGATCGACAGTACTAAGGAAGACGAAGATATTTTATTTTAGTCTGTAATGTGGTGTAGATTAAAGGAAAAGTATCCATTTCAATCCTAGTCGTCTTACCTTCTTTTTTGACATATACATTTAAAATGCTCATAATAGGCTTATCTTAGTACTTTTAAGCGTTTTAACAAAAAAAATATTTTTCAGTTATAGCTGATCGACAGTACTAAGGAAGACGAAGATATTTTATTTTAGTCTGTAATGTGGTGTAGATTAAAGGAAAAGTATCCATTTCAATCCTAGTCGTCTTACCTTCTTTTTTGACATATACATTTAAAATGCTCATAATAGGCTTATCTTAGTACTTTTAAGCGTTTTAACAAAAAAAATATTTTTGAATTGTAGGTGATCGACAGTACTAAGGAAGACGAAGATATTTTATTTTAGTCTGTAATGTGGTGTAGATTAAAGGAAAAGTATCCATTTCAATCCTAGTCGTCTTACCTTCTTTTTTGACATATACATTTAAAATGCTCATAATAGGCTTATCTTAGTACTTTTAAGCGTTTTAACAAAAAAAAATATTTTTCAGTTATAGCTGATCGACAGTACTAAGGAAGACGAAGATATTTTATTTTAGTCTGTAATGTGGTGTAGATTAAAGGAAAAGTATCCATTTCAATCCTAGTCGTCTTACCTTCTTTTTTGACATATACATTTAAAATGCTCATAATAGGCTTATCTTAGTACTTTTAAGTGTTTTAACAAAAAAAATATTTTTGAGTTGTAGGTGATCGACAGTACTAAGGAAGACGAAGATATTTTATTTTAGTCTGTAATGTGGTGTAGATTAAAGGAAAAGTATCCATTTCAATCCTAGTCGTCTTACCTTCTTTTTTGACATATACATTTAAAATGCTCATAATAGGCTTATCTTAGTACTTTTAAGCGTTTTAACAAAAAAAAATATTTTTCAGTTATAGCTGATCGACAGTACTAAGGAAGACGAAGATATTTTATTTTAGTCTGTAATGTGGTGTAGATTAAAGGAAAAGTATCCATTTCAATCCTAGTCGTCTTACCTTCTTTTTTGACATATACATTTAAAATGCTCATAATAGGCTTATCTTAGTACTTTTAAGCGTTTTAACAAAAAAAATATTTTTGAGTTGTAGGTGATCGACAGTACTAAGGAAGACGAAGATATTTTATTTTAGTCTGTAATGTGGTGTAGATTAAAGGAAAAGTATCCATTTCAATCCTAGTCGTCTTACCTTCTTTTTTGACATATACATTTAAAATGCTCATAATAGGCTTATCTTAGTACTTTTAAGCGTTTTAACAAAAATTAAATAATTTTTAGTAGTAGCTGATCGACAGTACTAAGGAAGACGAAGATATTTTATTTTAGTCTGTAATGTGGTGTAGATTAAAGGAAAAGTATCCATTTCAATCCTAGTCGTCTTACCTTCTTTTTTGACATATACATTTAAAATGCTCATAATAGGCTTATCTTAGTACTTTTAAGCTTTTTAACAAAAAAAATATTTTTGAGTTGTGGCTGATCGACAGTAATAAAGAAGACGAAGATATTTTATTTTAGTAGGTAATGTGGTGTAGATTAAAGGAAAAGTATCCATTTCAATCCTAGTCGTCTTACCTTCTTTTTTGACATATACATTTAAAATGCTCATAATAGGCTTATCTTAGTACTTTTAAGCGTTTTAACAAAAAAAAATATTTTTCAGTTATAGCTGATCGACAGTACTAAGGAAGACGAAGATATTTTATTTTAGTCTGTAATGTGGTGTAGATTAAAGGAAAAGTATCCATTTCAATCCTAGTCGTCTTACCTTCTTTTTTGACATATACATTTAAAATGCTCATAATAGGCTTATCTTAGTACTTTTAAGCGTTTTAACAAAAAAAATATTTTTGAATTGTAGGTGATCGACAGTACTAAGGAAGACGAAGATATTTTATTTTAGTCTGTAATGTGGTGTAGATTAAAGGAAAAGTATCCATTTCAATCCTAGTCGTCTTACCTTCTTTTTTGACATATACATTTAAAATGCTCATAATAGGCTTATCTTAGTACTTTTAAGCGTTTTAACAAAAAAAAATATTTTTCAGTTATAGCTGATCGACAGTACTAAGGAAGACGAAGATATTTTATTTTAGTCTGTAATGTGGTGTAGATTAAAGGAAAAGTATCCATTTCAATCCTAGTCGTCTTACCTTCTTTTTTGACATATACATTTAAAATGCTCATAATAGGCTTATCTTAGTACTTTTAAGCGTTTTACCAAAAAAATTATTTTTGAGTTGTAGGTGATCGACAGTACTAAGGAAGACGAAGATATTTTATTTTAGTCTGTAATGTGGTGTAGATTAAAGGAAAAGTATCCATTTCAATCCTAGTCGTCTTACCTTCTTTTTTGACATATACATTTAAAATGCTCATAATAGGCTTATCTTAGTACTTTTTAGCGTTTTAACAAAAAAAAATATTTTTCAGTTATAGCTGATCGACAGTACTAAGGAAGACGAAGATATTTTATTTTAGTCTGTAATGTGGTGTAGATTAAAGGAAAAGTATCCATTTCAATCCTAGTCGTCTTACCTTCTTTTTTGACATATACATTTAAAATGCTCATAATAGGCTTATCTTAGTACTTTTAAGTGTTTTAACAAAAAAAATATTTTTGAGTTGTAGCTGATCGACAGTACTAAGGAAGACGAAGATATTTTATTTTAGTCTGTAATGTGGTGTAGATTAAAGGAAAAGTATCCATTTCAATCCTAGTCGTCTTACCTTCTTTTTTGACATATACATTTAAAATGCTCATAATAGGCTTATCTTAGTACTTTTAAGCGTTTTAACAAAAAAAAATATTTTTCAGTTATAGCTGATCGACAGTACTAAGGAAGACGAAGATATTTTATTTTAGTCTGTAATGTGGTGTAGATTAAAGGAAAAGTATCCATTTCAATCCTAGTCGTCTTACCTTCTTTTTTGACATATACATTTAAAATGCTCATAATAGGCTTATCTTAGTACTTTTAAGTGTTTTAACAAAAAAATATTTTTGAGTTGTAGCTGATCAACAGTACTAAGGAAGACGAAGATATTTTATTTTAGTAGATAATGTGGTGTAGATTAAAGGAAAAGTATCCATTTCAATCCTAGTTGTCTTACCTTCTTTTTTGACATATACATTTAAAAAGCTCATAATCGGCTTATCTTAGTACTTTTAAGCGTTTTAACAAAAAAAATATTTTTGAGTTGTGGCTGATCGACAGTAATAAAGAAGACGAAGATATTTTATTTTAGTAGGTAATGTGGTGTAGATTAAAGGAAAAGTATCCATTTCAATCCTAGTCGTCTTACCTTCTTTTTTGACATATACATTTAAAATGCTCATAATAGGCTTATCTTAGTACTTTTAAGCGTTTTAACAAAAAAAATATTTTTCAGTTATAGCTGATCGACAGGACTAAGGAAGACGAAGATATTTTATTTTAGTAGGTAATGTGGTGTAGATTAAAGGAAAAGTATCCATTTCAATCCTAGTCGTCTTACCTTCTTTTTTGACATATACATTTAAAATGCTCATAATAGGCTTATCTTAGTACTTTTAAGCGTTTTAACAAAAAAAAAAATTTTTCAGTTATAGCTGATCGACAGTACTAAGGAAGACGAAGATATTTTATTTTAGTCTGTAATGTGGTGTAGATTAAAGGAAAAGTATCCATTTCAATCCTAGTCGTCTTACCTTCTTTTTTGACATATACATTTAAAATGCTCATAATAGGCTTATCTTAGTACTTTTAAGCGTTTTACCAAAAAAATTATTTTTGAGTTGTAGGTGATCGACAGTACTAAGGAAGACGAAGATATTTTATTTTAGTCTGTAATGTGGTGTAGATTAAAGGAAAAGTATCCATTTCAATCCTAGTCGTCTTACCTTCTTTTTTGACATATACATTTAAAATGCTCATAATAGGCTTATCTTAGTACTTTTAAGCGTTTTAACAAAAAAAATATTTTTCAGTTATAGCTGATCGACAGTACTAAGGAAGACGAAGATATTTTATTTTAGTCTGTAATGTGGTGTAGATTAAAGGAAAAGTATCCATTTCAATCCTAGTCGTCTTACCTTCTTTTTTGACATATACATTTAAAATGCTCATAATAGGCTTATCTTAGTACTTTTAAGCGTTTTAACAAAAAAAATATTTTTGAATTATAGGTGATCGACAGTACTAAGGAAGACGAAGATATTTTATTTTAGTCTGTAATGTGGTGTAGATTAAAGGAAAAGTATCCATTTCAATCCTAGTCGTCTTACCTTCTTTTTTGACATATACATTTAAAATGCTCATAATAGGCTTATCTTAGTACTTTTAAGCGTTTTAACAAAAAAAAATATTTTTCAGTTATAGCTGATCGACAGTACTAAGGAAGACGAAGATATTTTATTTTAGTCTGTAATGTGGTGTAGATTAAAGGAAAAGTATCCATTTCAATCCTAGTCGTCTTACCTTCTTTTTTGACATATACATTTAAAATGCTCATAATAGGCTTATCTTAGTACTTTTAAGTGTTTTAACAAAAAAAATATTTTTGAGTTGTAGGTGATCGACAGTACTAAGGAAGACGAAGATATTTTATTTTAGTCTGTAATGTGGTGTAGATTAAAGGAAAAGTATCCATTTCAATCCTAGTCGTCTTACCTTCTTTTTTGACATATACATTTAAAATGCTCATAATAGGCTTATCTTAGTACTTTTAAGCGTTTTAACAAAAAAAAATATTTTTCAGTTATAGCTGATCGACAGTACTAAGGAAGACGAAGATATTTTATTTTAGTCTGTAATGTGGTGTAGATTAAAGGAAAAGTATCCATTTCAATCCTAGTCGTCTTACCTTCTTTTTTGACATATACATTTAAAATGCTCATAATAGGCTTATCTTAGTACTTTTAAGCGTTTTAACAAAAAAAATATTTTTGAGTTGTAGGTGATCGACAGTACTAAGGAAGACGAAGATATTTTATTTTAGTCTGTAATGTGGTGTAGATTAAAGGAAAAGTATCCATTTCAATCCTAGTCGTCTTACCTTCTTTTTTGACATATACATTTAAAATGCTCATAATAGGCTTATCTTAGTACTTTTAAGCGTTTTAACAAAAAAAATATTTTTGAATTGTAGGTGATCGACAGTACTAAGGAAGACGAAGATATTTTATTTTAGTCTGTAATGTGGTGTAGATTAAAGGAAAAGTATCCATTTCAATCCTAGTCGTCTTACCTTCTTTTTTGACATATACATTTAAAATGCTCATAATAGGCTTATCTTAGTACTTTTAAGCGTTTTAACAAAAAAAAATATTTTTCAGTTATAGCTGATCGACAGTACTAAGGAAGACGAAGATATTTTATTTTAGTCTGTAATGTGGTGTAGATTAAAGGAAAAGTATCCATTTCAATCCTAGTCGTCTTACCTTCTTTTTTGACATATACATTTAAAATGCTCATAATAGGCTTATCTTAGTACTTTTAAGCGTTTTAAAAAAAAAAATATTTTTGAGTTGTAGGTGATCGACAGTACTAAGGAAGACGAAGATATTTTATTTTAGTCTGTAATGTGGTGTAGATTAAAGGAAAAGTATCCATTTCAATCCTAGTCGTCTTACCTTCTTTTTTGACATATACATTTAAAATTCTCATAATAGGCTTATCTTAGTACTTTTAAGCTTTTTAACAATAAAAATATTTTTGAGTTGTAGCTGATCGACAGTACTAAGGAAGACGAAGATATTTTATTTTAGTCTGTAATGTGGTGTAGATTAAAGGAAAAGTATCCATTTCAATCCTAGTCGTCTTACCTTCTTTTTTGACATATACATTTAAAATGCTCATAATAGGCTTATCTTAGTACTTTTAAGCTTTTTAACAAAAAAAAATATTTTTCAGTTATAGCTGATCGACAGTACTAAGGAAGACGAAGATATTTTATTTTAGTCTGTAATGTGGTGTAGATTAAAGGAAAAGTATCCATTTCAATCCTAGTCGTCTTACCTTCTTTTTTGACATATACATTTAAAATGCTCATAATAGGCTTATCTTAGTACTTTTAAGCGTTTTAACAAAAAAAAATATTTTTCAGTTATAGCTGATCGACAGTACTAAGGAAGACGAAGATATTTTATTTTAGTCTGTAATGTGGTGTAGATTAAAGGAAAAGTATCCATTTCAATCCTAGTCGTCTTACCTTCTTTTTTGACATATACATTTAAAATGCTCATAATAGGCTTATCTTAGTACTTTTAAGCGTTTTAACAAAAAAAATATTTTTGAATTGTAGGTGATCGACAGTACTAAGGAAGACGAAGATATTTTATTTTAGTCTGTAATGTGGTGTAGATTAAAGGAAAAGTATCCATTTCAATCCTAGTCGTCTTACCTTCTTTTTTGACATATACATTTAAAATGCTCATAATAGGCTTATCTTAGTACTTTTAAGCGTTTTACCAAAAAAATTATTTTTGAGTTATAGGTGATCGACAGTACTAAGGAAGACGAAGATATTTTATTTTAGTAGATAATGTGGTGTAGATTAAAGGAAAAGTATCCATTTCAATCCTAGTCGTCTTACCTTCTTTTTTGACATATACATTTAAAAAGCTCATAATCGGCTTATCTTAGTACTTTTAAGCGTTTTAACAAAAAAAATATTTTTGAGTTGTGGCTGATCGACAGTAATAAAGAAGACGAAGATATTTTATTTTAGTAGGTAATGTGGTGTAGATTAAAGGAAAAGTATCCATTTCAATCCTAGTCGTCTTACCTTCTTTTTTGACATATACATTTAAAATGCTCATAATAGGCTTATCTTAGTACTTTTAAGCGTTTTAACAAAAAAAATATTTTTCAGTTATAGCTGATCGACAGTACTAAGGAAGACGAAGATATTTTATTTTAGTCTGTAATGTGGTGTAGATTAAAGGAAAAGTATCCATTTCAATCCTAGTCGTCTTACCTTCTTTTTTGACATATACATTTAAAATGCTCATAATAGGCTTATCTTAGTACTTTTAAGCGTTTTACCAAAAAAATTATTTTTGAGTTATAGGTGATCGACAGTACTAAGGAAGACGAAGATATTTTATTTTAGTCTGTAATGTGGTGTAGATTAAAGGAAAAGTATCCATTTCAATCCTAGTCGTCTTACCTTCTTTTTTGACATATACATTTAAAATGCTCATAATAGGCTTATCTTAGTACTTTTAAGCGTTTTAACAAAAAAAAATATTTTTCAGTTATAGCTGATCGACAGTACTAAGGAAGACGAAGATATTTTATTTTAGTCTGTAATGTGGTGTAGATTAAAGGAAAAGTATCCATTTCAATCCTAGTCGTCTTACCTTCTTTTTTGACATATACATTTAAAATGCTCATAATAGGCTTATCTTAGTACTTTTAAGCGTTTTAACAAAAAAAATATTTTTGAATTGTAGGTGATCGACAGTACTAAGGAAGACGAAGATATTTTATTTTAGTCTGTAATGTGGTGTAGATTAAAGGAAAAGTATCCATTTCAATCCTAGTCGTCTTACCTTCTTTTTTGACATATACATTTAAAATGCTCATAATAGGCTTATCTTAGTACTTTTAAGTGTTTTAACAAAAAAAATATTTTTGAGTTGTAGCTGATCAACAGTACTAAGGAAGACGAAGATATTTTATTTTAGTAGATAATGTGGTGTAGATTAAAGGAAAAGTATCCATTTCAATCCTAGTCGTCTTACCTTCTTTTTTGACATATACATTTAAAAAGCTCATAATCGGCTTATCTTAGTACTTTTAAGCGTTTTAACAAAAAAAATATTTTTGAGTTGTGGCTGATCGACAGTAATAAAGAAGACGAAGATATTTTATTTTAGTAGGTAATGTGGTGTAGATTAAAGGAAAAGTATCCATTTCAATCCTAGTCGTCTTACCTTCTTTTTTGACATATACATTTAAAATGCTCATAATAGGCTTATCTTAGTACTTTTAAGCGTTTTAACAAAAAAAATATTTTTCAGTTATAGCTGATCGACAGGACTAAGGAAGACGAAGATATTTTATTTTAGTCTGTAATGTGGTGTAGATTAAAGGAAAAGTATCCATTTCAATCCTAGTCGTCTTACCTTCTTTTTTGACATATACATTTAAAATGCTCATAATAGGCTTATCTTAGTACTTTTAAGCGTTTTAACAAAAAAAAATATTTTTCAGTTATAGCTGATCGACTGTACTAAGAAAGACGAAGATATTTTATTTTAGTCTGTAATGTGGTGTAGATTAAAGGAAAAGTATCCATTTCAATCCTAGTCGTCTTACCTTCTTTTTTGACATATACATTTAAAATGCTCATAATAGGCTTATCTTAGTACTTTTAAGCGTTTTAACAAAAATTAAATAATTTTTAGTAGTAGCTGATCGACAGTACTAAGGAAGACGAAGATATTTTATTTTAGTAGGTAATGTGGTGTAGATTAAAGGAAAAGTATCCATTTCAATCCTAGTCGTCTTACCTTCTTTTTTGACATATACATTTAAAAAGCTCATAATCGGCTTATCTTAGTACTTTTAAGCTTTTTAACAAAAAAAATATTTTTGAGTTGTGGCTGATCGACAGTAATAAAGAAGACGAAGATATTTTATTTTAGTAGGTAATGTGGTGTAGATTAAAGGAAAAGTATCCATTTCAATCCTAGTCGTCTTACCTTCTTTTTTGACATATACATTTAAAATGCTCATAATAGGCTTATCTTAGTACTTTTAAGCGTTTTAACAAAAAAAATATTTTTGAGTTGTGGCTGATCGACAGTAATAAAGAAGACGAAGATATTTTATTTTAGTAGGTAATGTGGTGTAGATTAAAGGAAAAGTATCCATTTCAATCCTAGTCGTCTTACCTTCTTTTTTGACATATACATTTAAAATGCTCATAATAGGCTTATCTTAGTACTTTTAAGCGTTTTAACAAAAAAAAATATTTTTCAGTTATAGCTGATCAACAGTACTAAGGAAGACGAAGATATTTTATTTTAGTCTGTAATGTGGTGTAGATTAAAGGAAAAGTATCCATTTCAATCCTAGTCGTCTTACCTTCTTTTTTGACATATACATTTAAAATGCTCATAATAGGCTTATCTTAGTACTTTTAAGCGTTTTAACAAAAAAAATATTTTTCAGTTATAGCTGATCGACAGTACTAAGGAAGACGAAGATATTTTATTTTAGTCTGTAATGTGGTGTAGATTAAAGGAAAAGTATCCATTTCAATCCTAGTCGTCTTACCTTCTTTTTTGACATATACATTTAAAATGCTCATAATAGGCTTATCTTAGTACTTTTAAGCGTTTTAACAAAAAAAAATATTTTTCAGTTATAGCTGATCGACAGTACTAAGGAAGACGAAGATATTTTATTTTAGTCTGTAATGTGGTGTAGATTAAAGGAAAAGTATCCATTTCAATCCTAGTCGTCTTACCTTCTTTTTTGACATATACATTTAAAATGCTCATAATAGGCTTATCTTAGTACTTTTAAGCGTTTTAACAAAAAAAATATTTTTGAATTGTAGGTGATAGACAGTACTAAGGAAGACGAAGATATTTTATTTTAGTCTGTAATGTGGTGTAGATTAAAGGAAAAGTATCCATTTCAATCCTAGTCGTCTTACCTTCTTTTTTGACATATACATTTAAAATGCTCATAATAGGCTTATCTTAGTACTTTTAAGCGTTTTAACAAAAAAAAATATTTTTCAGTTATAGCTGATCGACAGTACTAAGGAAGACGAAGATATTTTATTTTAGTCTGTAATGTGGTGTAGATTAAAGGAAAAGTATCCATTTCAATCCTAGTCGTCTTACCTTCTTTTTTGACATATACATTTAAAATGCTCATAATAGGCTTATCTTAGTACTTTTAAGCGTTTTAACAAAAAAAATATTTTTCAGTTGTAGCTGATCAACAGTACTAAGGAAGACGAAGATATTTTATTTTAGTAGATAATGTGGTGTAGATTAAAGGAAAAGTATCCATTTCAATCCTAGTCGTCTTACCTTCTTTTTTGACATATACATTTAAAAAGCTCATAATCGGCTTATCTTAGTACTTTTAAGCGTTTTAACAAAAAAAATATTTTTGAGTTGTGGCTGATCGACAGTAATAAAGAAGACGAAGATATTTTATTTTAGTCTGTAATGTGGTGTAGATTAAAGGAAAAGTATCCATTTCAATCCTAGTCGTCTTACCTTCTTTTTTGACATATACATTTAAAATGCTCATAATAGGCTTATCTTAGTACTTTTAAGCGTTTTAACAAAAAAAAATATTTTTCAGTTATAGCTGATCGACAGTACTAAGGAAGACGAAGATATTTTATTTTAGTCTGTAATGTGGTGTAGATTAAAGGAAAAGTATCCATTTCAATCCTAGTCGTCTTACCTTCTTTTTTGACATATACATTTAAAATGCTCATAATAGGCTTATCTTAGTACTTTTAAGCGTTTTAACAAAAAAAATATTTTTGAGTTGTAGGTGATCGACAGTACTAAGGAAGACGAAGATATTTTATTTTAGTCTGTAATGTGGTGTAGATTAAAGGAAAAGTATCCATTTCAATCCTAGTCGTCTTACCTTCTTTTTTGACATATACATTTAAAATGCTCATAATAGGCTTATCTTAGTACTTTTAAGCGTTTTAACAAAAAAAAATATTTTTCAGTTATAGCTGATCGACAGTACTAAGGAAGACGAAGATATTTTATTTTAGTCTGTAATGTGGTATAGATTAAAGGAAAAGTATCCATTTCAATCCTAGTCGTCTTACCTTCTTTTTTGACATATACATTTAAAATGCTCATAATAGGCTTATCTTAGTACTTTTAAGCGTTTTAACAAAAAAAAATATTTTTCAGTTATAGCTGATCGACAGTACTAAGGAAGACGAAGATATTTTATTTTAGTCTGTAATGTGGTGTAGATTAAAGGAAAAGTATCCATTTCAATCCTAGTCGTCTTACCTTCTTTTTTGACATATACATTTAAAATGCTCATAATAGGCTTATCTTAGTACTTTTAAGCGTTTTAACAAAAAAAATATTTTTGAGTTGTAGCTGATCAACAGTACTAAGGAAGACGAAGATATTTTATTTTAGTCTGTAATGTGGTGTAGATTAAAGGAAAAGTATCCATTTCAATCCTAGTCGTCTTACCTTCTTTTTTGACATATACATTTAAAATGCTCATAATAGGCTTATCTTAGTACTTTTAAGCGTTTTAACAAGAAAAAATATTTTTCAGTTATAGCTGATCGACAGTACTAAGGAAGACGAAGATATTTTATTTTAGTCTGTAATGTGGTGTAGATTAAAGGAAAAGTATCCATTTCAATCCTAGTCGTCTTACCTTCTTTTTTGACATATACATTTAAAATGCTCATAATAGGCTTATCTTAGTACTTTTAAGCGTTTTAACAAAAATTAAATAATTTTTAGTAGTAGCTGATCGACAGTACTAAGGAAGACGAAGATATTTTATTTTAGTAGGTAATGTGGTGTAGATTAAAGGAAAAGTATCCATTTCAATCCTAGTCGTCTTACCTTCTTTTTTGACATATACATTTAAAAAGCTCATAATCGGCTTATCTTAGTACTTTTAAGCGTTTTAACAAAAAAAATATTTTTGAGTTGTGGCTGATCGACAGTAATAAAGAAGACGAAGATATTTTATTTTAGTAGGTAATGTGGTGTAGATTAAAGGAAAAGTATCCATTTCAATCCTAGTCGTCTTACCTTCTTTTTTGACATATACATTTAAAATGCTCATAATAGGCTTATCTTAGTACTTTTAAGCGTTTTAACAAAAAAAAATATTTTTCAGTTATAGCTGATCGACAGTACTAAGGAAGACGAAGATATTTTATTTTAGTCTGTAATGTGGTGTAGATTAAAGGAAAAGTATCCATTTCAATCCTAGTCGTCTTACCTTCTTTTTTGACATATACATTTAAAATGCTCATAATAGGCTTATCTTAGTACTTTTAAGCGTTTTAACAAAAATTAAATAATTTTTAGTAGTAGCTGATCGACAGTACTAAGGAAGACGAAGATATTTTATTTTAGTAGGTAATGTGGTGTAGATTAAAGGAAAAGTATCCATTTCAATCCTAGTCGTCTTACCTTCTTTTTTGACATATACATTTAAAAAGCTCATAATCGGCTTATCTTAGTACTTTTAAGCGTTTTAACAAAAAAAATATTTTTGAGTTGTGGCTGATCGACAGTAATAAAGAAGACGAAGATATTTTATTTTAGTAGGTAATGTGGTGTAGATTAAAGGAAAAGTATCCATTTCAATCCTAGTCGTCTTACCTTCTTTTTTGACATATACATTTAAAATGCTCATAATAGGCTTATCTTAGTACTTTTAAGTGTTTTAACAAAAAAAATATTTTTGAGTTGTAGGTGATCAACAATACTAAGGAAGACGAAGATATTTTATTTTAGTCTGTAATGTGGTGTAGATTAAAGGAAAAGTATCCATTTCAATCCTAGTCGTCTTACCTTCTTTTTTGACATATACATTTAAAATGCTCATAATAGGCTTATCTTAGTACTTTTAAGCGTTTTAACAAAAAAAAATATTTTTCAGTTATAGCTGATCGACAGTACTAAGGAAGACGAAGATATTTTATTTTAGTCTGTAATGTGGTGTAGATTAAAGGAAAAGTATCCATTTCAATCCTAGTCGTCTTACCTTCTTTTTTGACATATACATTTAAAATGCTCATAATAGGCTTATCTTAGTACTTTTAAGCGTTTTAACAAAAAAAAATATTTTTCAGTTATAGCTGATCGACAGTACTAAGGAAGACGAAGATATTTTATTTTAGTCTGTAATGTGGTGTAGATTAAAGGAAAAGTATCCATTTCAATCCTAGTCGTCTTACCTTCTTTTTTGACATATACATTTAAAATGCTCATAATAGGCTTATCTTAGTACTTTTAAGCGTTTTAACAAAAATTAAATAATTTTTAGTAGTAGCTGATCGACAGTACTAAGGAAGACGAAGATATTTTATTTTAGTAGGTAATGTGGTGTAGATTAAAGGAAAAGTATCCATTTCAATCCTAGTCGTCTTACCTTCTTTTTTGACATATACATTTAAAATGCTCATAATAGGCTTATCTTAGTACTTTTAAGCGTTTTAACAAAAAAAAATATTTTTCAGTTATAGCTGATCGACAGTACTAAGGAAGACGAAGATATTTTATTTTAGTAGGTAATGTGGTGTAGAATAAAGGAAAAGTATCCATTTCAATCCTAGTCGTCTTACCTTCTTTTTTGACATATACATTTAAAAAGCTCATAATCGGCTTATCTTAGTACTTTTAAGCGTTTTAACAAAAAAAATATTTTTGAGTTGTAGGTGATCAACAATACTAAGGAAGACGAAGATATTTTATTTTAGTCTGTAATGTGGTGTAGATTAAAGGAAAAGTATCCATTTCAATCCTAGTCGTCTTACCTTCTTTTTTGACATATACATTTAAAATGCTCATAATAGGCTTATCTTAGTACTTTTAAGCGTTTTAACAAAAATTAAATAATTTTTAGTAGTAGCTGATCGACAGTACTAAGGAAGACGAAGATATTTTATTTTAGTAGGTAATGTGGTGTAGATTAAAGGAAAAGTATCCATTTCAATCCTAGTCGTCTTACCTTCTTTTTTGACATATACATTTAAAAAGCTCATAATCGGCTTATCTTAGTACTTTTAAGCGTTTTAACAAAAAAAATATTTTTGAGTTGTGGCTGATCGACAGTAATAAAGAAGACGAAGATATTTTATTTTAGTAGGTAATGTGGTGTAGATTAAAGGAAAAGTATCCATTTCAATCCTAGTCGTCTTACCTTCTTTTTTGACATATACATTTAAAATGCTCATAATAGGCTTATCTTAGTACTTTTAAGCGTTTTAACAAAAAAAAATATTTTTCAGTTATAGCTGATCGACAGTACTAAGGAAGACGAAGATATTTTATTTTAGTCTGTAATGTGGTGTAGATTAAAGGAAAAGTATCCATTTCAATCCTAGTCGTCTTACCTTCTTTTTTGACATATACATTTAAAATGCTCATAATAGGCTTATCTTAGTACTTTTAAGCGTTTTAACAAAAATTAAATAATTTTTAGTAGTAGCTGATCGACAGTACTAAGGAAGACGAAGATATTTTATTTTAGTAGGTAATGTGGTGTAGATTAAAGGAAAAGTATCCATTTCAATCCTAGTCGTCTTACCTTCTTTTTTGACATATACATTTAAAAAGCTCATAATCGGCTTATCTTAGTACTTTTAAGCGTTTTAACAAAAAAAATATTTTTGAGTTGTGGCTGATCGACAGTAATAAAGAAGACGAAGATATTTTATTTTAGTAGGTAATGTGGTGTAGATTAAAGGAAAAGTATCCATTTCAATCCTAGTCGTCTTACCTTCTTTTTTGACATATACATTTAAAATGCTCATAATAGGCTTATCTTAGTACTTTTAAGTGTTTTAACAAAAAAAATATTTTTGAGTTGTAGGTGATCAACAATACTAAGGAAGACGAAGATATTTTATTTTAGTCTGTAATGTGGTGTAGATTAAAGGAAAAGTATCCATTTCAATCCTAGTCGTCTTACCTTCTTTTTTGACATATACATTTAAAATGCTCATAATAGGCTTATCTTAGTACTTTTAAGCGTTTTAACAAAAAAAAATATTTTTCAGTTATAGCTGATCGACAGTACTAAGGAAGACGAAGATATTTTATTTTAGTCTGTAATGTGGTGTAGATTAAAGGAAAAGTATCCATTTCAATCCTAGTCGTCTTACCTTCTTTTTTGACATATACATTTAAAATGCTCATAATAGGCTTATCTTAGTACTTTTAAGCGTTTTAACAAAAAAAAATATTTTTCAGTTATAGCTGATCGACAGTACTAAGGAAGACGAAGATATTTTATTTTAGTCTGTAATGTGGTATAGATTAAAGGAAAAGTATCCATTTCAATCCTAGTCGTCTTACCTTCTTTTTTGACATATACATTTAAAATGCTCATAATAGGCTTATCTTAGTACTTTTAAGCGTTTTAACAAAAATTAAATAATTTTTAGTAGTAGCTGATCGACAGTACTAAGGAAGACGAAGATATTTTATTTTAGTAGGTAATGTGGTGTAGATTAAAGGAAAAGTATCCATTTCAATCCTAGTCGTCTTACCTTCTTTTTTGACATATACATTTAAAATGCTCATAATAGGCTTATCTTAGTACTTTTAAGCGTTTTAACAAAAATTAAATAATTTTTAGTAGTAGCTGATCGACAGTACTAAGGAAGACGAAGATATTTTATTTTAGTAGGTAATGTGGTGTAGATTAAAGGAAAAGTATCCATTTCAATCCTAGTCGTCTTACCTTCTTTTTTGACATATACATTTAAAATGCTCATAATAGGCTTATCTTAGTACTTTTAAGCGTTTTAACAAAAATTAAATAATTTTTAGTAGTAGCTGATCGACAGTACTAAGGAAGACGAAGATATTTTATTTTAGTAGGTAATGTGGTGTAGATTAAAGGAAAAGTATCCATTTCAATCCTAGTCGTCTTACCTTCTTTTTTGACATATACATTTAAAAAGCTCATAATCGGCTTATCTTAGTACTTTTAAGCGTTTTAACAAAAAAAATATTTTTGAGTTGTGGCTGATCGACAGTAATAAAGAAGACGAAGATATTTTATTTTAGTAGGTAATGTGGTGTAGATTAAAGGAAAAGTATCCATTTCAATCCTAGTCGTCTTACCTTCTTTTTTGACATATACATTTAAAATGCTCATAATAGGCTTATCTTAGTACTTTTAAGTGTTTTAACAAAAAAAATATTTTTGAGTTGTAGGTGATCAACAATACTAAGGAAGACGAAGATATTTTATTTTAGTCTGTAATGTGGTGTAGATTAAAGGAAAAGTATCCATTTCAATCCTAGTCGTCTTACCTTCTTTTTTGACATATACATTTAAAATGCTCATAATAGGCTTATCTTAGTACTTTTAAGCGTTTTAACAAAAAAAAATATTTTTCAGTTATAGCTGATCGACAGTACTAAGGAAGACGAAGATATTTTATTTTAGTCTGTAATGTGGTGTAGATTAAAGGAAAAGTATCCATTTCAATCCTAGTCGTCTTACCTTCTTTTTTGACATATACATTTAAAATGCTCATAATAGGCTTATCTTAGTACTTTTAAGCGTTTTAACAAAAAAAATATTTTTGAGTTGTAGGTGATCAACAATACTAAGGAAGACGAAGATATTTTATTTTAGTCTGTAATGTGGTGTAGATTAAAGGAAAAGTATCCATTTCAATCCTAGTCGTCTTACCTTCTTTTTTGACATATACATTTAAAATTCTCATAATAGGCTTATCTTAGTACTTTTAAGCTTTTTAACAATAAAAATATTTTTGAGTTGTAGCTGATCGACAATACTAAGGAAGACGAAGATATTTTATTTTAGTCTGTAATGTGGTGTAAATTAAAGGAAAAGTATCCATTTCAATCCTAGTCGTCTTACCTTCTTTTTTGACATATACATTTAAAATGCTCATAATAGGCTTATCTTAGTACTTTTAAGCGTTTTAACAAAAAAAAATATTTTTCAGTTATAGCTGATCGACAGTACTAAGGAAGACGAAGATATTTTATTTTAGTCTGTAATGTGGTGTAGATTAAAGGAAAAGTATCCATTTCAATCCTAGTCGTCTTACCTTCTTTTTTGACATATACATTTAAAATGCTCATAATAGGCTTATCTTAGTACTTTTAAGCGTTTTAACAAAAAAAAATATTTTTCAGTTATAGCTGATCGACAGTACTAAGGAAGACGAAGATATTTTATTTTAGTCTGTAATGTGGTGTAGATTAAAGGAAAAGTATCCATTTCAATCCTAGTCGTCTTACCTTCTTTTTTGACATATACATTTAAAATGCTCATAATAGGCTTATCTTAGTACTTTTAAGCGTTTTAACAAAAAAAAATATTTTTCAGTTATAGCTGATCGACAGTACTAAGGAAGACGAAGATATTTTATTTTAGTCTGTAATGTGGTGTAGATTAAAGGAAAAGTATCCATTTCAATCCTAGTCGTCTTACCTTCTTTTTTGACATATACATTTAAAATGCTCATAATCGGCTTATCTTAGTACTTTTAAGCGTTTTAACAAAAAAAAATATTTTTCAGTTATAGCTGATCGACAGTACTAAGGAAGACGAAGATATTTTATTTTAGTCTGTAATGTGGTGTAGATTAAAGGAAAAGTATCCATTTCAATCCTAGTCGTCTTACCTTCTTTTTTGACATATACATTTAAAATGCTCATAATAGGCTTATCTTAGTACTTTTAAGCGTTTTAACAAAAAAAAATATTTTTCAGTTATAGCTGATCGACAGTACTAAGGAAGACGAAGATATTTTATTTTAGTCTGTAATGTGGTGTAGATTAAAGGAAAAGTATCCATTTCAATCCTAGTCGTCTTACCTTCTTTTTTGACATATACATTTAAAATTCTCATAATAGGCTTATCTTAGTACTTTTAAGCTTTTTAACAATAAAAATATTTTTGAGTTGTAGCTGATCAACAATACTAAGGAAGACGAAGATATTTTATTTTAGTCTGTAATGTGGTGTAGATTAAAGGAAAAGTATCCATTTCAATCCTAGTCGTCTTACCTTCTTTTTTGACATATACATTTAAAATTCTCATAATAGGCTTATCTTAATACTTTTAAGCTTTTTAACAATAAAAATATTTTTGAGTTGTAGCTGATCGACATTACTAAAGAAGACGAAGATATTTTATTTTAGTCTGTAATGTGGTGTAGATTAAAGGAAAAGTATCCATTTCAATCCTAGTCGTCTTACCTTCTTTTTTGACATATACATTTAAAATGCTCATAATAGGCTTATCTTAGTACTTTTAAGTGTTTTAACAAAAAAAATATTTTTGAGTTGTAGCTGATCGACAGTACTAAGGAAGACGAAGATATTTTATTTTAGTCTGTAATGTGGTGTAGATTAAAGGAAAAGTATCCATTTCAATCCTAGTCATCTTACCTTCTTTTTTGACATATACATTTAAAATTCTCATAATAGGCTTATCTTAATACTTTTAAGCTTTTTAACAATAAAAATATTTTTGAGTTGTAGCTGATCGACATTACTAAAGAAGACGAAGATATTTTATTTTAGTCTGTAATGTGGTGTAGATTAAAGGAAAAGTATCCATTTCAATCCTAGTTGTCTTACCTTCTTTTTTGACATATACATTTAAAATGCTCATAATAGGCTTATCTTAGTACTTTTAAGCGTTTTAACAAAAAAAATATTTTTCAGTTATAGCTGATCGACAGTACTAAGGAAGACGAAGATATTTTATTTTAGTCTGTAATGTGGTGTAGATTAAAGGAAAAGTATCCATTTCAATCCTAGTCGTCTTACCTTCTTTTTTGACATATACATTTAAAATTCTCATAATAGGCTTATCTTAGTACTTTTAAGCGTTTTAACAAAAAAAATATTTTTGAGTTGTAGCTGATCGACAGTACTAAGGAAGACGAAGATATTTTATTTTAGTCTGTAATGTGGTGTAGATTAAAGGAAAAGTATCCATTTCAATCCTAGTCGTCTTACCTTCTTTTTTGACATATACATTTAAAATGCTCATAATAGGCTTATCTTAGTACTTTTAAGCGTTTTAACAAAAAAAATATTTTTCAGTTATAGCTGATCAACAGTACTAAGGAAGACGAAGATATTTTATTTTAGTCTGTAATGTGGTGTAGATTAAAGGAAAAGTATCCATTTCAATCCTAGTCGTCTTACCTTCTTTTTTGACATATACATTTAAAATGCTCATAATAGGCTTATCTTAGTACTTTTAAGCGTTTTAACAAAAAAAAATATTTTTCAGTTATAGCTGATCGACAGTACTAAGGAAGACGAAGATATTTTATTTTAGTCTGTAATGTGGTGTAGATTAAAGGAAAAGTATCCATTTCAATCCTAGTCGTCTTACCTTCTTTTTTGACATATACATTTAAAATGCTCATAATAGGCTTATCTTAGTACTTTTAAGCGTTTTAACAAAAAAAATATTTTTCAGTTATAGCTGATCGACAGTACTAAGGAAGACGAAGATATTTTATTTTAGTCTGTAATGTGGTGTAGATTAAAGGAAAAGTATCCATTTCAATCCTAGTCGTCTTACCTTCTTTTTTGACATATACATTTAAAATGCTCATAATAGGCTTATCTTAGTACTTTTAAGCGTTTTAACAAAAAAAAATATTTTTCAGTTATAGCTGATCGACAGTACTAAGGAAGACGAAGATATTTTATTTTAGTCTGTAATGTGGTGTAGATTAAAGGAAAAGTATCCATTTCAATCCTAGTCGTCTTACCTTCTTTTTTGACATATACATTTAAAATGCTCATAATAGGCTTATCTTAGTACTTTTAAGCGTTTTAACAAAAAAAAATATTTTTCAGTTATAGCTGATCGACAGTACTAAGGAAGACGAAGATATTTTATTTTAGTCTGTAATGTGGTGTAGATTAAAGGAAAAGTATCCATTTCAATCCTAGTCGTCTTACCTTCTTTTTTGACATATACATTTAAAATTCTCATAATAGGCTTATCTTAGTACTTTTAAGCTTTTTAACAATAAAAATATTTTTGAGTTGTAGCTGATCGACAGTACTAAGGAAGACGAAGATATTTTATTTTAGTCTGTAATGTGGTGTAGATTAAAGGAAAAGTATCCATTTCAATCCTAGTCATCTTACCTTCTTTTTTGACATATACATTTAAAATGCTCATAATAGGCTTATCTTAGTACTTTTAAGCGTTTTAACAAAAAAAAATATTTTTCAGTTATAGCTGATCGACAGTACTAAGGAAGACGAAGATATTTTATTTTAGTCTGTAATGTGGTGTAGATTAAAGGAAAAGTATCCATTTCAATCCTAGTCGTCTTACCTTCTTTTTTGACATATACATTTAAAATGCTCATAATAGGCTTATCTTAGTACTTTTAAGCTTTTTAACAATAAAAATATTTTTGAGTTGTAGCTGATCGACAATACTAAGGAAGACGAAGATATTTTATTTTAGTCTGTAATGTGGTGTAAATTAAAGGAAAAGTATCCATTTCAATCCTAGTCGTCTTACCTTCTTTTTTGACATATACATTTAAAATGCTCATAATAGGCTTATCTTAGTACTTTTAAGCGTTTTAACAAAAAAAAATATTTTTCAGTTATAGCTGATCGACAGTACTAAGGAAGACGAAGATATTTTATTTTAGTCTGTAATGTGGTGTAGATTAAAGGAAAAGTATCCATTTCAATCCTAGTCGTCTTACCTTCTTTTTTGACATATACATTTAAAATGCTCATAATAGGCTTATCTTAGTACTTTTAAGCGTTTTAACAAAAAAAAATATTTTTCAGTTATAGCTGATCGACAGTACTAAGGAAGACGAAGATATTTTATTTTAGTCTGTAATGTGGTGTAGATTAAAGGAAAAGTATCCATTTCAATCCTAGTCGTCTTACCTTCTTTTTTGACATATACATTTAAAATGCTCATAATAGGCTTATCTTAGTACTTTTAAGCGTTTTAACAAAAAAAAATATTTTTCAGTTATAGCTGATCGACAGTACTAAGGAAGACGAAGATATTTTATTTTAGTCTGTAATGTGGTGTAGATTAAAGGAAAAGTATCCATTTCAATCCTAGTCGTCTTACCTTCTTTTTTGACATATACATTTAAAATGCTCATAATAGGCTTATCTTAGTACTTTTAAGCGTTTTAACAAAAAAAAATATTTTTCAGTTATAGCTGATCGACAGTACTAAGGAAGACGAAGATATTTTATTTTAGTCTGTAATGTGGTGTAGATTAAAGGAAAAGTATCCATTTCAATCCTAGTCGTCTTACCTTCTTTTTTGACATATACATTTAAAATGCTCATAATAGGCTTATCTTAGTACTTTTAAGCGTTTTAACAAAAAAAATATTTTTGAGTTGTAGGTGATCGACAGTACTAAGGAAGACGAAGATATTTTATTTTAGTCTGTAATGTGGTGTAGATTAAAGGAAAAGTATCCATTTCAATCCTAGTCGTCTTACCTTCTTTTTTGACATATACATTTAAAATGCTCATAATAGGCTTATCTTAGTACTTTTAAGCGTTTTAACAAAAAAAAATATTTTTCAGTTATAGCTGATCGACAGTACTAAGGAAGACGAAGATATTTTATTTTAGTCTGTAATGTGGTGTAGATTAAAGGAAAAGTATCCATTTCAATCCTAGTCGTCTTACCTTCTTTTTTGACATGTACATTTAAAATGCTCATAATAGGCTTATCTTAGTACTTTTAAGCGTTTTAACAAAAAAAAATATTTTTCAGTTATAGCTGATCGACAGTACTAAGGAAGACGAAGATATTTTATTTTAGTCTGTAATGTGGTGTAGATTAAAGGAAAAGTATCCATTTCAATCCTAGTCGTCTTACCTTCTTTTTTGACATATACATTTAAAATGCTCATAATAGGCTTATCTTAGTACTTTTAAGCGTTTTAACAAAAAAAAATATTTTTCAGTTATAGCTGATCGACAGTACTAAGGAAGACGAAGATATTTTATTTTAGTCTGTAATGTGGTGTAGATTAAAGGAAAAGTATCCATTTCAATCCTAGTCGTCTTACCTTCTTTTTTGACATATACATTTAAAATGCTCATAATAGGCTTATCTTAGTACTTTTAAGCGTTTTAACAAAAAAAAATATTTTTCAGTTATAGCTGATCGACAGTACTAAGGAAGACGAAGATATTTTATTTTAGTCTGTAATGTGGTGTAGATTAAAGGAAAAGTATCCATTTCAATCCTAGTCGTCTTACCTTCTTTTTTGACATATACATTTAAAATGCTCATAATAGGCTTATCTTAGTACTTTTAAGCGTTTTAACAAAAAAAAATATTTTTCAGTTATAGCTGATCGACAGTACTAAGGAAGACGAAGATATTTTATTTTAGTCTGTAATGTGGTGTAGATTAAAGGAAAAGTATCCATTTCAATCCTAGTCGTCTTACCTTCTTTTTTGACATATACATTTAAAATGCTCATAATAGGCTTATCTTAGTACTTTTAAGCGTTTTAACAAAAAAAATATTTTTGAGTTGTAGGTGATCGACAGTACTAAGGAAGACGAAGATATTTTATTTTAGTCTGTAATGTGGTGTAGATTAAAGGAAAAGTATCCATTTCAATCCTAGTCGTCTTACCTTCTTTTTTGACATATACATTTAAAATGCTCATAATAGGCTTATCTTAGTACTTTTAAGCGTTTTAACAAAAAAAAATATTTTTCAGTTATAGCTGATCGACAGTACTAAGGAAGACGAAGATATTTTATTTTAGTCTGTAATGTGGTGTAGATTAAAGGAAAAGTATCCATTTCAATCCTAGTCGTCTTACCTTCTTTTTTGACATGTACATTTAAAATGCTCATAATAGGCTTATCTTAGTACTTTTAAGCGTTTTAACAAAAAAAAATATTTTTCAGTTATAGCTGATCGACAGTACTAAGGAAGACGAAGATATTTTATTTTAGTCTGTAATGTGGTGTAGATTAAAGGAAAAGTATCCATTTCAATCCTAGTCGTCTTACCTTCTTTTTTGACATATACATTTAAAATGCTCATAATAGGCTTATCTTAGTACTTTTAAGCGTTTTAACAAAAAAAAATATTTTTCAGTTATAGCTGATCGACAGTACTAAGGAAGACGAAGATATTTTATTTTAGTCTGTAATGTGGTATAGATTAAAGGAAAAGTATCCATTTCAATCCTAGTCGTCTTACCTTCTTTTTTGACATATACATTTAAAATGCTCATAATAGGCTTATCTTAGTACTTTTAAGCGTTTTAACAAAAAAAATATTTTTGAGTTGTAGCTGATCGACAGTACTAAGGAAGACGAAGATATTTTATTTTAGTCTGTAATGTGGTGTAGATTAAAGGAAAAGTATCCATTTCAATCCTAGTCGTCTTACCTTCTTTTTTGACATATACATTTAAAATGCTCATAATAGGCTTATCTTAGTACTTTTAAGCGTTTTAACAAAAAAAATATTTTTCAGTTATAGCTGATCAACAGTACTAAGGAAGACGAAGATATTTTATTTTAGTCTGTAATGTGGTGTAGATTAAAGGAAAAGTATCCATTTCAATCCTAGTCGTCTTACCTTCTTTTTTGACATATACATTTAAAATGCTCATAATAGGCTTATCTTAGTACTTTTAAGCGTTTTAACAAAAAAAAATATTTTTCAGTTATAGCTGATCGACAGTACTAAGGAAGACGAAGATATTTTATTTTAGTCTGTAATGTGGTGTAGATTAAAGGAAAAGTATCCATTTCAATCCTAGTCGTCTTACCTTCTTTTTTGACATATACATTTAAAATGCTCATAATAGGCTTATCTTAGTACTTTTAAGCGTTTTAACAAAAAAAAATATTTTTCAGTTATAGCTGATCGACAGTACTAAGGAAGACGAAGATATTTTATTTTAGTCTGTAATGTGGTGTAGATTAAAGGAAAAGTATCCATTTCAATCCTAGTCGTCTTACCTTCTTTTTTGACATATACATTTAAAATGCTCATAATAGGCTTATCTTAGTACTTTTAAGCGTTTTAACAAAAAAAAATATTTTTCAGTTATAGCTGATCGACAGTACTAAGGAAGACGAAGATATTTTATTTTAGTCTGTAATGTGGTGTAGATTAAAGGAAAAGTATCCATTTCAATCCTAGTCGTCTTACCTTCTTTTTTGACATATACATTTAAAATTCTCATAATAGGCTTATCTTAGTACTTTTAAGCTTTTTAACAATAAAAATATTTTTGAGTTGTAGCTGATCGACAGTACTAAGGAAGACGAAGATATTTTATTTTAGTCTGTAATGTGGTGTAGATTAAAGGAAAAGTATCCATTTCAATCCTAGTCATCTTACCTTCTTTTTTGACATATACATTTAAAATGCTCATAATAGGCTTATCTTAGTACTTTTAAGCGTTTTAACAAAAAAAAATATTTTTCAGTTATAGCTGATCGACAGTACTAAGGAAGACGAAGATATTTTATTTTAGTCTGTAATGTGGTGTAGATTAAAGGAAAAGTATCCATTTCAATCCTAGTCGTCTTACCTTCTTTTTTGACATATACATTTAAAATTCTCATAATAGGCTTATCTTAGTACTTTTAAGCTTTTTAACAATAAAAATATTTTTGAGTTGTAGCTGATCGACAATACTAAGGAAGACGAAGATATTTTATTTTAGTCTGTAATGTGGTGTAAATTAAAGGAAAAGTATCCATTTCAATCCTAGTCGTCTTACCTTCTTTTTTGACATATACATTTAAAATGCTCATAATAGGCTTATCTTAGTACTTTTAAGCGTTTTAACAAAAAAAAATATTTTTCAGTTATAGCTGATCGACAGTACTAAGGAAGACGAAGATATTTTATTTTAGTCTGTAATGTGGTGTAGATTAAAGGAAAAGTATCCATTTCAATCCTAGTCGTCTTACCTTCTTTTTTGACATATACATTTAAAATGCTCATAATAGGCTTATCTTAGTACTTTTAAGCGTTTTAACAAAAAAAAATATTTTTCAGTTATAGCTGATCGACAGTACTAAGGAAGACGAAGATATTTTATTTTAGTCTGTAATGTGGTGTAGATTAAAGGAAAAGTATCCATTTCAATCCTAGTCGTCTTACCTTCTTTTTTGACATATACATTTAAAATGCTCATAATAGGCTTATCTTAGTACTTTTAAGCGTTTTAACAAAAAAAAATATTTTTCAGTTATAGCTGATCGACAGTACTAAGGAAGACGAAGATATTTTATTTTAGTCTGTAATGTGGTGTAGATTAAAGGAAAAGTATCCATTTCAATCCTAGTCGTCTTACCTTCTTTTTTGACATATACATTTAAAATGCTCATAATAGGCTTATCTTAGTACTTTTAAGCGTTTTAACAAAAAAAAATATTTTTCAGTTATAGCTGATCGACAGTACTAAGGAAGACGAAGATATTTTATTTTAGTCTGTAATGTGGTGTAGATTAAAGGAAAAGTATCCATTTCAATCCTAGTCGTCTTACCTTCTTTTTTGACATATACATTTAAAATGCTCATAATAGGCTTATCTTAGTACTTTTAAGTGTTTTAACAAAAAAAATATTTTTGAGTTGTAGCTGATCGACAGTACTAAGGAAGACGAAGATATTTTATTTTAGTCTGTAATGTGGTGTAGATTAAAGGAAAAGTATCCATTTCAATCCTAGTCGTCTTACCTTCTTTTTTGACATATACATTTAAAATGCTCATAATAGGCTTATCTTAGTACTTTTAAGCGTTTTAACAAAAAAAAATATTTTTCAGTTATAGCTGATCGACAGTACTAAGGAAGACGAAGATATTTTATTTTAGTCTGTAATGTGGTGTAGATTAAAGGAAAAGTATCCATTTCAATCCTAGTCGTCTTACCTTCTTTTTTGACATATACATTTAAAATGCTCATAATAGGCTTATCTTAGTACTTTTAAGCGTTTTAACAAAAAAAATATTTTTGAGTTGTAGGTGATCGACAGTACTAAGGAAGACGAAGATATTTTATTTTAGTCTGTAATGTGGTGTAGATTAAAGGAAAAGTATCCATTTCAATCCTAGTCGTCTTACCTTCTTTTTTGACATATACATTTAAAATGCTCATAATAGGCTTATCTTAGTACTTTTAAGCGTTTTAACAAAAAAAAATATTTTTCAGTTATAGCTGATCGACAGTACTAAGGAAGACGAAGATATTTTATTTTAGTCTGTAATGTGGTGTAGATTAAAGGAAAAGTATCCATTTCAATCCTAGTCGTCTTACCTTCTTTTTTGACATATACATTTAAAATGCTCATAATAGGCTTATCTTAGTACTTTTAAGCGTTTTAACAAAAAAAAATATTTTTCAGTTATAGCTGATCGACAGTACTAAGGAAGACGAAGATATTTTATTTTAGTCTGTAATGTGGTGTAGATTAAAGGAAAAGTATCCATTTCAATCCTAGTCGTCTTACCTTCTTTTTTGACATATACATTTAAAATGCTCATAATAGGCTTATCTTAGTACTTTTAAGCGTTTTAACAAAAAAAAATATTTTTCAGTTATAGCTGATCGACAGTACTAAGGAAGACGAAGATATTTTATTTTAGTCTGTAATGTGGTGTAGATTAAAGGAAAAGTATCCATTTCAATCCTAGTCGTCTTACCTTCTTTTTTGACATATACATTTAAAATGCTCATAATAGGCTTATCTTAGTACTTTTAAGCGTTTTAACAAAAAAAAATATTTTTCAGTTATAGCTGATCGACAGTACTAAGGAAGACGAAGATATTTTATTTTAGTCTGTAATGTGGTGTAGATTAAAGGAAAAGTATCCATTTCAATCCTAGTCGTCTTACCTTCTTTTTTGACATATACATTTAAAATGCTCATAATAGGCTTATCTTAGTACTTTTAAGTGTTTTAACAAAAAAAATATTTTTGAGTTGTAGCTGATCGACAGTACTAAGGAAGACGAAGATATTTTATTTTAGTCTGTAATGTGGTGTAGATTAAAGGAAAAGTATCCATTTCAATCCTAGTCGTCTTACCTTCTTTTTTGACATATACATTTAAAATGCTCATAATAGGCTTATCTTAGTACTTTTAAGCGTTTTAACAAAAAAAAATATTTTTCAGTTATAGCTGATCGACAGTACTAAGGAAGACGAAGATATTTTATTTTAGTCTGTAATGTGGTGTAGATTAAAGAAAAGTATCCATTTCAATCCTAGTCGTCTTACCTTCTTTTTTGACATATACATTTAAAATGCTCATAATAGGCTTATCTTAGTACTTTTAAGCGTTTTAACAAAAAAAATATTTTTGAGTTGTAGGTGATCGACAGTACTAAGGAAGACGAAGATATTTTATTTTAGTCTGTAATGTGGTGTAGATTAAAGGAAAAGTATCCATTTCAATCCTAGTCGTCTTACCTTCTTTTTTGACATATACATTTAAAATGCTCATAATAGGCTTATCTTAGTACTTTTAAGCGTTTTAACAAAAAAAAATATTTTTCAGTTATAGCTGATCGACAGTACTAAGGAAGACGAAGATATTTTATTTTAGTCTGTAATGTGGTGTAGATTAAAGGAAAAGTATCCATTTCAATCCTAGTCGTCTTACCTTCTTTTTTGACATATACATTTAAAATGCTCATAATAGGCTTATCTTAGTACTTTTAAGCGTTTTAACAAAAAAAATATTTTTGAGTTGTAGGTGATCGACAGTACTAAGGAAGACGAAGATATTTTATTTTAGTCTGTAATGTGGTGTAGATTAAAGGAAAAGTATCCATTTCAATCCTAGTCGTCTTACCTTCTTTTTTGACATATACATTTTAAATGCTCATAATAGGCTTATCTTAGTACTTTTAAGCGTTTTAACAAAAAAAATATTTTTGAGTTGTAGGTGATCAACAATACTAAGGAAGACGAAGATATTTTATTTTAGTAGGTAATGTGGTGTAGATTAAAGGAAAAGTATCCATTTCAATCCTAGTCGTCTTACCTTCTTTTTTGACATATACATTTAAAATGCTCATAATAGGCTTATCTTAGTACTTTTAAGCTTTTTAACAAAAAAAATATTTTTGAGTTGTAGGTGATCAACAATACTAAGGAAGACGAAGATATTTTATTTTAGTCTGTAATGTGGTGTAGATTAAAGGAAAAGTATCCATTTCAATCCTAGTCGTCTTACCTACTTTTTTGACATATACATTTAAAATGCTCATAATAGGCTTATCTTAGTACTTTTAAGCGTTTTAACAATAAAAATATTTTTGAGTTGTAGCTGATCGACAATACTAAGGAAGACGAAGTTATATTATTTTAGTCTGTAATGTGGTGTAGATTAAAGGAAAAGTATCCATTTCAATCCTAGTCGTCTTACCTTCTTTTTTGACATATACATTTAAAATGCTCATAATAGGCTTATCTTAGTACTTTTAAGCGTTTTAACAAAAAAAATATTTTTGAGTTGTAGCTGATCAACAGTACTAAGGAAGACGAAGATATTTTATTTTAGTCTGTAGATTAAAGGAAAAGTATCCATTTCAATCCTAGTCGTCTTACCTTCTTTTTTGACATATACATTTAAAAAGCTCATAATCGGCTTATCTTAGTACTTTTAAGCGTTTTAACAAAAAAAATATTTTTGAGTTGTGGCTGATCGACAGTAATAAAGAAGACGAAGATATTTTATTTTAGTAGGTAATGTGGTGTAGATTAAAGGAAAAGTATTTATTTCAATCCTAGTCGTCTTACCTTCTTTTTTGACATATACATTTAAAATGCTCATAATAGGCTTATCTTAGTACTTTTAAGCGTTTTAACAAAAAAAATATTTTTGAGTTGTAGGTGATCAACAATACTAAGGAAGACGAAGATATTTTATTTTAGTCTGTAATGTGGTGTAGATTAAAGGAAAAGTATCCATTTCAATCCTAGTCGTCTTACCTACTTTTTTGACATATACATTTAAAATGCTCATAATAGGCTTATCTTAGTACTTTTAAGCGTTTTAACAATAAAAATATTTTTGAGTTGTAGCTGATCGACAATACTAAGGAAGACGAAGTTATATTATTTTAGTCTGTAATGTGGTGTAGATTAAAGGAAAAGTATCCATTTCAATCCTAGTCGTCTTACCTTCTTTTTTGACATATACATTTAAAATGCTCATAATAGGCTTATCTTAGTACTTTTAAGCGTTTTAACAAAAAAAATATTTTTGAGTTGTAGGTGATCGACAGTACTAAGGAAGACGAAGATATTTTATTTTAGTCTGTAATGTGGTGTAGATTAAAGGAAAAGTATCCATTTCAATCCTAGTCGTCTTACCTTCTTTTTTGACATATACATTTAAAATGCTCATAATAGGCTTATCTTAGTACTTTTAAGCGTTTTAACAAAAAAAAATATTTTTCAGTTATAGCTGATCGACAGTACTAAGGAAGACGAAGATATTTTATTTTAGTCTGTAATGTGGTGTAGATTAAAGGAAAAGTATCCATTTCAATCCTAGTCGTCTTACCTTCTTTTTTGACATATACATTTAAAATGCTCATAATAGGCTTATCTTAGTACTTTTAAGCGTTTTAACAATAAAAATATTTTTCAGTTATAGCTGATCGACAGTACTAAGGAAGACGAAGATATTTTATTTTAGTCTGTAATGTGGTGTAGATTAAAGGAAAAGTATCCATTTCAATCCTAGTCGTCTTACCTTCTTTTTTGACATATACATTTAAAATGCTCATAATAGGCTTATCTTAGTACTTTTAAGCGTTTTAACAAAAAAAAATATTTTTCAGTTATAGCTGATCGACAGTACTAAGGAAGACGAAGATATTTTATTTTAGTCTGTAATGTGGTGTAGATTAAAGGAAAAGTATCCATTTCAATCCTAGTCGTCTTACCTTCTTTTTTGACATATACATTTAAAATGCTCATAATAGGCTTATCTTAGTACTTTTAAGCGTTTTAACAAAAAAAAATATTTTTCAGTTATAGCTGATCGACAGTACTAAGGAAGACGAAGATATTTTATTTTAGTCTGTAATGTGGTGTAGATTAAAGGAAAAGTATCCATTTCAATCCTAGTCGTCTTACCTTCTTTTTTGACATATACATTTAAAATGCTCATAATAGGCTTATCTTAGTACTTTTAAGTGTTTTAACAAAAAAAATATTTTTGAGTTGTAGCTGATCGACAGTACTAAGGAAGACGAAGATATTTTATTTTAGTCTGTAATGTGGTGTAGATTAAAGGAAAAGTATCCATTTCAATCCTAGTCGTCTTACCTTCTTTTTTGACATATACATTTAAAATGCTCATAATAGGCTTATCTTAGTACTTTTAAGCGTTTTAACAAAAAAAAATATTTTTCAGTTATAGCTGATCGACAGTACTAAGGAAGACGAAGATATTTTATTTTAGTCTGTAATGTGGTGTAGATTAAAGAAAAGTATCCATTTCAATCCTAGTCGTCTTACCTTCTTTTTTGACATATACATTTAAAATGCTCATAATAGGCTTATCTTAGTACTTTTAAGCGTTTTAACAAAAAAAATATTTTTGAGTTGTAGGTGATCGACAGTACTAAGGAAGACGAAGATATTTTATTTTAGTCTGTAATGTGGTGTAGATTAAAGGAAAAGTATCCATTTCAATCCTAGTCGTCTTACCTTCTTTTTTGACATATACATTTAAAATGCTCATAATAGGCTTATCTTAGTACTTTTAAGCGTTTTAACAAAAAAAAATATTTTTCAGTTATAGCTGATCGACAGTACTAAGGAAGACGAAGATATTTTATTTTAGTCTGTAATGTGGTGTAGATTAAAGGAAAAGTATCCATTTCAATCCTAGTCGTCTTACCTTCTTTTTTGACATATACATTTAAAATGCTCATAATAGGCTTATCTTAGTACTTTTAAGCGTTTTAACAAAAAAAATATTTTTGAGTTGTAGGTGATCGACAGTACTAAGGAAGACGAAGATATTTTATTTTAGTCTGTAATGTGGTGTAGATTAAAGGAAAAGTATCCATTTCAATCCTAGTCGTCTTACCTTCTTTTTTGACATATACATTTTAAATGCTCATAATAGGCTTATCTTAGTACTTTTAAGCGTTTTAACAAAAAAAATATTTTTGAGTTGTAGGTGATCAACAATACTAAGGAAGACGAAGATATTTTATTTTAGTAGGTAATGTGGTGTAGATTAAAGGAAAAGTATCCATTTCAATCCTAGTCGTCTTACCTTCTTTTTTGACATATACATTTAAAATGCTCATAATAGGCTTATCTTAGTACTTTTAAGCTTTTTAACAAAAAAAATATTTTTGAGTTGTAGGTGATCAACAATACTAAGGAAGACGAAGATATTTTATTTTAGTCTGTAATGTGGTGTAGATTAAAGGAAAAGTATCCATTTCAATCCTAGTCGTCTTACCTACTTTTTTGACATATACATTTAAAATGCTCATAATAGGCTTATCTTAGTACTTTTAAGCGTTTTAACAATAAAAATATTTTTGAGTTGTAGCTGATCGACAATACTAAGGAAGACGAAGTTATATTATTTTAGTCTGTAATGTGGTGTAGATTAAAGGAAAAGTATCCATTTCAATCCTAGTCGTCTTACCTTCTTTTTTGACATATACATTTAAAATGCTCATAATAGGCTTATCTTAGTACTTTTAAGCGTTTTAACAAAAAAAATATTTTTGAGTTGTAGCTGATCAACAGTACTAAGGAAGACGAAGATATTTTATTTTAGTCTGTAGATTAAAGGAAAAGTATCCATTTCAATCCTAGTCGTCTTACCTTCTTTTTTGACATATACATTTAAAAAGCTCATAATCGGCTTATCTTAGTACTTTTAAGCGTTTTAACAAAAAAAATATTTTTGAGTTGTGGCTGATCGACAGTAATAAAGAAGACGAAGATATTTTATTTTAGTAGGTAATGTGGTGTAGATTAAAGGAAAAGTATTTATTTCAATCCTAGTCGTCTTACCTTCTTTTTTGACATATACATTTAAAATGCTCATAATAGGCTTATCTTAGTACTTTTAAGCGTTTTAACAAAAAAAATATTTTTGAGTTGTAGGTGATCAACAATACTAAGGAAGACGAAGATATTTTATTTTAGTCTGTAATGTGGTGTAGATTAAAGGAAAAGTATCCATTTCAATCCTAGTCGTCTTACCTACTTTTTTGACATATACATTTAAAATGCTCATAATAGGCTTATCTTAGTACTTTTAAGCGTTTTAACAATAAAAATATTTTTGAGTTGTAGCTGATCGACAATACTAAGGAAGACGAAGTTATATTATTTTAGTCTGTAATGTGGTGTAGATTAAAGGAAAAGTATCCATTTCAATCCTAGTCGTCTTACCTTCTTTTTTGACATATACATTTAAAATGCTCATAATAGGCTTATCTTAGTACTTTTAAGCGTTTTAACAAAAAAAATATTTTTGAGTTGTAGCTGATCAACAGTACTAAGGAAGACGAAGATATTTTATTTTAGTAGGTAATGTGGTGTAGATTAAAGGAAAAGTATCCATTTCAATCCTAGTCGTCTTACCTTCTTTTTTGACATATACATTTAAAAAGCTCATAATCGGCTTATCTTAGTACTTTTAAGCGTTTTAACAAAAAAAATATTTTTGAGTTGTGGCTGATCGACAGTAATAAAGAAGACGAAGATATTTTATTTTAGTAGGTAATGTGGTGTAGATTAAAGGAAAAGTATCCATTTCAATCCTAGTCGTCTTACCTTCTTTTTTGACATATACATTTAAAATGCTCATAATAGGCTTATCTTAGTACTTTTAAGCGTTTTAACAAAAAAAATATTTTTGAGTTGTAGGTGATCAACAATACTAAGGAAGACGAAGATATTTTATTTTAGTCTGTAATGTGGTGTAGATTAAAGGAAAAGTATCCATTTCAATCCTAGTCGTCTTACCTTCTTTTTTGACATATACATTTAAAATGCTCATAATAGGCTTATCTTAGTACTTTTAAGCGTTTTAACAATAAAAATATTTTTGAGTTGTAGCTGATCGACAATACTAAGGAAGACGAAGTTATATTATTTTAGTCTGTAATGTGGTGTAGATTAAAGGAAAAGTATCCATTTCAATCCTAGTCGTCTTACCTTCTTTTTTGACATATACATTTAAAATGCTCATAATAGGCTTATCTTAGTACTTTTAAGCGTTTTAACAAATAAAAATATTTTTGAGTTGTAGCTGATCGACAGTACTAAGGAAGACGAAGATATTTTATTTTAGTAGGTAATGTGGTGTAGATTAAAGGAAAAGTATCCATTTCAATCCTAGTCGTCTTACCTTCTTTTTTGACATATACATTTAAAATGCTCATAATAGGCTTATCTTAGTACTTTTAAGCGTTTTAACAAAAAAAAATATTTTTCAGTTATAGCTGATCGACAGTACTAAGGAAGACGAAGATATTTTATTTTAGTCTGTAATGTGGTGTAGATTAAAGGAAAAGTATCCATTTCAATCCTAGTCGTCTTACCTTCTTTTTTGACATATACATTTAAAATGCTCATAATAGGCTTATCTTAGTACTTTTAAGCGTTTTAACAAAAAAAATATTTTTGAGTTGTAGCTGATCAACAGTACTAAGGAAGACGAAGATATTTTATTTTAGTAGGTAATGTGGTGTAGATTAAAGGAAAAGTATCCATTTCAATCCTAGTCGTCTTACCTACTTTTTTGACATATACATTTAAAATGCTCATAATAGTCTTATCTTAGTACTTTTAAGCGTTTTAACAATAAAAATATTTTTGAGTTGTAGCTGATCGACAATACTAAGGAAGACGAAGTTATTTTATTTTAGTCTGTAATGTGGTGTAGATTAAAGGAAAAGTATCCATTTCAATCCTAGTCGTCTTACCTTCTTTTTTGACATATACATTTAAAATGCTCATAATAGGCTTATCTTAGTACTTTTAAGCGTTTTAACAAATAAAAATATTTTTGAGTTGTAGCTGATCAACAGTACTAAGGAAGACGAAGATATTTTATTTTAGTAGGTAATGTGGTGTAGATTAAAGGAAAAGTATCCATTTCAATCCTAGTCGTCTTACCTTCTTTTTTGACATATACATTTAAAAAGCTCATAATCGGCTTATCTTAGTACTTTTAAGCGTTTTAACAAAAAAAATATTTTTGAGTTGTGGCTGATCGACAGTAATAAAGAAGACGAAGATATTTTATTTTAGTCTGTAATGTGGTGTAGATTAAAGGAAAAGTATCCATTTCAATCCTAGTCGTCTTACCTTCTTTTTTGACATATACATTTAAAATGCTCATAATAGGCTTATCTTAGTACTTTTAAGCGTTTTAACAAAAAAAATATTTTTGAGTTGTAGGTGATCAACAATACTAAGGAAGACGAAGATATTTTATTTTAGTCTGTAATGTGGTGTAGATTAAAGGAAAAGTATCCATTTCAATCCTAGTCGTCTTACCTACTTTTTTGACATATACATTTAAAATGCTCATAATAGGCTTATCTTAGTACTTTTAAGCGTTTTAACAATAAAAATATTTTTGAGTTGTAGCTGATCGACAATACTAAGGAAGACGAAGTTATTTTATTTTAGTCTGTAATGTGGTGTAGATTAAAGGAAAAGTATCCATTTCAATCCTAGTCGTCTTACCTTCTTTTTTGACATATACATTTAAAATGCTCATAATAGGCTTATCTTAGTACTTTTAAGCGTTTTAACAAATAAAAATATTTTTGAGTTGTAGCTGATCGACAGTACTAAGGAAGACGAAGATATTTTATTTTAGTAGGTAATGTGGTGTAGATTAAAGGAAAAGTATCCATTTCAATCCTAGTCGTCTTACCTTCTTTTTTGACAGATACATTTAAAATGCTCATAATAGGCTTATCTTAGTACTTTTAAGCGTTTTAACAATAAAAATATTTTTGAGTTGTAGCTGATCGACAGTACTAAGGAAGACGAAGATATTTTATTTTAGTAGGTAATGTGGTGTAGATTAAAGGAAAAGTATCCATTTCAATCCTAGTCGTCTTACCTTCTTTTTTGACATATACATTTAAAATGCTCATAATAGGCTTATCTTAGTACTTTTAAGCGTTTTAACAATAAAAATATTTTTGAGTTGTAGCTGATCGACAGTACTAAGGAAGACGAAGATATTTTATTTTAGTAGGTAATGTGGTGTAGATTAAAGGAAAAGTATCCATTTCAATCCTAGTCGTCTTACCTTCTTTTTTGACATATACATTTAAAATGCTCATAATAGGCTTATCTTAGTACTTTTAAGCGTTTTAACAATAAAAATATTTTTGAGTTGTAGGTGATCGACAGTACTAAGGAAGACGAAGATATTTTATTTTAGTCTGTAATGTGGTGTAGATTAATGGAAAAATCCATTTCAATCCTAGTCGTCTTACCTTCTTTTTTGACATATACATTTAAAATGCTCATAATAGGCTTATCTTAGTACTTTTAAGCGTTTTAACAAAAAAAATATTTTTCAGTTGTGGCTGATCAACAGTACAAAAGAAGACGAAGATATTTTATTTTAGTCTGTAATGTGGTGTAGATTAAAGGAAAAGTATCCATTTCAATCCTAGTCGTCTTACCTTCTTTTTTGACATATACATTTAAAATGCTCATAATAGGCTTATCTTAGTACTTTTAAGTGTTTTAACAAAAAAAATATTTTTGAGTTGTAGCTGATCAACAGTACTAAGGAAGACGAAGATATTTTATTTTAGTAGGTAATGTGGTGTAGATTAAAGGAAAAGTATCCATTTCAATCCTAGTCGTCTTACCTTCTTTTTTGACATATACATTTAAAAAGCTCATAATCGGCTTATCTTAGTACTTTTAAGCGTTTTAACAAAAAAAATATTTTTGAGTTGTGGCTGATCGACAGTAATAAAGAAGACGAAGATATTTTATTTTAGTAGGTAATGTGGTGTAGATTAAAGGAAAAGTATCCATTTCAATCCTAGTCGTCTTACCTTCTTTTTTGACATATACATTTAAAATGCTCATAATAGGCTTATCTTAGTACTTTTAAGTGTTTTAACAAAAAAAATATTTTTGAGTTGTAGGTGATCAACAATACTAAGGAAGACGAAGATATTTTATTTTAGTCTGTAATGTGGTGTAGATTAAAGGAAAAGTATCCATTTCAATCCTAGTCGTCTTACCTTCTTTTTTGACATATACATTTAAAATGCTCATAATAGGCTTATCTTAGTACTTTTAAGCGTTTTAACAAAAAAAAATATTTTTCAGTTATAGCTGATCGACAGTACTAAGGAAGACGAAGATATTTTATTTTAGTCTGTAATGTGGTGTAGATTAAAGGAAAAGTATCCATTTCAATCCTAGTCGTCTTACCTTCTTTTTTGACATATACATTTAAAATGCTCATAATAGGCTTATCTTAGTACTTTTAAGCGTTTTAACAAAAAAAAATATTTTTCAGTTATAGCTGATCGACAGTACTAAGGAAGACGAAGATATTTTATTTTAGTCTGTAATGTGGTGTAGATTAAAGGAAAAGTATCCATTTCAATCCTAGTCGTCTTACCTTCTTTTTTGACATATACATTTAAAATGCTCATAATAGGCTTATCTTAGTACTTTTAAGCGTTTTAACAAAAATTAAATAATTTTTAGTAGTAGCTGATCGACAGTACTAAGGAAGACGAAGATATTTTATTTTAGTAGGTAATGTGGTGTAGATTAAAGGAAAAGTATCCATTTCAATCCTAGTCGTCTTACCTTCTTTTTTGACATATACATTTAAAATGCTCATAATAGGCTTATCTTAGTACTTTTAAGCGTTTTAACAAAAAAAAATATTTTTCAGTTATAGCTGATCGACAGTACTAAGGAAGACGAAGATATTTTATTTTAGTAGGTAATGTGGTGTAGAATAAAGGAAAAGTATCCATTTCAATCCTAGTCGTCTTACCTTCTTTTTTGACATATACATTTAAAAAGCTCATAATCGGCTTATCTTAGTACTTTTAAGCGTTTTAACAAAAAAAATATTTTTGAGTTGTAGGTGATCAACAATACTAAGGAAGACGAAGATATTTTATTTTAGTCTGTAATGTGGTGTAGATTAAAGGAAAAGTATCCATTTCAATCCTAGTCGTCTTACCTTCTTTTTTGACATATACATTTAAAATGCTCATAATAGGCTTATCTTAGTACTTTTAAGCGTTTTAACAAAAATTAAATAATTTTTAGTAGTAGCTGATCGACAGTACTAAGGAAGACGAAGATATTTTATTTTAGTAGGTAATGTGGTGTAGATTAAAGGAAAAGTATCCATTTCAATCCTAGTCGTCTTACCTTCTTTTTTGACATATACATTTAAAATGCTCATAATAGGCTTATCTTAGTACTTTTAAGCGTTTTAACAAAAATTAAATAATTTTTAGTAGTAGCTGATCGACAGTACTAAGGAAGACGAAGATATTTTATTTTAGTAGGTAATGTGGTGTAGATTAAAGGAAAAGTATCCATTTCAATCCTAGTCGTCTTACCTTCTTTTTTGACATATACATTTAAAAAGCTCATAATCGGCTTATCTTAGTACTTTTAAGCGTTTTAACAAAAAAAATATTTTTGAGTTGTGGCTGATCGACAGTAATAAAGAAGACGAAGATATTTTATTTTAGTAGGTAATGTGGTGTAGATTAAAGGAAAAGTATCCATTTCAATCCTAGTCGTCTTACCTTCTTTTTTGACATATACATTTAAAATGCTCATAATAGGCTTATCTTAGTACTTTTAAGTGTTTTAACAAAAAAAATATTTTTGAGTTGTAGGTGATCAACAATACTAAGGAAGACGAAGATATTTTATTTTAGTCTGTAATGTGGTGTAGATTAAAGGAAAAGTATCCATTTCAATCCTAGTCGTCTTACCTTCTTTTTTGACATATACATTTAAAATGCTCATAATAGGCTTATCTTAGTACTTTTAAGCGTTTTAACAAAAAAAAATATTTTTCAGTTATAGCTGATCGACAGTACTAAGGAAGACGAAGATATTTTATTTTAGTCTGTAATGTGGTGTAGATTAAAGGAAAAGTATCCATTTCAATCCTAGTCGTCTTACCTTCTTTTTTGACATATACATTTAAAATGCTCATAATAGGCTTATCTTAGTACTTTTAAGCGTTTTAACAAAAAAAATATTTTTGAGTTGTGGCTGATCGACAGTAATAAAGAAGACGAAGATATTTTATTTTAGTAGGTAATGTGGTGTAGATTAAAGGAAAAGTATCCATTTCAATCCTAGTCGTCTTACCTTCTTTTTTGACATATACATTTAAAATGCTCATAATAGGCTTATCTTAGTACTTTTAAGCGTTTTAACAAAAAAAATATTTTTGAGTTGTAGGTGATCAACAATACTAAGGAAGACGAAGATATTTTATTTTAGTCTGTAATGTGGTGTAGATTAAAGGAAAAGTATCCATTTCAATCCTAGTCGTCTTACCTTCTTTTTTGACATATACATTTAAAATGCTCATAATAGGCTTATCTTAGTACTTTTAAGCGTTTTAACAAAAAAAAATATTTTTCAGTTATAGCTGATCGACAGTACTAAGGAAGACGAAGATATTTTATTTTAGTCTGTAATGTGGTATAGATTAAAGGAAAAGTATCCATTTCAATCCTAGTCGTCTTACCTTCTTTTTTGACATATACATTTAAAATGCTCATAATAGGCTTATCTTAGTACTTTTAAGCGTTTTAACAAAAAAAAATATTTTTCAGTTATAGCTGATCGACAGTACTAAGGAAGACGAAGATATTTTATTTTAGTCTGTAATGTGGTATAGATTAAAGGAAAAGTATCCATTTCAATCCTAGTCGTCTTACCTTCTTTTTTGACATATACATTTAAAATGCTCATAATAGGCTTATCTTAGTACTTTTAAGCGTTTTAACAAAAAAAAATATTTTTCAGTTATAGCTGATCGACAGTACTAAGGAAGACGAAGATATTTTATTTTAGTCTGTAATGTGGTGTAGATTAAAGGAAAAGTATCCATTTCAATCCTAGTCGTCTTACCTTCTTTTTTGACATATACATTTAAAATGCTCATAATAGGCTTATCTTAGTACTTTTAAGCGTTTTAACAAAAAAAATATTTTTGAGTTGTAGCTGATCGACAATACTAAGGAAGACGAAGTTATATTATTTTAGTCTGTAATGTGGTGTAGATTAAAGGAAAAGTATCCATTTCAATCCTAGTCGTCTTACCTTCTTTTTTGACATATACATTTAAAATGCTCATAATAGGCTTATCTTAGTACTTTTAAGCGTTTTAACAAAAAAAATATTTTTCAGTTATAGCTGATCGACAGTACTAAGGAAGACGAAGATATTTTATTTTAGTCTGTAATGTGGTGTAGATTAAAGGAAAAGTATCCATTTCAATCCTAGTCGTCTTACCTTCTTTTTTGACATATACATTTAAAATGCTCATAATAGGCTTATCTTAGTACTTTTAAGCGTTTTAACAAAAAAAAATATTTTTCAGTTATAGCTGATCGACAGTACTAAGGAAGACGAAGATATTTTATTTTAGTCTGTAATGTGGTGTAGATTAAAGGAAAAGTATCCATTTCAATCCTAGTCGTCTTACCTTCTTTTTTGACATATACATTTAAAATGCTCATAATAGGCTTATCTTAGTACTTTTAAGCGTTTTAACAAAAAAAAATATTTTTCAGTTATAGCTGATCGACAGTACTAAGGAAGACGAAGATATTTTATTTTAGTCTGTAATGTGGTGTAGATTAAAGGAAAAGTATCCATTTCAATCCTAGTCGTCTTACCTTCTTTTTTGACATATACATTTAAAATTCTCATAATAGGCTTATCTTAGTACTTTTAAGCTTTTTAACAATAAAAATATTTTTGAGTTGTAGCTGATCGACAGTACTAAGGAAGACGAAGATATTTTATTTTAGTCTGTAATGTGGTGTAGATTAAAGGAAAAGTATCCATTTCAATCCTAGTCATCTTACCTTCTTTTTTGACATATACATTTAAAATGCTCATAATAGGCTTATCTTAGTACTTTTAAGCGTTTTAACAAAAAAAAATATTTTTCAGTTATAGCTGATCGACAGTACTAAGGAAGACGAAGATATTTTATTTTAGTCTGTAATGTGGTGTAGATTAAAGGAAAAGTATCCATTTCAATCCTAGTCGTCTTACCTTCTTTTTTGACATATACATTTAAAATTCTCATAATAGGCTTATCTTAGTACTTTTAAGCTTTTTAACAATAAAAATATTTTTGAGTTGTAGCTGATCGACAATACTAAGGAAGACGAAGATATTTTATTTTAGTCTGTAATGTGGTGTAAATTAAAGGAAAAGTATCCATTTCAATCCTAGTCGTCTTACCTTCTTTTTTGACATATACATTTAAAATGCTCATAATAGGCTTATCTTAGTACTTTTAAGCGTTTTAACAAAAAAAAATATTTTTCAGTTATAGCTGATCGACAGTACTAAGGAAGACGAAGATATTTTATTTTAGTCTGTAATGTGGTGTAGATTAAAGGAAAAGTATCCATTTCAATCCTAGTCGTCTTACCTTCTTTTTTGACATATACATTTAAAATGCTCATAATAGGCTTATCTTAGTACTTTTAAGCGTTTTAACAAAAAAAAATATTTTTCAGTTATAGCTGATCGACAGTACTAAGGAAGACGAAGATATTTTATTTTAGTCTGTAATGTGGTGTAGATTAAAGGAAAAGTATCCATTTCAATCCTAGTCGTCTTACCTTCTTTTTTGACATATACATTTAAAATGCTCATAATAGGCTTATCTTAGTACTTTTAAGCGTTTTAACAAAAAAAAATATTTTTCAGTTATAGCTGATCGACAGTACTAAGGAAGACGAAGATATTTTATTTTAGTCTGTAATGTGGTGTAGATTAAAGGAAAAGTATCCATTTCAATCCTAGTCGTCTTACCTTCTTTTTTGACATATACATTTAAAATGCTCATAATAGGCTTATCTTAGTACTTTTAAGCGTTTTAACAAAAAAAAATATTTTTCAGTTATAGCTGATCGACAGTACTAAGGAAGACGAAGATATTTTATTTTAGTCTGTAATGTGGTGTAGATTAAAGGAAAAGTATCCATTTCAATCCTAGTCGTCTTACCTTCTTTTTTGACATATACATTTAAAATGCTCATAATAGGCTTATCTTAGTACTTTTAAGTGTTTTAACAAAAAAAATATTTTTGAGTTGTAGCTGATCGACAGTACTAAGGAAGACGAAGATATTTTATTTTAGTCTGTAATGTGGTGTAGATTAAAGGAAAAGTATCCATTTCAATCCTAGTCGTCTTACCTTCTTTTTTGACATATACATTTAAAATGCTCATAATAGGCTTATCTTAGTACTTTTAAGCGTTTTAACAAAAAAAAATATTTTTCAGTTATAGCTGATCGACAGTACTAAGGAAGACGAAGATATTTTATTTTAGTCTGTAATGTGGTGTAGATTAAAGGAAAAGTATCCATTTCAATCCTAGTCGTCTTACCTTCTTTTTTGACATATACATTTAAAATGCTCATAATAGGCTTATCTTAGTACTTTTAAGCGTTTTAACAAAAAAAATATTTTTGAGTTGTAGGTGATCGACAGTACTAAGGAAGACGAAGATATTTTATTTTAGTCTGTAATGTGGTGTAGATTAAAGGAAAAGTATCCATTTCAATCCTAGTCGTCTTACCTTCTTTTTTGACATATACATTTAAAATGCTCATAATAGGCTTATCTTAGTACTTTTAAGCGTTTTAACAAAAAAAAATATTTTTCAGTTATAGCTGATCGACAGTACTAAGGAAGACGAAGATATTTTATTTTAGTCTGTAATGTGGTGTAGATTAAAGGAAAAGTATCCATTTCAATCCTAGTCGTCTTACCTTCTTTTTTGACATATACATTTAAAATGCTCATAATAGGCTTATCTTAGTACTTTTAAGCGTTTTAACAAAAAAAAATATTTTTCAGTTATAGCTGATCGACAGTACTAAGGAAGACGAAGATATTTTATTTTAGTCTGTAATGTGGTGTAGATTAAAGGAAAAGTATCCATTTCAATCCTAGTCGTCTTACCTTCTTTTTTGACATATACATTTAAAATGCTCATAATAGGCTTATCTTAGTACTTTTAAGCGTTTTAACAAAAAAAAATATTTTTCAGTTATAGCTGATCGACAGTACTAAGGAAGACGAAGATATTTTATTTTAGTCTGTAATGTGGTGTAGATTAAAGGAAAAGTATCCATTTCAATCCTAGTCGTCTTACCTTCTTTTTTGACATATACATTTAAAATGCTCATAATAGGCTTATCTTAGTACTTTTAAGCGTTTTAACAAAAAAAAATATTTTTCAGTTATAGCTGATCGACAGTACTAAGGAAGACGAAGATATTTTATTTTAGTCTGTAATGTGGTGTAGATTAAAGGAAAAGTATCCATTTCAATCCTAGTCGTCTTACCTTCTTTTTTGACATATACATTTAAAATGCTCATAATAGGCTTATCTTAGTACTTTTAAGTGTTTTAACAAAAAAAATATTTTTGAGTTGTAGCTGATCGACAGTACTAAGGAAGACGAAGATATTTTATTTTAGTCTGTAATGTGGTGTAGATTAAAGGAAAAGTATCCATTTCAATCCTAGTCGTCTTACCTTCTTTTTTGACATATACATTTAAAATGCTCATAATAGGCTTATCTTAGTACTTTTAAGCGTTTTAACAAAAAAAAATATTTTTCAGTTATAGCTGATCGACAGTACTAAGGAAGACGAAGATATTTTATTTTAGTCTGTAATGTGGTGTAGATTAAAGAAAAGTATCCATTTCAATCCTAGTCGTCTTACCTTCTTTTTTGACATATACATTTAAAATGCTCATAATAGGCTTATCTTAGTACTTTTAAGCGTTTTAACAAAAAAAATATTTTTGAGTTGTAGGTGATCGACAGTACTAAGGAAGACGAAGATATTTTATTTTAGTCTGTAATGTGGTGTAGATTAAAGGAAAAGTATCCATTTCAATCCTAGTCGTCTTACCTTCTTTTTTGACATATACATTTAAAATGCTCATAATAGGCTTATCTTAGTACTTTTAAGCGTTTTAACAAAAAAAAATATTTTTCAGTTATAGCTGATCGACAGTACTAAGGAAGACGAAGATATTTTATTTTAGTCTGTAATGTGGTGTAGATTAAAGGAAAAGTATCCATTTCAATCCTAGTCGTCTTACCTTCTTTTTTGACATATACATTTAAAATGCTCATAATAGGCTTATCTTAGTACTTTTAAGCGTTTTAACAAAAAAAATATTTTTGAGTTGTAGGTGATCGACAGTACTAAGGAAGACGAAGATATTTTATTTTAGTCTGTAATGTGGTGTAGATTAAAGGAAAAGTATCCATTTCAATCCTAGTCGTCTTACCTTCTTTTTTGACATATACATTTTAAATGCTCATAATAGGCTTATCTTAGTACTTTTAAGCGTTTTAACAAAAAAAATATTTTTGAGTTGTAGGTGATCAACAATACTAAGGAAGACGAAGATATTTTATTTTAGTAGGTAATGTGGTGTAGATTAAAGGAAAAGTATCCATTTCAATCCTAGTCGTCTTACCTTCTTTTTTGACATATACATTTAAAATGCTCATAATAGGCTTATCTTAGTACTTTTAAGCGTTTTAACAAAAAAAAATATTTTTCAGTTATAGCTGATCGACAGTACTAAGGAAGACGAAGATATTTTATTTTAGTCTGTAATGTGGTGTAGATTAAAGGAAAAGTATCCATTTCAATCCTAGTCGTCTTACCTTCTTTTTTGACATATACATTTAAAATGCTCATAATAGGCTTATCTTAGTACTTTTAAGCGTTTTAACAAAAAAAAATATTTTTCAGTTATAGCTGATCGACAGTACTAAGGAAGACGAAGATATTTTATTTTAGTCTGTAATGTGGTGTAGATTAAAGGAAAAGTATCCATTTCAATCCTAGTCGTCTTACCTTCTTTTTTGACATATACATTTAAAATGCTCATAATAGGCTTATCTTAGTACTTTTAAGCGTTTTAACAAAAAAAAATATTTTTCAGTTATAGCTGATCGACAGTACTAAGGAAGACGAAGATATTTTATTTTAGTCTGTAATGTGGTGTAGATTAAAGGAAAAGTATCCATTTCAATCCTAGTCGTCTTACCTTCTTTTTTGACATATACATTTAAAATGCTCATAATAGGCTTATCTTAGTACTTTTAAGCGTTTTAACAAAAAAAAATATTTTTCAGTTATAGCTGATCGACAGTACTAAGGAAGACGAAGATATTTTATTTTAGTCTGTAATGTGGTGTAGATTAAAGGAAAAGTATCCATTTCAATCCTAGTCGTCTTACCTTCTTTTTTGACATATACATTTAAAATGCTCATAATAGGCTTATCTTAGTACTTTTAAGTGTTTTAACAAAAAAAATATTTTTGAGTTGTAGCTGATCGACAGTACTAAGGAAGACGAAGATATTTTATTTTAGTCTGTAATGTGGTGTAGATTAAAGGAAAAGTATCCATTTCAATCCTAGTCGTCTTACCTTCTTTTTTGACATATACATTTAAAATGCTCATAATAGGCTTATCTTAGTACTTTTAAGCGTTTTAACAAAAAAAAATATTTTTCAGTTATAGCTGATCGACAGTACTAAGGAAGACGAAGATATTTTATTTTAGTCTGTAATGTGGTGTAGATTAAAGGAAAAGTATCCATTTCAATCCTAGTCGTCTTACCTTCTTTTTTGACATATACATTTAAAATGCTCATAATAGGCTTATCTTAGTACTTTTAAGCGTTTTAACAAAAAAAATATTTTTGAGTTGTAGGTGATCGACAGTACTAAGGAAGACGAAGATATTTTATTTTAGTCTGTAATGTGGTGTAGATTAAAGGAAAAGTATCCATTTCAATCCTAGTCGTCTTACCTTCTTTTTTGACATATACATTTAAAATGCTCATAATAGGCTTATCTTAGTACTTTTAAGCGTTTTAACAAAAAAAAATATTTTTCAGTTATAGCTGATCGACAGTACTAAGGAAGACGAAGATATTTTATTTTAGTCTGTAATGTGGTGTAGATTAAAGGAAAAGTATCCATTTCAATCCTAGTCGTCTTACCTTCTTTTTTGACATATACATTTAAAATGCTCATAATAGGCTTATCTTAGTACTTTTAAGCGTTTTAACAAAAAAAAATATTTTTCAGTTATAGCTGATCGACAGTACTAAGGAAGACGAAGATATTTTATTTTAGTCTGTAATGTGGTGTAGATTAAAGGAAAAGTATCCATTTCAATCCTAGTCGTCTTACCTTCTTTTTTGACATATACATTTAAAATGCTCATAATAGGCTTATCTTAGTACTTTTAAGCGTTTTAACAAAAAAAAATATTTTTCAGTTATAGCTGATCGACAGTACTAAGGAAGACGAAGATATTTTATTTTAGTCTGTAATGTGGTGTAGATTAAAGGAAAAGTATCCATTTCAATCCTAGTCGTCTTACCTTCTTTTTTGACATATACATTTAAAATGCTCATAATAGGCTTATCTTAGTACTTTTAAGCGTTTTAACAAAAAAAAATATTTTTCAGTTATAGCTGATCGACAGTACTAAGGAAGACGAAGATATTTTATTTTAGTCTGTAATGTGGTGTAGATTAAAGGAAAAGTATCCATTTCAATCCTAGTCGTCTTACCTTCTTTTTTGACATATACATTTAAAATGCTCATAATAGGCTTATCTTAGTACTTTTAAGTGTTTTAACAAAAAAAATATTTTTGAGTTGTAGCTGATCGACAGTACTAAGGAAGACGAAGATATTTTATTTTAGTCTGTAATGTGGTGTAGATTAAAGGAAAAGTATCCATTTCAATCCTAGTCGTCTTACCTTCTTTTTTGACATATACATTTAAAATGCTCATAATAGGCTTATCTTAGTACTTTTAAGCGTTTTAACAAAAAAAAATATTTTTCAGTTATAGCTGATCGACAGTACTAAGGAAGACGAAGATATTTTATTTTAGTCTGTAATGTGGTGTAGATTAAAGAAAAGTATCCATTTCAATCCTAGTCGTCTTACCTTCTTTTTTGACATATACATTTAAAATGCTCATAATAGGCTTATCTTAGTACTTTTAAGCGTTTTAACAAAAAAAATATTTTTGAGTTGTAGGTGATCGACAGTACTAAGGAAGACGAAGATATTTTATTTTAGTCTGTAATGTGGTGTAGATTAAAGGAAAAGTATCCATTTCAATCCTAGTCGTCTTACCTTCTTTTTTGACATATACATTTAAAATGCTCATAATAGGCTTATCTTAGTACTTTTAAGCGTTTTAACAAAAAAAAATATTTTTCAGTTATAGCTGATCGACAGTACTAAGGAAGACGAAGATATTTTATTTTAGTCTGTAATGTGGTGTAGATTAAAGGAAAAGTATCCATTTCAATCCTAGTCGTCTTACCTTCTTTTTTGACATATACATTTAAAATGCTCATAATAGGCTTATCTTAGTACTTTTAAGCGTTTTAACAAAAAAAATATTTTTGAGTTGTAGGTGATCGACAGTACTAAGGAAGACGAAGATATTTTATTTTAGTCTGTAATGTGGTGTAGATTAAAGGAAAAGTATCCATTTCAATCCTAGTCGTCTTACCTTCTTTTTTGACATATACATTTTAAATGCTCATAATAGGCTTATCTTAGTACTTTTAAGCGTTTTAACAAAAAAAATATTTTTGAGTTGTAGGTGATCAACAATACTAAGGAAGACGAAGATATTTTATTTTAGTAGGTAATGTGGTGTAGATTAAAGGAAAAGTATCCATTTCAATCCTAGTCGTCTTACCTTCTTTTTTGACATATACATTTAAAATTCTCATAATAGGCTTATCTTAGTACTTTTAAGCTTTTTAACAATAAAAATATTTTTGAGTTGTAGCTGATCGACAATACTAAGGAAGACGAAGATATTTTATTTTAGTCTGTAATGTGGTGTAAATTAAAGGAAAAGTATCCATTTCAATCCTAGTCGTCTTACCTTCTTTTTTGACATATACATTTAAAATGCTCATAATAGGCTTATCTTAGTACTTTTAAGCGTTTTAACAAAAAAAAATATTTTTCAGTTATAGCTGATCGACAGTACTAAGGAAGACGAAGATATTTTATTTTAGTCTGTAATGTGGTGTAGATTAAAGGAAAAGTATCCATTTCAATCCTAGTCGTCTTACCTTCTTTTTTGACATATACATTTAAAATGCTCATAATAGGCTTATCTTAGTACTTTTAAGCGTTTTAACAAAAAAAAATATTTTTCAGTTATAGCTGATCGACAGTACTAAGGAAGACGAAGATATTTTATTTTAGTCTGTAATGTGGTGTAGATTAAAGGAAAAGTATCCATTTCAATCCTAGTCGTCTTACCTTCTTTTTTGACATATACATTTAAAATGCTCATAATAGGCTTATCTTAGTACTTTTAAGCGTTTTAACAAAAAAAAATATTTTTCAGTTATAGCTGATCGACAGTACTAAGGAAGACGAAGATATTTTATTTTAGTCTGTAATGTGGTGTAGATTAAAGGAAAAGTATCCATTTCAATCCTAGTCGTCTTACCTTCTTTTTTGACATATACATTTAAAATGCTCATAATAGGCTTATCTTAGTACTTTTAAGCGTTTTAACAAAAAAAAATATTTTTCAGTTATAGCTGATCGACAGTACTAAGGAAGACGAAGATATTTTATTTTAGTCTGTAATGTGGTGTAGATTAAAGGAAAAGTATCCATTTCAATCCTAGTCGTCTTACCTTCTTTTTTGACATATACATTTAAAATGCTCATAATAGGCTTATCTTAGTACTTTTAAGTGTTTTAACAAAAAAAATATTTTTGAGTTGTAGCTGATCGACAGTACTAAGGAAGACGAAGATATTTTATTTTAGTCTGTAATGTGGTGTAGATTAAAGGAAAAGTATCCATTTCAATCCTAGTCGTCTTACCTTCTTTTTTGACATATACATTTAAAATGCTCATAATAGGCTTATCTTAGTACTTTTAAGCGTTTTAACAAAAAAAAATATTTTTCAGTTATAGCTGATCGACAGTACTAAGGAAGACGAAGATATTTTATTTTAGTCTGTAATGTGGTGTAGATTAAAGGAAAAGTATCCATTTCAATCCTAGTCGTCTTACCTTCTTTTTTGACATATACATTTAAAATGCTCATAATAGGCTTATCTTAGTACTTTTAAGCGTTTTAACAAAAAAAATATTTTTGAGTTGTAGGTGATCGACAGTACTAAGGAAGACGAAGATATTTTATTTTAGTCTGTAATGTGGTGTAGATTAAAGGAAAAGTATCCATTTCAATCCTAGTCGTCTTACCTTCTTTTTTGACATATACATTTAAAATGCTCATAATAGGCTTATCTTAGTACTTTTAAGCGTTTTAACAAAAAAAAATATTTTTCAGTTATAGCTGATCGACAGTACTAAGGAAGACGAAGATATTTTATTTTAGTCTGTAATGTGGTGTAGATTAAAGGAAAAGTATCCATTTCAATCCTAGTCGTCTTACCTTCTTTTTTGACATATACATTTAAAATGCTCATAATAGGCTTATCTTAGTACTTTTAAGCGTTTTAACAAAAAAAAATATTTTTCAGTTATAGCTGATCGACAGTACTAAGGAAGACGAAGATATTTTATTTTAGTCTGTAATGTGGTGTAGATTAAAGGAAAAGTATCCATTTCAATCCTAGTCGTCTTACCTTCTTTTTTGACATATACATTTAAAATGCTCATAATAGGCTTATCTTAGTACTTTTAAGCGTTTTAACAAAAAAAAATATTTTTCAGTTATAGCTGATCGACAGTACTAAGGAAGACGAAGATATTTTATTTTAGTCTGTAATGTGGTGTAGATTAAAGGAAAAGTATCCATTTCAATCCTAGTCGTCTTACCTTCTTTTTTGACATATACATTTAAAATGCTCATAATAGGCTTATCTTAGTACTTTTAAGCGTTTTAACAAAAAAAAATATTTTTCAGTTATAGCTGATCGACAGTACTAAGGAAGACGAAGATATTTTATTTTAGTCTGTAATGTGGTGTAGATTAAAGGAAAAGTATCCATTTCAATCCTAGTCGTCTTACCTTCTTTTTTGACATATACATTTAAAATGCTCATAATAGGCTTATCTTAGTACTTTTAAGTGTTTTAACAAAAAAAATATTTTTGAGTTGTAGCTGATCGACAGTACTAAGGAAGACGAAGATATTTTATTTTAGTCTGTAATGTGGTGTAGATTAAAGGAAAAGTATCCATTTCAATCCTAGTCGTCTTACCTTCTTTTTTGACATATACATTTAAAATGCTCATAATAGGCTTATCTTAGTACTTTTAAGCGTTTTAACAAAAAAAAATATTTTTCAGTTATAGCTGATCGACAGTACTAAGGAAGACGAAGATATTTTATTTTAGTCTGTAATGTGGTGTAGATTAAAGAAAAGTATCCATTTCAATCCTAGTCGTCTTACCTTCTTTTTTGACATATACATTTAAAATGCTCATAATAGGCTTATCTTAGTACTTTTAAGCGTTTTAACAAAAAAAATATTTTTGAGTTGTAGGTGATCGACAGTACTAAGGAAGACGAAGATATTTTATTTTAGTCTGTAATGTGGTGTAGATTAAAGGAAAAGTATCCATTTCAATCCTAGTCGTCTTACCTTCTTTTTTGACATATACATTTAAAATGCTCATAATAGGCTTATCTTAGTACTTTTAAGCGTTTTAACAAAAAAAAATATTTTTCAGTTATAGCTGATCGACAGTACTAAGGAAGACGAAGATATTTTATTTTAGTCTGTAATGTGGTGTAGATTAAAGGAAAAGTATCCATTTCAATCCTAGTCGTCTTACCTTCTTTTTTGACATATACATTTAAAATGCTCATAATAGGCTTATCTTAGTACTTTTAAGCGTTTTAACAAAAAAAATATTTTTGAGTTGTAGGTGATCGACAGTACTAAGGAAGACGAAGATATTTTATTTTAGTCTGTAATGTGGTGTAGATTAAAGGAAAAGTATCCATTTCAATCCTAGTCGTCTTACCTTCTTTTTTGACATATACATTTTAAATGCTCATAATAGGCTTATCTTAGTACTTTTAAGCGTTTTAACAAAAAAAATATTTTTGAGTTGTAGGTGATCAACAATACTAAGGAAGACGAAGATATTTTATTTTAGTAGGTAATGTGGTGTAGATTAAAGGAAAAGTATCCATTTCAATCCTAGTCGTCTTACCTTCTTTTTTGACATATACATTTAAAATGCTCATAATAGGCTTATCTTAGTACTTTTAAGCTTTTTAACAAAAAAAATATTTTTGAGTTGTAGGTGATCAACAATACTAAGGAAGACGAAGATATTTTATTTTAGTCTGTAATGTGGTGTAGATTAAAGGAAAAGTATCCATTTCAATCCTAGTCGTCTTACCTACTTTTTTGACATATACATTTAAAATGCTCATAATAGGCTTATCTTAGTACTTTTAAGCGTTTTAACAATAAAAATATTTTTGAGTTGTAGCTGATCGACAATACTAAGGAAGACGAAGTTATATTATTTTAGTCTGTAATGTGGTGTAGATTAAAGGAAAAGTATCCATTTCAATCCTAGTCGTCTTACCTTCTTTTTTGACATATACATTTAAAATGCTCATAATAGGCTTATCTTAGTACTTTTAAGCGTTTTAACAAAAAAAATATTTTTGAGTTGTAGCTGATCAACAGTACTAAGGAAGACGAAGATATTTTATTTTAGTCTGTAGATTAAAGGAAAAGTATCCATTTCAATCCTAGTCGTCTTACCTTCTTTTTTGACATATACATTTAAAAAGCTCATAATCGGCTTATCTTAGTACTTTTAAGCGTTTTAACAAAAAAAATATTTTTGAGTTGTGGCTGATCGACAGTAATAAAGAAGACGAAGATATTTTATTTTAGTAGGTAATGTGGTGTAGATTAAAGGAAAAGTATTTATTTCAATCCTAGTCGTCTTACCTTCTTTTTTGACATATACATTTAAAATGCTCATAATAGGCTTATCTTAGTACTTTTAAGCGTTTTAACAAAAAAAATATTTTTGAGTTGTAGGTGATCAACAATACTAAGGAAGACGAAGATATTTTATTTTAGTCTGTAATGTGGTGTAGATTAAAGGAAAAGTATCCATTTCAATCCTAGTCGTCTTACCTACTTTTTTGACATATACATTTAAAATGCTCATAATAGGCTTATCTTAGTACTTTTAAGCGTTTTAACAATAAAAATATTTTTGAGTTGTAGCTGATCGACAATACTAAGGAAGACGAAGTTATATTATTTTAGTCTGTAATGTGGTGTAGATTAAAGGAAAAGTATCCATTTCAATCCTAGTCGTCTTACCTTCTTTTTTGACATATACATTTAAAATGCTCATAATAGGCTTATCTTAGTACTTTTAAGCGTTTTAACAAAAAAAATATTTTTGAGTTGTAGGTGATCGACAGTACTAAGGAAGACGAAGATATTTTATTTTAGTCTGTAATGTGGTGTAGATTAAAGGAAAAGTATCCATTTCAATCCTAGTCGTCTTACCTTCTTTTTTGACATATACATTTAAAATGCTCATAATAGGCTTATCTTAGTACTTTTAAGCGTTTTAACAAAAAAAAATATTTTTCAGTTATAGCTGATCGACAGTACTAAGGAAGACGAAGATATTTTATTTTAGTCTGTAATGTGGTGTAGATTAAAGGAAAAGTATCCATTTCAATCCTAGTCGTCTTACCTTCTTTTTTGACATATACATTTAAAATGCTCATAATAGGCTTATCTTAGTACTTTTAAGCGTTTTAACAATAAAAATATTTTTCAGTTATAGCTGATCGACAGTACTAAGGAAGACGAAGATATTTTATTTTAGTCTGTAATGTGGTGTAGATTAAAGGAAAAGTATCCATTTCAATCCTAGTCGTCTTACCTTCTTTTTTGACATATACATTTAAAATGCTCATAATAGGCTTATCTTAGTACTTTTAAGCGTTTTAACAAAAAAAAATATTTTTCAGTTATAGCTGATCGACAGTACTAAGGAAGACGAAGATATTTTATTTTAGTCTGTAATGTGGTGTAGATTAAAGGAAAAGTATCCATTTCAATCCTAGTCGTCTTACCTTCTTTTTTGACATATACATTTAAAATGCTCATAATAGGCTTATCTTAGTACTTTTAAGCGTTTTAACAAAAAAAAATATTTTTCAGTTATAGCTGATCGACAGTACTAAGGAAGACGAAGATATTTTATTTTAGTCTGTAATGTGGTGTAGATTAAAGGAAAAGTATCCATTTCAATCCTAGTCGTCTTACCTTCTTTTTTGACATATACATTTAAAATGCTCATAATAGGCTTATCTTAGTACTTTTAAGTGTTTTAACAAAAAAAATATTTTTGAGTTGTAGCTGATCGACAGTACTAAGGAAGACGAAGATATTTTATTTTAGTCTGTAATGTGGTGTAGATTAAAGGAAAAGTATCCATTTCAATCCTAGTCGTCTTACCTTCTTTTTTGACATATACATTTAAAATGCTCATAATAGGCTTATCTTAGTACTTTTAAGCGTTTTAACAAAAAAAAATATTTTTCAGTTATAGCTGATCGACAGTACTAAGGAAGACGAAGATATTTTATTTTAGTCTGTAATGTGGTGTAGATTAAAGAAAAGTATCCATTTCAATCCTAGTCGTCTTACCTTCTTTTTTGACATATACATTTAAAATGCTCATAATAGGCTTATCTTAGTACTTTTAAGCGTTTTAACAAAAAAAATATTTTTGAGTTGTAGGTGATCGACAGTACTAAGGAAGACGAAGATATTTTATTTTAGTCTGTAATGTGGTGTAGATTAAAGGAAAAGTATCCATTTCAATCCTAGTCGTCTTACCTTCTTTTTTGACATATACATTTAAAATGCTCATAATAGGCTTATCTTAGTACTTTTAAGCGTTTTAACAAAAAAAAATATTTTTCAGTTATAGCTGATCGACAGTACTAAGGAAGACGAAGATATTTTATTTTAGTCTGTAATGTGGTGTAGATTAAAGGAAAAGTATCCATTTCAATCCTAGTCGTCTTACCTTCTTTTTTGACATATACATTTAAAATGCTCATAATAGGCTTATCTTAGTACTTTTAAGCGTTTTAACAAAAAAAATATTTTTGAGTTGTAGGTGATCGACAGTACTAAGGAAGACGAAGATATTTTATTTTAGTCTGTAATGTGGTGTAGATTAAAGGAAAAGTATCCATTTCAATCCTAGTCGTCTTACCTTCTTTTTTGACATATACATTTTAAATGCTCATAATAGGCTTATCTTAGTACTTTTAAGCGTTTTAACAAAAAAAATATTTTTGAGTTGTAGGTGATCAACAATACTAAGGAAGACGAAGATATTTTATTTTAGTAGGTAATGTGGTGTAGATTAAAGGAAAAGTATCCATTTCAATCCTAGTCGTCTTACCTTCTTTTTTGACATATACATTTAAAATGCTCATAATAGGCTTATCTTAGTACTTTTAAGCTTTTTAACAAAAAAAATATTTTTGAGTTGTAGGTGATCAACAATACTAAGGAAGACGAAGATATTTTATTTTAGTCTGTAATGTGGTGTAGATTAAAGGAAAAGTATCCATTTCAATCCTAGTCGTCTTACCTACTTTTTTGACATATACATTTAAAATGCTCATAATAGGCTTATCTTAGTACTTTTAAGCGTTTTAACAATAAAAATATTTTTGAGTTGTAGCTGATCGACAATACTAAGGAAGACGAAGTTATATTATTTTAGTCTGTAATGTGGTGTAGATTAAAGGAAAAGTATCCATTTCAATCCTAGTCGTCTTACCTTCTTTTTTGACATATACATTTAAAATGCTCATAATAGGCTTATCTTAGTACTTTTAAGCGTTTTAACAAAAAAAATATTTTTGAGTTGTAGCTGATCAACAGTACTAAGGAAGACGAAGATATTTTATTTTAGTCTGTAGATTAAAGGAAAAGTATCCATTTCAATCCTAGTCGTCTTACCTTCTTTTTTGACATATACATTTAAAAAGCTCATAATCGGCTTATCTTAGTACTTTTAAGCGTTTTAACAAAAAAAATATTTTTGAGTTGTGGCTGATCGACAGTAATAAAGAAGACGAAGATATTTTATTTTAGTAGGTAATGTGGTGTAGATTAAAGGAAAAGTATTTATTTCAATCCTAGTCGTCTTACCTTCTTTTTTGACATATACATTTAAAATGCTCATAATAGGCTTATCTTAGTACTTTTAAGCGTTTTAACAAAAAAAATATTTTTGAGTTGTAGGTGATCAACAATACTAAGGAAGACGAAGATATTTTATTTTAGTCTGTAATGTGGTGTAGATTAAAGGAAAAGTATCCATTTCAATCCTAGTCGTCTTACCTTCTTTTTTGACATATACATTTAAAATGCTCATAATAGGCTTATCTTAGTACTTTTAAGCGTTTTAACAAAAAAAATATTTTTGAGTTGTAGCTGATCAACAGTACTAAGGAAGACGAAGATATTTTATTTTAGTCTGTAGATTAAAGGAAAAGTATCCATTTCAATCCTAGTCGTCTTACCTTCTTTTTTGACATATACATTTAAAAAGCTCATAATCGGCTTATCTTAGTACTTTTAAGCGTTTTAACAAAAAAAATATTTTTGAGTTGTGGCTGATCGACAGTAATAAAGAAGACGAAGATATTTTATTTTAGTAGGTAATGTGGTGTAGATTAAAGGAAAAGTATTTATTTCAATCCTAGTCGTCTTACCTTCTTTTTTGACATATACATTTAAAATGCTCATAATAGGCTTATCTTAGTACTTTTAAGCGTTTTAACAAAAAAAATATTTTTGAGTTGTAGGTGATCAACAATACTAAGGAAGACGAAGATATTTTATTTTAGTCTGTAATGTGGTGTAGATTAAAGGAAAAGTATCCATTTCAATCCTAGTCGTCTTACCTACTTTTTTGACATATACATTTAAAATGCTCATAATAGGCTTATCTTAGTACTTTTAAGCGTTTTAACAATAAAAATATTTTTGAGTTGTAGCTGATCGACAATACTAAGGAAGACGAAGTTATATTATTTTAGTCTGTAATGTGGTGTAGATTAAAGGAAAAGTATCCATTTCAATCCTAGTCGTCTTACCTTCTTTTTTGACATATACATTTAAAATGCTCATAATAGGCTTATCTTAGTACTTTTAAGCGTTTTAACAAAAAAAATATTTTTGAGTTGTAGCTGATCAACAGTACTAAGGAAGACGAAGATATTTTATTTTAGTAGGTAATGTGGTGTAGATTAAAGGAAAAGTATCCATTTCAATCCTAGTCGTCTTACCTTCTTTTTTGACATATACATTTAAAAAGCTCATAATCGGCTTATCTTAGTACTTTTAAGCGTTTTAACAAAAAAAATATTTTTGAGTTGTGGCTGATCGACAGTAATAAAGAAGACGAAGATATTTTATTTTAGTAGGTAATGTGGTGTAGATTAAAGGAAAAGTATCCATTTCAATCCTAGTCGTCTTACCTTCTTTTTTGACATATACATTTAAAATGCTCATAATAGGCTTATCTTAGTACTTTTAAGCGTTTTAACAAAAAAAATATTTTTGAGTTGTAGCTGATCAACAGTACTAAGGAAGACGAAGATATTTTATTTTAGTAGGTAATGTGGTGTAGATTAAAGGAAAAGTATCCATTTCAATCCTAGTCGTCTTACCTACTTTTTTGACATATACATTTAAAATGCTCATAATAGTCTTATCTTAGTACTTTTAAGCGTTTTAACAATAAAAATATTTTTGAGTTGTAGGTGATCGACAATACTAAGGAAGACGAAGTTATATTATTTTAGTCTGTAATGTGGTGTAGATTAAAGGAAAAGTATCCATTTCAATCCTAGTCGTCTTACCTTCTTTTTTGACATATACATTTAAAATGCTCATAATAGGCTTATCTTAGTACTTTTAAGCGTTTTAACAAATAAAAATATTTTTGAGTTGTAGCTGATCGACAGTACTAAGGAAGACGAAGATATTTTATTTTAGTAGGTAATGTGGTGTAGATTAAAGGAAAAGTATCCATTTCAATCCTAGTCGTCTTACCTTCTTTTTTGACATATACATTTAAAATGCTCATAATAGGCTTATCTTAGTACTTTTAAGCGTTTTAACAAAAAAAAATATTTTTCAGTTATAGCTGATCGACAGTACTAAGGAAGACGAAGATATTTTATTTTAGTCTGTAATGTGGTGTAGATTAAAGGAAAAGTATCCATTTCAATCCTAGTCGTCTTACCTTCTTTTTTGACATATACATTTAAAATGCTCATAATAGGCTTATCTTAGTACTTTTAAGCGTTTTAACAAAAAAAATATTTTTGAGTTGTAGCTGATCAACAGTACTAAGGAAGACGAAGATATTTTATTTTAGTAGGTAATGTGGTGTAGATTAAAGGAAAAGTATCCATTTCAATCCTAGTCGTCTTACCTACTTTTTTGACATATACATTTAAAATGCTCATAATAGTCTTATCTTAGTACTTTTAAGCGTTTTAACAATAAAAATATTTTTGAGTTGTAGGTGATCGACAATACTAAGGAAGACGAAGTTATTTTATTTTAGTCTGTAATGTGGTGTAGATTAAAGGAAAAGTATCCATTTCAATCCTAGTCGTCTTACCTTCTTTTTTGACATATACATTTAAAATGCTCATAATAGGCTTATCTTAGTACTTTTAAGCGTTTTAACAAATAAAAATATTTTTGAGTTGTAGCTGATCAACAGTACTAAGGAAGACGAAGATATTTTATTTTAGTAGGTAATGTGGTGTAGATTAAAGGAAAAGTATCCATTTCAATCCTAGTCGTCTTACCTTCTTTTTTGACATATACATTTAAAAAGCTCATAATCGGCTTATCTTAGTACTTTTAAGCGTTTTAACAAAAAAAATATTTTTGAGTTGTGGCTGATCGACAGTAATAAAGAAGACGAAGATATTTTATTTTAGTCTGTAATGTGGTGTAGATTAAAGGAAAAGTATCCATTTCAATCCTAGTCGTCTTACCTTCTTTTTTGACATATACATTTAAAATGCTCATAATAGGCTTATCTTAGTACTTTTAAGCGTTTTAACAAAAAAAATATTTTTGAGTTGTAGGTGATCAACAATACTAAGGAAGACGAAGATATTTTATTTTAGTCTGTAATGTGGTGTAGATTAAAGGAAAAGTATCCATTTCAATCCTAGTCGTCTTACCTACTTTTTTGACATATACATTTAAAATGCTCATAATAGGCTTATCTTAGTACTTTTAAGCGTTTTAACAATAAAAATATTTTTGAGTTGTAGCTGATCGACAATACTAAGGAAGACGAAGTTATTTTATTTTAGTCTGTAATGTGGTGTAGATTAAAGGAAAAGTATCCATTTCAATCCTAGTCGTCTTACCTTCTTTTTTGACATATACATTTAAAATGCTCATAATAGGCTTATCTTAGTACTTTTAAGCGTTTTAACAAATAAAAATATTTTTGAGTTGTAGCTGATCGACAGTACTAAGGAAGACGAAGATATTTTATTTTAGTAGGTAATGTGGTGTAGATTAAAGGAAAAGTATCCATTTCAATCCTAGTCGTCTTACCTTCTTTTTTGACAGATACATTTAAAATGCTCATAATAGGCTTATCTTAGTACTTTTAAGCGTTTTAACAATAAAAATATTTTTGAGTTGTAGCTGATCGACAGTACTAAGGAAGACGAAGATATTTTATTTTAGTAGGTAATGTGGTGTAGATTAAAGGAAAAGTATCCATTTCAATCCTAGTCGTCTTACCTTCTTTTTTGACATATACATTTAAAATGCTCATAATAGGCTTATCTTAGTACTTTTAAGCGTTTTAACAATAAAAATATTTTTGAGTTGTAGCTGATCGACAGTACTAAGGAAGACGAAGATATTTTATTTTAGTAGGTAATGTGGTGTAGATTAAAGGAAAAGTATCCATTTCAATCCTAGTCGTCTTACCTTCTTTTTTGACATATACATTTAAAATGCTCATAATAGGCTTATCTTAGTACTTTTAAGCGTTTTAACAATAAAAATATTTTTGAGTTGTAGGTGATCGACAGTACTAAGGAAGACGAAGATATTTTATTTTAGTCTGTAATGTGGTGTAGATTAATGGAAAAATCCATTTCAATCCTAGTCGTCTTACCTTCTTTTTTGACATATACATTTAAAATGCTCATAATAGGCTTATCTTAGTACTTTTAAGCGTTTTAACAAAAAAAATATTTTTCAGTTGTGGCTGATCAACAGTACAAAAGAAGACGAAGATATTTTATTTTAGTCTGTAATGTGGTGTAGATTAAAGGAAAAGTATCCATTTCAATCCTAGTCGTCTTACCTTCTTTTTTGACATATACATTTAAAATGCTCATAATAGGCTTATCTTAGTACTTTTAAGTGTTTTAACAAAAAAAATATTTTTGAGTTGTAGCTGATCAACAGTACTAAGGAAGACGAAGATATTTTATTTTAGTAGGTAATGTGGTGTAGATTAAAGGAAAAGTATCCATTTCAATCCTAGTCGTCTTACCTTCTTTTTTGACATATACATTTAAAAAGCTCATAATCGGCTTATCTTAGTACTTTTAAGCGTTTTAACAAAAAAAATATTTTTGAGTTGTGGCTGATCGACAGTAATAAAGAAGACGAAGATATTTTATTTTAGTAGGTAATGTGGTGTAGATTAAAGGAAAAGTATCCATTTCAATCCTAGTCGTCTTACCTTCTTTTTTGACATATACATTTAAAATGCTCATAATAGGCTTATCTTAGTACTTTTAAGTGTTTTAACAAAAAAAATATTTTTGAGTTGTAGGTGATCAACAATACTAAGGAAGACGAAGATATTTTATTTTAGTCTGTAATGTGGTGTAGATTAAAGGAAAAGTATCCATTTCAATCCTAGTCGTCTTACCTTCTTTTTTGACATATACATTTAAAATGCTCATAATAGGCTTATCTTAGTACTTTTAAGCGTTTTAACAAAAAAAAATATTTTTCAGTTATAGCTGATCGACAGTACTAAGGAAGACGAAGATATTTTATTTTAGTCTGTAATGTGGTGTAGATTAAAGGAAAAGTATCCATTTCAATCCTAGTCGTCTTACCTTCTTTTTTGACATATACATTTAAAATGCTCATAATAGGCTTATCTTAGTACTTTTAAGCGTTTTAACAAAAAAAAATATTTTTCAGTTATAGCTGATCGACAGTACTAAGGAAGACGAAGATATTTTATTTTAGTCTGTAATGTGGTGTAGATTAAAGGAAAAGTATCCATTTCAATCCTAGTCGTCTTACCTTCTTTTTTGACATATACATTTAAAATGCTCATAATAGGCTTATCTTAGTACTTTTAAGCGTTTTAACAAAAATTAAATAATTTTTAGTAGTAGCTGATCGACAGTACTAAGGAAGACGAAGATATTTTATTTTAGTAGGTAATGTGGTGTAGATTAAAGGAAAAGTATCCATTTCAATCCTAGTCGTCTTACCTTCTTTTTTGACATATACATTTAAAATGCTCATAATAGGCTTATCTTAGTACTTTTAAGCGTTTTAACAAAAAAAAATATTTTTCAGTTATAGCTGATCGACAGTACTAAGGAAGACGAAGATATTTTATTTTAGTAGGTAATGTGGTGTAGAATAAAGGAAAAGTATCCATTTCAATCCTAGTCGTCTTACCTTCTTTTTTGACATATACATTTAAAAAGCTCATAATCGGCTTATCTTAGTACTTTTAAGCGTTTTAACAAAAAAAATATTTTTGAGTTGTAGGTGATCAACAATACTAAGGAAGACGAAGATATTTTATTTTAGTCTGTAATGTGGTGTAGATTAAAGGAAAAGTATCCATTTCAATCCTAGTCGTCTTACCTTCTTTTTTGACATATACATTTAAAATGCTCATAATAGGCTTATCTTAGTACTTTTAAGCGTTTTAACAAAAATTAAATAATTTTTAGTAGTAGCTGATCGACAGTACTAAGGAAGACGAAGATATTTTATTTTAGTAGGTAATGTGGTGTAGATTAAAGGAAAAGTATCCATTTCAATCCTAGTCGTCTTACCTTCTTTTTTGACATATACATTTAAAATGCTCATAATAGGCTTATCTTAGTACTTTTAAGCGTTTTAACAAAAATTAAATAATTTTTAGTAGTAGCTGATCGACAGTACTAAGGAAGACGAAGATATTTTATTTTAGTAGGTAATGTGGTGTAGATTAAAGGAAAAGTATCCATTTCAATCCTAGTCGTCTTACCTTCTTTTTTGACATATACATTTAAAAAGCTCATAATCGGCTTATCTTAGTACTTTTAAGCGTTTTAACAAAAAAAATATTTTTGAGTTGTGGCTGATCGACAGTAATAAAGAAGACGAAGATATTTTATTTTAGTAGGTAATGTGGTGTAGATTAAAGGAAAAGTATCCATTTCAATCCTAGTCGTCTTACCTTCTTTTTTGACATATACATTTAAAATGCTCATAATAGGCTTATCTTAGTACTTTTAAGTGTTTTAACAAAAAAAATATTTTTGAGTTGTAGGTGATCAACAATACTAAGGAAGACGAAGATATTTTATTTTAGTCTGTAATGTGGTGTAGATTAAAGGAAAAGTATCCATTTCAATCCTAGTCGTCTTACCTTCTTTTTTGACATATACATTTAAAATGCTCATAATAGGCTTATCTTAGTACTTTTAAGCGTTTTAACAAAAAAAAATATTTTTCAGTTATAGCTGATCGACAGTACTAAGGAAGACGAAGATATTTTATTTTAGTCTGTAATGTGGTGTAGATTAAAGGAAAAGTATCCATTTCAATCCTAGTCGTCTTACCTTCTTTTTTGACATATACATTTAAAATGCTCATAATAGGCTTATCTTAGTACTTTTAAGCGTTTTAACAAAAAAAATATTTTTGAGTTGTGGCTGATCGACAGTAATAAAGAAGACGAAGATATTTTATTTTAGTAGGTAATGTGGTGTAGATTAAAGGAAAAGTATCCATTTCAATCCTAGTCGTCTTACCTTCTTTTTTGACATATACATTTAAAATGCTCATAATAGGCTTATCTTAGTACTTTTAAGCGTTTTAACAAAAAAAATATTTTTGAGTTGTAGGTGATCAACAATACTAAGGAAGACGAAGATATTTTATTTTAGTCTGTAATGTGGTGTAGATTAAAGGAAAAGTATCCATTTCAATCCTAGTCGTCTTACCTTCTTTTTTGACATATACATTTAAAATGCTCATAATAGGCTTATCTTAGTACTTTTAAGCGTTTTAACAAAAAAAAATATTTTTCAGTTATAGCTGATCGACAGTACTAAGGAAGACGAAGATATTTTATTTTAGTCTGTAATGTGGTATAGATTAAAGGAAAAGTATCCATTTCAATCCTAGTCGTCTTACCTTCTTTTTTGACATATACATTTAAAATGCTCATAATAGGCTTATCTTAGTACTTTTAAGCGTTTTAACAAAAAAAAATATTTTTCAGTTATAGCTGATCGACAGTACTAAGGAAGACGAAGATATTTTATTTTAGTCTGTAATGTGGTATAGATTAAAGGAAAAGTATCCATTTCAATCCTAGTCGTCTTACCTTCTTTTTTGACATATACATTTAAAATGCTCATAATAGGCTTATCTTAGTACTTTTAAGCGTTTTAACAAAAAAAAATATTTTTCAGTTATAGCTGATCGACAGTACTAAGGAAGACGAAGATATTTTATTTTAGTCTGTAATGTGGTGTAGATTAAAGGAAAAGTATCCATTTCAATCCTAGTCGTCTTACCTTCTTTTTTGACATATACATTTAAAATGCTCATAATAGGCTTATCTTAGTACTTTTAAGCGTTTTAACAAAAAAAATATTTTTGAGTTGTAGCTGATCAACAGTACTAAGGAAGATGAAGATATTTTATTTTAGTCTGTAATGTGGTGTAGATTAAAGGAAAAGTATCCATTTCAATCCTAGTCGTCTTACCTTCTTTTTTGACATATACATTTAAAATGCTCATAATAGGCTTATCTTAGTACTTTTAAGCGTTTTAACAAAAAAAAATATTTTTCAGTTATAGCTGATCGACAGTACTAAGGAAGACGAAGATATTTTATTTTAGTCTGTAATGTGGTGTAGATTAAAGGAAAAGTATCCATTTCAATCCTAGTCGTCTTACCTTCTTTTTTGACATATACATTTAAAATGCTCATAATAGGCTTATCTTAGTACTTTTAAGCGTTTTAACAAAAAAAAATATTTTTGAATTGTAGGTGATCGACAGTACTAAGGAAGACGAAGATATTTTATTTTAGTCTGTAATGTGGTGTAGATTAAAGGAAAAGTATCCATTTCAATCCTAGTCGTCTTACCTTCTTTTTTGACATATACATTTAAAATGCTCATAATAGGCTTATCTTAGTACTTTTAAGTGTTTTAACAAAAAAAATATTTTTGAGTTGTAGCTGATCAACAGTACTAAGGAAGACGAAGATATTTTATTTTAGTAGATAATGTGGTGTAGATTAAAGGAAAAGTATCCATTTCAATCCTAGTCGTCTTACCTTCTTTTTTGACATATACATTTAAAAAGCTCATAATCGGCTTATCTTAGTACTTTTAAGCGTTTTAACAAAAAAAATATTTTTGAGTTGTGGCTGATCGACAGTAATAAAGAAGACGAAGATATTTTATTTTAGTAGGTAATGTGGTGTAGATTAAAGGAAAAGTATCCATTTCAATCCTAGTCGTCTTACCTTCTTTTTTGACATATACATTTAAAATGCTCATAATAGGCTTATCTTAGTACTTTTAAGCGTTTTAACAAAAAAAAATATTTTTCAGTTATAGCTGATCGACAGTACTAAGGAAGACGAAGATATTTTATTTTAGTCTGTAATGTGGTGTAGATTAAAGGAAAAGTATCCATTTCAATCCTAGTCGTCTTACCTTCTTTTTTGACATATACATTTAAAATGCTCATAATAGGCTTATCTTAGTACTTTTAAGCGTTTTAACAAAAAAAATATTTTTGAGTTGTAGGTGATCGACAGTACTAAGGAAGACGAAGATATTTTATTTTAGTCTGTAATGTGGTGTAGATTAAAGGAAAAGTATCCATTTCAATCCTAGTCGTCTTACCTTCTTTTTTGACATATACATTTAAAATGCTCATAATAGGCTTATCTTAGTACTTTTAAGCGTTTTAACAAAAATTAAATAATTTTTAGTAGTAGCTGATCGACAGTACTAAGGAAGACGAAGATATTTTATTTTAGTAGGTAATGTGGTGTAGATTAAAGGAAAAGTATCCATTTCAATCCTAGTCGTCTTACCTTCTTTTTTGACATATACATTTAAAAAGCTCATAATCGGCTTATCTTAGTACTTTTAAGCTTTTTAACAAAAAAATATTTTTGAGTTGTGGCTGATCGACAGTAATAAAGAAGACGAAGATATTTTATTTTAGTAGGTAATGTGGTTTAGATTAAAGGAAAAGTATCCATTTCAATCCTAGTCGTCTTACCTTCTTTTTTGACATATACATTTAAAATGCTCATAATAGGCTTATCTTAGTACTTTTAAGCGTTTTAACAAAAAAAAATATTTTTCAGTTATAGCTGATCGACAGTACTAAGGAAGACGAAGATATTTTATTTTAGTCTGTAATGTGGTGTAGATTAAAGGAAAAGTATCCATTTCAATCCTAGTCGTCTTACCTTCTTTTTTGACATATACATTTAAAATGCTCATAATAGGCTTATCTTAGTACTTTTAAGTGTTTTAACAAAAAAAATATTTTTCAGTTATAGCTGATCGACAGTACTAAGGAAGACGAAGATATTTTATTTTAGTCTGTAATGTGGTGTAGATTAAAGGAAAAGTATCCATTTCAATCCTAGTCGTCTTACCTTCTTTTTTGACATATACATTTAAAATGCTCATAATAGGCTTATCTTAGTACTTTTAAGCGTTTTAACAAAAAAAAATATTTTTCAGTTATAGCTGATCGACAGTACTAAGGAAGACGAAGATATTTTATTTTAGTCTGTAATGTGGTGTAGATTAAAGGAAAAGTATCCATTTCAATCCTAGTCGTCTTACCTTCTTTTTTGACATATACATTTAAAATGCTCATAATAGGCTTATCTTAGTACTTTTAAGCGTTTTAACAAAAAAAAATATTTTTCAGTTATAGCTGATCGACAGTACTAAGGAAGACGAAGATATTTTATTTTAGTCTGTAATGTGGTATAGATTAAAGGAAAAGTATCCATTTCAATCCTAGTCGTCTTACCTTCTTTTTTGACATATACATTTAAAATGCTCATAATAGGCTTATCTTAGTACTTTTAAGCGTTTTAACAAAAAAAAATATTTTTCAGTTATAGCTGATCGACAGTACTAAGGAAGACGAAGATATTTTATTTTAGTCTGTAATGTGGTGTAGATTAAAGGAAAAGTATCCATTTCAATCCTAGTCGTCTTACCTTCTTTTTTGACATATACATTTAAAATGCTCATAATAGGCTTATCTTAGTACTTTTAAGCGTTTTAACAAAAAAAAATATTTTTCAGTTATAGCTGATCGACAGTACTAAGGAAGACGAAGATATTTTATTTTAGTCTGTAATGTGGTGTAGATTAAAGGAAAAGTATCCATTTCAATCCTAGTCGTCTTACCTTCTTTTTTGACATATACATTTAAAATGCTCATAATAGGCTTATCTTAGTACTTTTAAGCGTTTTAACAAAAAAAATATTTTTGAGTTGTAGCTGATCAACAGTACTAAGGAAGACGAAGATATTTTATTTTAGTCTGTAATGTGGTATAGATTAAAGGAAAAGTATCCATTTCAATCCTAGTCGTCTTACCTTCTTTTTTGACATATACATTTAAAATGCTCATAATAGGCTTATCTTAGTACTTTTAAGCGTTTTAACAAAAAAAAATATTTTTCAGTTATAGCTGATCGACAGTACTAAGGAAGACGAAGATATTTTATTTTAGTCTGTAATGTGGTGTAGATTAAAGGAAAAGTATCCATTTCAATCCTAGTCGTCTTACCTTCTTTTTTGACATATACATTTAAAATGCTCATAATAGGCTTATCTTAGTACTTTTAAGCGTTTTAACAAAAAAAAATATTTTTCAGTTATAGCTGATCGACAATACTAAGGAAGACGAAGATATTTTATTTTAGTCTGTAATGTGGTGTAGATTAAAGGAAAAGTATCCATTTCAATCCTAGTCGTCTTACCTTCTTTTTTGACATATACATTTAAAATGCTCATAATAGGCTTATCTTAGTACTTTTAAGCGTTTTAACAAAAAAAATATTTTTGAGTTGTGGCTGATCGACAGTAATAAAGAAGACGAAGATATTTTATTTTAGTAGGTAATGAGGTGTAGATTAAAGGAAAAGTATCCATTTCAATCCTAGTCGTCTTACCTTCTTTTTTGACATATACATTTAAAATGCTCATAATAGGCTTATCTTAGTACTTTTAAGCGTTTTAACAAAAAAAATATTTTTGAGTTGTAGGTGATCAACAATACTAAGGAAGACGAAGATATTTTATTTTAGTCTGTAATGTGGTATAGATTAAAGGAAAAGTATCCATTTCAATCCTAGTCGTCTTACCTTCTTTTTTGACATATACATTTAAAATGCTCATAATAGGCTTATCTTAGTACTTTTAAGCGTTTTAACAAAAAAAAATATTTTTCAGTTATAGCTGATCGACAGTACTAAGGAAGACGAAGATATTTTATTTTAGTCTGTAATGTGGTGTAGATTAAAGAAAAAGTATCCATTTCAATCCTAGTCGTCTTACCTTCTTTTTTGACATATACATTTAAAATGCTCATAATAGGCTTATCTTAGTACTTTTAAGCGTTTTAACAAAAAAAAATATTTTTCAGTTATAGCTGATCGACAGTACTAAGGAAGACGAAGATATTTTATTTTAGTCTGTAATGTGGTGTAGATTAAAGGAAAAGTATCCATTTCAATCCTAGTCGTCTTACCTTCTTTTTTGACATATACATTTAAAATGCTCATAATAGGCTTATCTTAGTACTTTTAAGCGTTTTAACAAAAATTAAATAATTTTTAGTAGTAGCTGATCGACAGTACTAAGGAAGACGAAGATATTTTATTTTAGTAGGTAATGTGGTGTAGATTAAAGGAAAAGTATCCATTTCAATCCTAGTCGCCTTACCTTCTTTTTTGACATATACATTTAAAAAGCTCATAATCGGCTTATCTTAGTACTTTTAAGCGTTTTAACAAAAAAAATATTTTTGAGTTGTGGCTGATCGACAGTAATAAAGAAGACGAAGATATTTTATTTTAGTAGGTAATGTGGTGTAGATTAAAGGAAAAGTATCCATTTCAATCCTAGTCGTCTTACCTTCTTTTTTGACATATACATTTAAAATGCTCATAATAGGCTTATCTTAGTACTTTTAAGCGTTTTAACAAAAATTAAATAATTTTTAGAAGTAGCTGATCGACAGTACTAAGGAAGACGAAGATATTTTATTTTAGTAGGTAATGTGGTGTAGATTAAAGGAAAAGTATCCATTTCAATCCTAGTCGTCTTACCTTCTTTTTTGACATATACATTTAAAAAGCTCATAATCGGCTTATCTTAGTACTTTTAAGCGTTTTAACAAAAAAAATATTTTTGAGTTGTGGCTGATCGACAGTAATAAAGAAGACGAAGATATTTTATTTTAGTAGGTAATGTGGTGTAGATTAAAGGAAAAGTATCCATTTCAATCCTAGTCGTCTTACCTTCTTTTTTGACATATACATTTAAAATGCTCATAATAGGCTTATCTTAGTACTTTTAAGTGTTTTAACAAAAAAAATATTTTTGAGTTGTAGGTGATCAACAATACTAAGGAAGACGAAGATATTTTATTTTAGTCTGTAATGTGGTGTAGATTAAAGGAAAAGTATCCATTTCAATCCTAGTCGTCTTACCTTCTTTTTTGACATATACATTTAAAATGCTCATAATAGGCTTATCTTAGTACTTTTAAGCGTTTTAACAAAAAAAATATTTTTGAGTTGTGGCTGATCGACAGTAATAAAGAAGACGAAGATATTTTATTTTAGTAGGTAATGTGGTGTAGATTAAAGGAAAAGTATCCATTTCAATCCTAGTCGTCTTACCTTCTTTTTTGACATATACATTTAAAATGCTCATAATAGGCTTATCTTAGTACTTTTAAGTGTTTTAACAAAAAAAATATTTTTGAGTTGTAGGTGATCAACAATACTAAGGAAGACGAAGATATTTTATTTTAGTCTGTAATGTGGTGTAGATTAAAGGAAAAGTATCCATTTCAATCCTAGTCGTCTTACCTTCTTTTTTGACATATACATTTAAAATGCTCATAATAGGCTTATCTTAGTACTTTTAAGCGTTTTAACAAAAATTAAATAATTTTTAGTAGTAGCTGATCGACAGTACTAAGGAAGACGAAGATATTTTATTTTAGTAGGTAATGTGGTGTAGATTAAAGGAAAAGTATCCATTTCAATCCTAGTCGTCTTACCTTCTTTTTTGACATATACATTTAAAAAGCTCATAATCGGCTTATCTTAGTACTTTTAAGCGTTTTAACAAAAAAAATATTTTTGAGTTGTGGCTGATCGACAGTAATAAAGAAGACGAAGATATTTTATTTTAGTAGGTAATGTGGTGTAGATTAAAGGAAAAGTATCCATTTCAATCCTAGTCGTCTTACCTTCTTTTTTGACATATACATTTAAAATGCTCATAATAGGCTTATCTTAGTACTTTTAAGTGTTTTAACAAAAAAAATATTTTTCAGTTATAGCTGATCGACAGTACTAAGGAAGACGAAGATATTTTATTTTAGTCTGTAATGTGGTATAGATTAAAGGAAAAGTATCCATTTCAATCCTAGTCGTCTTACCTTCTTTTTTGACATATACATTTAAAATGCTCATAATAGGCTTATCTTAGTACTTTTAAGCGTTTTAACAAAAAAAATATTTTTGAGTTGTAGCTGATCAACAGTACTAAGGAAGACGAAGATATTTTATTTTAGTCTGTAATGTGGTGTAGATTAAAGGAAAAGTATCCATTTCAATCCTAGTCGTCTTACCTTCTTTTTTGACATATACATTTAAAATGCTCATAATAGGCTTATCTTAGTACTTTTAAGCGTTTTAACAAAAATTAAATAATTTTTAGTAGTAGCTGATCGACAGTACTAAGGAAGACGAAGATATTTTATTTTAGTAGGTAATGTGGTGTAGATTAAAGGAAAAGTATCCATTTCAATCCTAGTCGTCTTACCTTCTTTTTTGACATACATTTAAAAAGCTCATAATCGGCTTATCTTAGTACTTTTAAGCGTTTTAACAAAAAAAATATTTTTGAGTTGTGGCTGATCGACAGTAATAAAGAAGACGAAGATATTTTATTTTAGTAGGTAATGTGGTGTAGATTAAAGGAAAAGTATCCATTTCAATCCTAGTCGTCTTACCTTCTTTTTTGACATATACATTTAAAATGCTCATAATAGGCTTATCTTAGTACTTTTAAGCGTTTTAACAAAAAAAATATTTTTGAGTTGTAGCTGATCAACAGTACTAAGGAAGACGAAGATATTTTATTTTAGTCTGTAATGTGGTGTAGATTAAAGGAAAAGTATCCATTTCAATCCTAGTCGTCTTACCTTCTTTTTTGACATATACATTTAAAATGCTCATAATAGGCTTATCTTAGTACTTTTAAGCGTTTTAACAAAAAAAAATATTTTTCAGTTATAGCTGATCGACAGTACTAAGGAAGACGAAGATATTTTATTTTAGTCTGTAATGTGGTGTAGATTAAAGGAAAAGTATCCATTTCAATCCTAGTCGTCTTACCTTCTTTTTTGACATATACATTTAAAATGCTCATAATAGGCTTATCTTAGTACTTTTAAGCGTTTTAACAAAAATTAAATAATTTTTAGTAGTAGCTGATCGACAGTACTAAGGAAGACGAAGATATTTTATTTTAGTAGGTAATGTGGTGTAGATTAAAGGAAAAGTATCCATTTCAATCCTAGTCGTCTTACCTTCTTTTTTGACATATACATTTAAAAAGCTCATAATCGGCTTATCTTAGTACTTTTAAGCATTTTAACAAAAAAAAATATTTTTCAGTTATAGCTGATCGACAGTACTAAGGAAGACGAAGATATTTTATTTTAGTCTGTAATGTGGTGTAGATTAAAGGAAAAGTATCCATTTCAATCCTAGTCGTCTTACCTTCTTTTTTGACATATACATTTAAAATGCTCATAATAGGCTTATCTTAGTACTTTTAAGCGTTTTAACAAAAAAAATATTTTTGAGTTGTAGGTGATCGACAGTACTAAGGAAGACGAAGATATTTTATTTTAGTCTGTAATGTGGTGTAGATTAAAGGAAAAGTATCCATTTCAATCCTAGTCGTCTTACCTTCTTTTTTGACATATACATTTAAAATGCTCATAATAGGCTTATCTTAGTACTTTTAAGCGTTTTAACAAAAAAAAATATTTTTCAGTTATAGCTGATCGACAGTACTAAGGAAGACGAAGATATTTTATTTTAGTCTGTAATGTGGTGTAGATTAAAGGAAAAGTATCCATTTCAATCCTAGTCGTCTTACCTTCTTTTTTGACATGTACATTTAAAATGCTCATAATAGGCTTATCTTAGTACTTTTAAGCGTTTTAACAAAAAAAAATATTTTTCAGTTATAGCTGATCGACAGTACTAAGGAAGACGAAGATATTTTATTTTAGTCTGTAATGTGGTGTAGATTAAAGGAAAAGTATCCATTTCAATCCTAGTCGTCTTACCTTCTTTTTTGACATATACATTTAAAATGCTCATAATAGGCTTATCTTAGTACTTTTAAGCGTTTTAACAAAAAAAAATATTTTTCAGTTATAGCTGATCGACAGTACTAAGGAAGACGAAGATATTTTATTTTAGTCTGTAATGTGGTATAGATTAAAGGAAAAGTATCCATTTCAATCCTAGTCGTCTTACCTTCTTTTTTGACATATACATTTAAAATGCTCATAATAGGCTTATCTTAGTACTTTTAAGCGTTTTAACAAAAAAAATATTTTTGAGTTGTAGGTGATCAACAATACTAAGGAAGACGAAGATATTTTATTTTAGTCTGTAATGTGGTGTAGATTAAAGGAAAAGTATCCATTTCAATCCTAGTCGTCTTACCTTCTTTTTTGACATATACATTTAAAATTCTCATAATAGGCTTATCTTAGTACTTTTAAGCTTTTTAACAATAAAAATATTTTTGAGTTGTAGCTGATCGACAATACTAAGGAAGACGAAGATATTTTATTTTAGTCTGTAATGTGGTGTAAATTAAAGGAAAAGTATCCATTTCAATCCTAGTCGTCTTACCTTCTTTTTTGACATATACATTTAGAATGCTCATAATAGGCTTATCTTAGTACTTTTAAGCGTTTTAACAAAAAAAAATATTTTTCAGTTATAGCTGATCGACAGTACTAAGGAAGACGAAGATATTTTATTTTAGTCTGTAATGTGGTGTAGATTAAAGGAAAAGTATCCATTTCAATCCTAGTCGTCTTACCTTCTTTTTTGACATATACATTTAAAATGCTCATAATAGGCTTATCTTAGTACTTTTAAGCGTTTTAACAAAAAAAAATATTTTTCAGTTATAGCTGATCGACAGTACTAAGGAAGACGAAGATATTTTATTTTAGTCTGTAATGTGGTGTAGATTAAAGGAAAAGTATCCATTTCAATCCTAGTCGTCTTACCTTCTTTTTTGACATATACATTTAAAATGCTCATAATAGGCTTATCTTAGTACTTTTAAGCGTTTTAACAAAAAAAAATATTTTTCAGTTATAGCTGATCGACAGTACTAAGGAAGACGAAGATATTTTATTTTAGTCTGTAATGTGGTGTAGATTAAAGGAAAAGTATCCATTTCAATCCTAGTCGTCTTACCTTCTTTTTTGACATATACATTTAAAATGCTCATAATCGGCTTATCTTAGTACTTTTAAGCGTTTTAACAAAAAAAAATATTTTTCAGTTATAGCTGATCGACAGTACTAAGGAAGACGAAGATATTTTATTTTAGTCTGTAATGTGGTGTAGATTAAAGGAAAAGTATCCATTTCAATCCTAGTCGTCTTACCTTCTTTTTTGACATATACATTTAAAATGCTCATAATAGGCTTATCTTAGTACTTTTAAGCGTTTTAACAAAAAAAAATATTTTTCAGTTATAGCTGATCGACAGTACTAAGGAAGACGAAGATATTTTATTTTAGTCTGTAATGTGGTGTAGATTAAAGGAAAAGTATCCATTTCAATCCTAGTCGTCTTACCTTCTTTTTTGACATATACATTTAAAATTCTCATAATAGGCTTATCTTAGTACTTTTAAGCTTTTTAACAATAAAAATATTTTTGAGTTGTAGCTGATCAACAATACTAAGGAAGACGAAGATATTTTATTTTAGTCTGTAATGTGGTGTAGATTAAAGGAAAAGTATCCATTTCAATCCTAGTCGTCTTACCTTCTTTTTTGACATATACATTTAAAATTCTCATAATAGGCTTATCTTAATACTTTTAAGCTTTTTAACAATAAAAATATTTTTGAGTTGTAGCTGATCGACATTACTAAAGAAGACGAAGATATTTTATTTTAGTCTGTAATGTGGTGTAGATTAAAGGAAAAGTATCCATTTCAATCCTAGTCGTCTTACCTTCTTTTTTGACATATACATTTAAAATGCTCATAATAGGCTTATCTTAGTACTTTTAAGTGTTTTAACAAAAAAAATATTTTTGAGTTGTAGCTGATCGACAGTACTAAGGAAGACGAAGATATTTTATTTTAGTCTGTAATGTGGTGTAGATTAAAGGAAAAGTATCCATTTCAATCCTAGTCATCTTACCTTCTTTTTTGACATATACATTTAAAATTCTCATAATAGGCTTATCTTAATACTTTTAAGCTTTTTAACAATAAAAATATTTTTGAGTTGTAGCTGATCGACATTACTAAAGAAGACGAAGATATTTTATTTTAGTCTGTAATGTGGTGTAGATTAAAGGAAAAGTATCCATTTCAATCCTAGTTGTCTTACCTTCTTTTTTGACATATACATTTAAAATGCTCATAATAGGCTTATCTTAGTACTTTTAAGCGTTTTAACAAAAAAAATATTTTTCAGTTATAGCTGATCGACAGTACTAAGGAAGACGAAGATATTTTATTTTAGTCTGTAATGTGGTGTAGATTAAAGGAAAAGTATCCATTTCAATCCTAGTCGTCTTACCTTCTTTTTTGACATATACATTTAAAATTCTCATAATAGGCTTATCTTAGTACTTTTAAGCGTTTTAACAAAAAAAATATTTTTGAGTTGTAGCTGATCGACAGTACTAAGGAAGACGAAGATATTTTATTTTAGTCTGTAATGTGGTGTAGATTAAAGGAAAAGTATCCATTTCAATCCTAGTCGTCTTACCTTCTTTTTTGACATATACATTTAAAATGCTCATAATAGGCTTATCTTAGTACTTTTAAGCGTTTTAACAAAAAAAATATTTTTCAGTTATAGCTGATCAACAGTACTAAGGAAGACGAAGATATTTTATTTTAGTCTGTAATGTGGTGTAGATTAAAGGAAAAGTATCCATTTCAATCCTAGTCGTCTTACCTTCTTTTTTGACATATACATTTAAAATGCTCATAATAGGCTTATCTTAGTACTTTTAAGCGTTTTAACAAAAAAAAATATTTTTCAGTTATAGCTGATCGACAGTACTAAGGAAGACGAAGATATTTTATTTTAGTCTGTAATGTGGTGTAGATTAAAGGAAAAGTATCCATTTCAATCCTAGTCGTCTTACCTTCTTTTTTGACATATACATTTAAAATGCTCATAATAGGCTTATCTTAGTACTTTTAAGCGTTTTAACAAAAAAAATATTTTTCAGTTATAGCTGATCGACAGTACTAAGGAAGACGAAGATATTTTATTTTAGTCTGTAATGTGGTGTAGATTAAAGGAAAAGTATCCATTTCAATCCTAGTCGTCTTACCTTCTTTTTTGACATATACATTTAAAATGCTCATAATAGGCTTATCTTAGTACTTTTAAGCGTTTTAACAAAAAAAAATATTTTTCAGTTATAGCTGATCGACAGTACTAAGGAAGACGAAGATATTTTATTTTAGTCTGTAATGTGGTGTAGATTAAAGGAAAAGTATCCATTTCAATCCTAGTCGTCTTACCTTCTTTTTTGACATATACATTTAAAATGCTCATAATAGGCTTATCTTAGTACTTTTAAGCGTTTTAACAAAAAAAAATATTTTTCAGTTATAGCTGATCGACAGTACTAAGGAAGACGAAGATATTTTATTTTAGTCTGTAATGTGGTGTAGATTAAAGGAAAAGTATCCATTTCAATCCTAGTCGTCTTACCTTCTTTTTTGACATATACATTTAAAATTCTCATAATAGGCTTATCTTAGTACTTTTAAGCTTTTTAACAATAAAAATATTTTTGAGTTGTAGCTGATCGACAGTACTAAGGAAGACGAAGATATTTTATTTTAGTCTGTAATGTGGTGTAGATTAAAGGAAAAGTATCCATTTCAATCCTAGTCATCTTACCTTCTTTTTTGACATATACATTTAAAATGCTCATAATAGGCTTATCTTAGTACTTTTAAGCGTTTTAACAAAAAAAAATATTTTTCAGTTATAGCTGATCGACAGTACTAAGGAAGACGAAGATATTTTATTTTAGTCTGTAATGTGGTGTAGATTAAAGGAAAAGTATCCATTTCAATCCTAGTCGTCTTACCTTCTTTTTTGACATATACATTTAAAATGCTCATAATAGGCTTATCTTAGTACTTTTAAGCTTTTTAACAATAAAAATATTTTTGAGTTGTAGCTGATCGACAATACTAAGGAAGACGAAGATATTTTATTTTAGTCTGTAATGTGGTGTAAATTAAAGGAAAAGTATCCATTTCAATCCTAGTCGTCTTACCTTCTTTTTTGACATATACATTTAAAATGCTCATAATAGGCTTATCTTAGTACTTTTAAGCGTTTTAACAAAAAAAAATATTTTTCAGTTATAGCTGATCGACAGTACTAAGGAAGACGAAGATATTTTATTTTAGTCTGTAATGTGGTGTAGATTAAAGGAAAAGTATCCATTTCAATCCTAGTCGTCTTACCTTCTTTTTTGACATATACATTTAAAATGCTCATAATAGGCTTATCTTAGTACTTTTAAGCGTTTTAACAAAAAAAAATATTTTTCAGTTATAGCTGATCGACAGTACTAAGGAAGACGAAGATATTTTATTTTAGTCTGTAATGTGGTGTAGATTAAAGGAAAAGTATCCATTTCAATCCTAGTCGTCTTACCTTCTTTTTTGACATATACATTTAAAATGCTCATAATAGGCTTATCTTAGTACTTTTAAGCGTTTTAACAAAAAAAAATATTTTTCAGTTATAGCTGATCGACAGTACTAAGGAAGACGAAGATATTTTATTTTAGTCTGTAATGTGGTGTAGATTAAAGGAAAAGTATCCATTTCAATCCTAGTCGTCTTACCTTCTTTTTTGACATATACATTTAAAATGCTCATAATAGGCTTATCTTAGTACTTTTAAGCGTTTTAACAAAAAAAAATATTTTTCAGTTATAGCTGATCGACAGTACTAAGGAAGACGAAGATATTTTATTTTAGTCTGTAATGTGGTGTAGATTAAAGGAAAAGTATCCATTTCAATCCTAGTCGTCTTACCTTCTTTTTTGACATATACATTTAAAATGCTCATAATAGGCTTATCTTAGTACTTTTAAGCGTTTTAACAAAAAAAATATTTTTGAGTTGTAGGTGATCGACAGTACTAAGGAAGACGAAGATATTTTATTTTAGTCTGTAATGTGGTGTAGATTAAAGGAAAAGTATCCATTTCAATCCTAGTCGTCTTACCTTCTTTTTTGACATATACATTTAAAATGCTCATAATAGGCTTATCTTAGTACTTTTAAGCGTTTTAACAAAAAAAAATATTTTTCAGTTATAGCTGATCGACAGTACTAAGGAAGACGAAGATATTTTATTTTAGTCTGTAATGTGGTGTAGATTAAAGGAAAAGTATCCATTTCAATCCTAGTCGTCTTACCTTCTTTTTTGACATGTACATTTAAAATGCTCATAATAGGCTTATCTTAGTACTTTTAAGCGTTTTAACAAAAAAAAATATTTTTCAGTTATAGCTGATCGACAGTACTAAGGAAGACGAAGATATTTTATTTTAGTCTGTAATGTGGTGTAGATTAAAGGAAAAGTATCCATTTCAATCCTAGTCGTCTTACCTTCTTTTTTGACATATACATTTAAAATGCTCATAATAGGCTTATCTTAGTACTTTTAAGCGTTTTAACAAAAAAAAATATTTTTCAGTTATAGCTGATCGACAGTACTAAGGAAGACGAAGATATTTTATTTTAGTCTGTAATGTGGTATAGATTAAAGGAAAAGTATCCATTTCAATCCTAGTCGTCTTACCTTCTTTTTTGACATATACATTTAAAATGCTCATAATAGGCTTATCTTAGTACTTTTAAGCGTTTTAACAAAAAAAATATTTTTGAGTTGTAGGTGATCAACAATACTAAGGAAGACGAAGATATTTTATTTTAGTCTGTAATGTGGTGTAGATTAAAGGAAAAGTATCCATTTCAATCCTAGTCGTCTTACCTTCTTTTTTGACATATACATTTAAAATTCTCATAATAGGCTTATCTTAGTACTTTTAAGCTTTTTAACAATAAAAATATTTTTGAGTTGTAGCTGATCGACAATACTAAGGAAGACGAAGATATTTTATTTTAGTCTGTAATGTGGTGTAAATTAAAGGAAAAGTATCCATTTCAATCCTAGTCGTCTTACCTTCTTTTTTGACATATACATTTAAAATGCTCATAATAGGCTTATCTTAGTACTTTTAAGCGTTTTAACAAAAAAAAATATTTTTCAGTTATAGCTGATCGACAGTACTAAGGAAGACGAAGATATTTTATTTTAGTCTGTAATGTGGTGTAGATTAAAGGAAAAGTATCCATTTCAATCCTAGTCGTCTTACCTTCTTTTTTGACATATACATTTAAAATGCTCATAATAGGCTTATCTTAGTACTTTTAAGCGTTTTAACAAAAAAAAATATTTTTCAGTTATAGCTGATCGACAGTACTAAGGAAGACGAAGATATTTTATTTTAGTCTGTAATGTGGTGTAGATTAAAGGAAAAGTATCCATTTCAATCCTAGTCGTCTTACCTTCTTTTTTGACATATACATTTAAAATGCTCATAATAGGCTTATCTTAGTACTTTTAAGCGTTTTAACAAAAAAAAATATTTTTCAGTTATAGCTGATCGACAGTACTAAGGAAGACGAAGATATTTTATTTTAGTCTGTAATGTGGTGTAGATTAAAGGAAAAGTATCCATTTCAATCCTAGTCGTCTTACCTTCTTTTTTGACATATACATTTAAAATGCTCATAATCGGCTTATCTTAGTACTTTTAAGCGTTTTAACAAAAAAAAATATTTTTCAGTTATAGCTGATCGACAGTACTAAGGAAGACGAAGATATTTTATTTTAGTCTGTAATGTGGTGTAGATTAAAGGAAAAGTATCCATTTCAATCCTAGTCGTCTTACCTTCTTTTTTGACATATACATTTAAAATGCTCATAATAGGCTTATCTTAGTACTTTTAAGCGTTTTAACAAAAAAAAATATTTTTCAGTTATAGCTGATCGACAGTACTAAGGAAGACGAAGATATTTTATTTTAGTCTGTAATGTGGTGTAGATTAAAGGAAAAGTATCCATTTCAATCCTAGTCGTCTTACCTTCTTTTTTGACATATACATTTAAAATTCTCATAATAGGCTTATCTTAGTACTTTTAAGCTTTTTAACAATAAAAATATTTTTGAGTTGTAGCTGATCGACAATACTAAGGAAGACGAAGATATTTTATTTTAGTCTGTAATGTGGTGTAGATTAAAGGAAAAGTATCCATTTCAATCCTAGTCGTCTTACCTTCTTTTTTGACATATACATTTAAAATGCTCATAATAGGCTTATCTTAGTACTTTTAAGCGTTTTAACAAAAAAAATATTTTTCAGTTATAGCTGATCGACAGTACTAAGGAAGACGAAGATATTTTATTTTAGTCTGTAATGTGGTGTAGATTAAAGGAAAAGTATCCATTTCAATCCTAGTCGTCTTACCTTCTTTTTTGACATATACATTTAAAATTCTCATAATAGGCTTATCTTAGTACTTTTAAGCGTTTTAACAAAAAAAATATTTTTGAGTTGTAGCTGATCGACAGTACTAAGGAAGACGAAGATATTTTATTTTAGTCTGTAATGTGGTGTAGATTAAAGGAAAAGTATCCATTTCAATCCTAGTCGTCTTACCTTCTTTTTTGACATATACATTTAAAATGCTCATAATAGGCTTATCTTAGTACTTTTAAGCGTTTTAACAAAAAAAATATTTTTCAGTTATAGCTGATCAACAGTACTAAGGAAGACGAAGATATTTTATTTTAGTCTGTAATGTGGTGTAGATTAAAGGAAAAGTATCCATTTCAATCCTAGTCGTCTTACCTTCTTTTTTGACATATACATTTAAAATGCTCATAATAGGCTTATCTTAGTACTTTTAAGCGTTTTAACAAAAAAAAATATTTTTCAGTTATAGCTGATCGACAGTACTAAGGAAGACGAAGATATTTTATTTTAGTAGGTAATGTGGTGTAGATTAAAGGAAAAGTATCCATTTCAATCCTAGTCGTCTTACCTTCTTTTTTGACATATACATTTAAAATGCTCATAATAGGCTTATCTTAGTACTTTTAAGCGTTTTAACAAAAAAAATATTTTTCAGTTATAGCTGATCGACAGTACTAAGGAAGACGAAGATATTTTATTTTAGTCTGTAATGTGGTGTAGATTAAAGGAAAAGTATCCATTTCAATCCTAGTCGTCTTACCTTCTTTTTTGACATATACATTTAAAATGCTCATAATAGGCTTATCTTAGTACTTTTAAGCGTTTTAACAAAAAAAAATATTTTTCAGTTATAGCTGATCGACAGTACTAAGGAAGACGAAGATATTTTATTTTAGTCTGTAATGTGGTGTAGATTAAAGGAAAAGTATCCATTTCAATCCTAGTCGTCTTACCTTCTTTTTTGACATATACATTTAAAATGCTCATAATAGGCTTATCTTAGTACTTTTAAGCGTTTTAACAAAAAAAAATATTTTTCAGTTATAGCTGATCGACAGTACTAAGGAAGACGAAGATATTTTATTTTAGTCTGTAATGTGGTGTAGATTAAAGGAAAAGTATCCATTTCAATCCTAGTCGTCTTACCTTCTTTTTTGACATATACATTTAAAATTCTCATAATAGGCTTATCTTAGTACTTTTAAGCTTTTTAACAATAAAAATATTTTTGAGTTGTAGCTGATCGACAGTACTAAGGAAGACGAAGATATTTTATTTTAGTCTGTAATGTGGTGTAGATTAAAGGAAAAGTATCCATTTCAATCCTAGTCATCTTACCTTCTTTTTTGACATATACATTTAAAATGCTCATAATAGGCTTATCTTAGTACTTTTAAGCGTTTTAACAAAAAAAAATATTTTTCAGTTATAGCTGATCGACAGTACTAAGGAAGACGAAGATATTTTATTTTAGTCTGTAATGTGGTGTAGATTAAAGGAAAAGTATCCATTTCAATCCTAGTCGTCTTACCTTCTTTTTTGACATATACATTTAAAATTCTCATAATAGGCTTATCTTAGTACTTTTAAGCTTTTTAACAATAAAAATATTTTTGAGTTGTAGCTGATCGACAATACTAAGGAAGACGAAGATATTTTATTTTAGTCTGTAATGTGGTGTAAATTAAAGGAAAAGTATCCATTTCAATCCTAGTCGTCTTACCTTCTTTTTTGACATATACATTTAAAATGCTCATAATAGGCTTATCTTAGTACTTTTAAGCGTTTTAACAAAAAAAAATATTTTTCAGTTATAGCTGATCGACAGTACTAAGGAAGACGAAGATATTTTATTTTAGTCTGTAATGTGGTGTAGATTAAAGGAAAAGTATCCATTTCAATCCTAGTCGTCTTACCTTCTTTTTTGACATATACATTTAAAATGCTCATAATAGGCTTATCTTAGTACTTTTAAGCGTTTTAACAAAAAAAAATATTTTTCAGTTATAGCTGATCGACAGTACTAAGGAAGACGAAGATATTTTATTTTAGTCTGTAATGTGGTGTAGATTAAAGGAAAAGTATCCATTTCAATCCTAGTCGTCTTACCTTCTTTTTTGACATATACATTTAAAATGCTCATAATAGGCTTATCTTAGTACTTTTAAGCGTTTTAACAAAAAAAAATATTTTTCAGTTATAGCTGATCGACAGTACTAAGGAAGACGAAGATATTTTATTTTAGTCTGTAATGTGGTGTAGATTAAAGGAAAAGTATCCATTTCAATCCTAGTCGTCTTACCTTCTTTTTTGACATATACATTTAAAATGCTCATAATAGGCTTATCTTAGTACTTTTAAGTGTTTTAACAAAAAAAATATTTTTGAGTTGTAGCTGATCGACAGTACTAAGGAAGACGAAGATATTTTATTTTAGTCTGTAATGTGGTGTAGATTAAAGGAAAAGTATCCATTTCAATCCTAGTCGTCTTACCTTCTTTTTTGACATATACATTTAAAATGCTCATAATAGGCTTATCTTAGTACTTTTAAGCGTTTTAACAAAAAAAAATATTTTTCAGTTATAGCTGATCGACAGTACTAAGGAAGACGAAGATATTTTATTTTAGTCTGTAATGTGGTGTAGATTAAAGGTAAAGTATCCATTTCAATCCTAGTCGTCTTACCTTCTTTTTTGACATATACATTTAAAATGCTCATAATAGGCTTATCTTAGTACTTTTAAGCGTTTTAACAAAAAAAATATTTTTGAGTTGTAGGTGATCGACAGTACTAAGGAAGACGAAGATATTTTATTTTAGTCTGTAATGTGGTGTAGATTAAAGGAAAAGTATCCATTTCAATCCTAGTCGTCTTACCTTCTTTTTTGACATATACATTTAAAATGCTCATAATAGGCTTATCTTAGTACTTTTAAGCGTTTTAACAAAAAAAAATATTTTTCAGTTATAGCTGATCGACAGTACTAAGGAAGACGAAGATATTTTATTTTAGTCTGTAATGTGGTGTAGATTAAAGGAAAAGTATCCATTTCAATCCTAGTCGTCTTACCTTCTTTTTTGACATATACATTTAAAATGCTCATAATAGGCTTATCTTAGTACTTTTAAGCGTTTTAACAAAAAAAAATATTTTTCAGTTATAGCTGATCGACAGTACTAAGGAAGACGAAGATATTTTATTTTAGTCTGTAATGTGGTGTAGATTAAAGGAAAAGTATCCATTTCAATCCTAGTCGTCTTACCTTCTTTTTTGACATATACATTTAAAATGCTCATAATAGGCTTATCTTAGTACTTTTAAGCGTTTTAACAAAAAAAAATATTTTTCAGTTATAGCTGATCGACAGTACTAAGGAAGACGAAGATATTTTATTTTAGTCTGTAATGTGGTGTAGATTAAAGGAAAAGTATCCATTTCAATCCTAGTCGTCTTACCTTCTTTTTTGACATATACATTTAAAATGCTCATAATAGGCTTATCTTAGTACTTTTAAGCGTTTTAACAAAAAAAAATATTTTTCAGTTATAGCTGATCGACAGTACTAAGGAAGACGAAGATATTTTATTTTAGTCTGTAATGTGGTGTAGATTAAAGGAAAAGTATCCATTTCAATCCTAGTCGTCTTACCTTCTTTTTTGACATATACATTTAAAATGCTCATAATAGGCTTATCTTAGTACTTTTAAGTGTTTTAACAAAAAAAATATTTTTGAGTTGTAGCTGATCGACAGTACTAAGGAAGACGAAGATATTTTATTTTAGTCTGTAATGTGGTGTAGATTAAAGGAAAAGTATCCATTTCAATCCTAGTCGTCTTACCTTCTTTTTTGACATATACATTTAAAATGCTCATAATAGGCTTATCTTAGTACTTTTAAGCGTTTTAACAAAAAAAAATATTTTTCAGTTATAGCTGATCGACAGTACTAAGGAAGACGAAGATATTTTATTTTAGTCTGTAATGTGGTGTAGATTAAAGGAAAAGTATCCATTTCAATCCTAGTCGTCTTACCTTCTTTTTTGACATATACATTTAAAATGCTCATAATAGGCTTATCTTAGTACTTTTAAGCGTTTTAACAAAAAAAATATTTTTGAGTTGTAGGTGATCGACAGTACTAAGGAAGACGAAGATATTTTATTTTAGTCTGTAATGTGGTGTAGATTAAAGGAAAAGTATCCATTTCAATCCTAGTCGTCTTACCTTCTTTTTTGACATATACATTTAAAATGCTCATAATAGGCTTATCTTAGTACTTTTAAGCGTTTTAACAAAAAAAAATATTTTTCAGTTATAGCTGATCGACAGTACTAAGGAAGACGAAGATATTTTATTTTAGTCTGTAATGTGGTGTAGATTAAAGGAAAAGTATCCATTTCAATCCTAGTCGTCTTACCTTCTTTTTTGACATATACATTTAAAATGCTCATAATAGGCTTATCTTAGTACTTTTAAGCGTTTTAACAAAAAAAAATATTTTTCAGTTATAGCTGATCGACAGTACTAAGGAAGACGAAGATATTTTATTTTAGTCTGTAATGTGGTGTAGATTAAAGGAAAAGTATCCATTTCAATCCTAGTCGTCTTACCTTCTTTTTTGACATATACATTTAAAATGCTCATAATAGGCTTATCTTAGTACTTTTAAGTGTTTTAACAAAAAAAATATTTTTGAGTTGTAGCTGATCGACAGTACTAAGGAAGACGAAGATATTTTATTTTAGTCTGTAATGTGGTGTAGATTAAAGGAAAAGTATCCATTTCAATCCTAGTCGTCTTACCTTCTTTTTTGACATATACATTTAAAATGCTCATAATAGGCTTATCTTAGTACTTTTAAGCGTTTTAACAAAAAAAAATATTTTTCAGTTATAGCTGATCGACAGTACTAAGGAAGACGAAGATATTTTATTTTAGTCTGTAATGTGGTGTAGATTAAAGGAAAAGTATCCATTTCAATCCTAGTCGTCTTACCTTCTTTTTTGACATATACATTTAAAATGCTCATAATAGGCTTATCTTAGTACTTTTAAGCGTTTTAACAAAAAAAATATTTTTGAGTTGTAGGTGATCGACAGTACTAAGGAAGACGAAGATATTTTATTTTAGTCTGTAATGTGGTGTAGATTAAAGGAAAAGTATCCATTTCAATCCTAGTCGTCTTACCTTCTTTTTTGACATATACATTTAAAATGCTCATAATAGGCTTATCTTAGTACTTTTAAGCGTTTTAACAAAAAAAAATATTTTTCAGTTATAGCTGATCGACAGTACTAAGGAAGACGAAGATATTTTATTTTAGTCTGTAATGTGGTGTAGATTAAAGGAAAAGTATCCATTTCAATCCTAGTCGTCTTACCTTCTTTTTTGACATATACATTTAAAATGCTCATAATAGGCTTATCTTAGTACTTTTAAGCGTTTTAACAATAAAAATATTTTTCAGTTATAGCTGATCGACAGTACTAAGGAAGACGAAGATATTTTATTTTAGTCTGTAATGTGGTGTAGATTAAAGGAAAAGTATCCATTTCAATCCTAGTCGTCTTACCTTCTTTTTTGACATATACATTTAAAATGCTCATAATAGGCTTATCTTAGTACTTTTAAGCGTTTTAACAAAAAAAAATATTTTTCAGTTGTAGCTGATCGACAGTACTAAGGAAGACGAAGATATTTTATTTTAGTCTGTAATGTGGTGTAGATTAAAGGAAAAGTATCCATTTCAATCCTAGTCGTCTTACCTTCTTTTTTGACATATACATTTAAAATGCTCATAATAGGCTTATCTTAGTACTTTTAAGCGTTTTAACAAAAAAAAATATTTTTCAGTTATAGCTGATCGACAGTACTAAGGAAGACGAAGATATTTTATTTTAGTCTGTAATGTGGTGTAGATTAAAGGAAAAGTATCCATTTCAATCCTAGTCGTCTTACCTTCTTTTTTGACATATACATTTAAAATGCTCATAATAGGCTTATCTTAGTACTTTTAAGTGTTTTAACAAAAAAAATATTTTTGAGTTGTAGCTGATCGACAGTACTAAGGAAGACGAAGATATTTTATTTTAGTCTGTAATGTGGTGTAGATTAAAGGAAAAGTATCCATTTCAATCCTAGTCGTCTTACCTTCTTTTTTGACATATACATTTAAAATGCTCATAATAGGCTTATCTTAGTACTTTTAAGCGTTTTAACAAAAAAAAATATTTTTCAGTTATAGCTGATCGACAGTACTAAGGAAGACGAAGATATTTTATTTTAGTCTGTAATGTGGTGTAGATTAAAGAAAAGTATCCATTTCAATCCTAGTCGTCTTACCTTCTTTTTTGACATATACATTTAAAATGCTCATAATAGGCTTATCTTAGTACTTTTAAGCGTTTTAACAAAAAAAATATTTTTGAGTTGTAGGTGATCGACAGTACTAAGGAAGACGAAGATATTTTATTTTAGTCTGTAATGTGGTGTAGATTAAAGGAAAAGTATCCATTTCAATCCTAGTCGTCTTACCTTCTTTTTTGACATATACATTTAAAATGCTCATAATAGGCTTATCTTAGTACTTTTAAGCGTTTTAACAAAAAAAAATATTTTTCAGTTATAGCTGATCGACAGTACTAAGGAAGACGAAGATATTTTATTTTAGTCTGTAATGTGGTGTAGATTAAAGGAAAAGTATCCATTTCAATCCTAGTCGTCTTACCTTCTTTTTTGACATATACATTTTAAATGCTCATAATAGGCTTATCTTAGTACTTTTAAGCGTTTTAACAAAAAAAATATTTTTGAGTTGTAGGTGATCAACAATACTAAGGAAGACGAAGATATTTTATTTTAGTAGGTAATGTGGTGTAGATTAAAGGAAAAGTATCCATTTCAATCCTAGTCGTCTTACCTTCTTTTTTGACATATACATTTAAAATGCTCATAATAGGCTTATCTTAGTACTTTTAAGCTTTTTAACAAAAAAAATATTTTTGAGTTGTAGGTGATCAACAATACTAAGGAAGACGAAGATATTTTATTTTAGTCTGTAATGTGGTGTAGATTAAAGGAAAAGTATCCATTTCAATCCTAGTCGTCTTACCTACTTTTTTGACATATACATTTAAAATGCTCATAATAGGCTTATCTTAGTACTTTTAAGCGTTTTAACAATAAAAATATTTTTGAGTTGTAGCTGATCGACAATACTAAGGAAGACGAAGTTATATTATTTTAGTCTGTAATGTGGTGTAGATTAAAGGAAAAGTATCCATTTCAATCCTAGTCGTCTTACCTTCTTTTTTGACATATACATTTAAAATGCTCATAATAGGCTTATCTTAGTACTTTTAAGCGTTTTAATAAAAAAAATATTTTTGAGTTGTAGCTGATCAACAGTACTAAGGAAGACGAAGATATTTTATTTTAGTCTGTAGATTAAAGGAAAAGTATCCATTTCAATCCTAGTCGTCTTACCTTCTTTTTTGACATATACATTTAAAAAGCTCATAATCGGCTTATCTTAGTACTTTTAAGCGTTTTAACAAAAAAAATATTTTTGAGTTGTGGCTGATCGACAGTAATAAAGAAGACGAAGATATTTTATTTTAGTAGGTAATGTGGTGTAGATTAAAGGAAAAGTATTTATTTCAATCCTAGTCGTCTTACCTTCTTTTTTGACATATACATTTAAAATGCTCATAATAGGCTTATCTTAGTACTTTTAAGCGTTTTAACAAAAAAAATATTTTTGAGTTGTAGGTGATCAACAATACTAAGGAAGACGAAGATATTTTATTTTAGTCTGTAATGTGGTGTAGATTAAAGGAAAAGTATCCATTTCAATCCTAGTCGTCTTACCTACTTTTTTGACATATACATTTAAAATGCTCATAATAGGCTTATCTTAGTACTTTTAAGCGTTTTAACAATAAAAATATTTTTGAGTTGTAGCTGATCGACAATACTAAGGAAGACGAAGTTATATTATTTTAGTCTGTAATGTGGTGTAGATTAAAGGAAAAGTATCCATTTCAATCCTAGTCGTCTTACCTTCTTTTTTGACATATACATTTAAAATGCTCATAATAGGCTTATCTTAGTACTTTTAAGCGTTTTAACAAAAAAAATATTTTTGAGTTGTAGCTGATCAACAGTACTAAGGAAGACGAAGATATTTTATTTTAGTAGGTAATGTGGTGTAGATTAAAGGAAAAGTATCCATTTCAATCCTAGTCGTCTTACCTTCTTTTTTGACATATACATTTAAAAAGCTCATAATCGGCTTATCTTAGTACTTTTAAGCGTTTTAACAAAAAAAATATTTTTGAGTTGTGGCTGATCGACAGTAATAAAGAAGACGAAGATATTTTATTTTAGTAGGTAATGTGGTGTAGATTAAAGGAAAAGTATCCATTTCAATCCTAGTCGTCTTACCTTCTTTTTTGACATATACATTTAAAATGCTCATAATAGGCTTATCTTAGTACTTTTAAGCGTTTTAACAAAAAAAATATTTTTGAGTTGTAGGTGATCAACAATACTAAGGAAGACGAAGATATTTTATTTTAGTCTGTAATGTGGTGTAGATTAAAGGAAAAGTATCCATTTCAATCCTAGTCGTCTTACCTTCTTTTTTGACATATACATTTAAAATGCTCATAATAGGCTTATCTTAGTACTTTTAAGCGTTTTAACAATAAAAATATTTTTGAGTTGTAGCTGATCGACAATACTAAGGAAGACGAAGTTATATTATTTTAGTCTGTAATGTGGTGTAGATTAAAGGAAAAGTATCCATTTCAATCCTAGTCGTCTTACCTTCTTTTTTGACATATACATTTAAAATGCTCATAATAGGCTTATCTTAGTACTTTTAAGCGTTTTAACAAATAAAAATATTTTTGAGTTGTAGCTGATCGACAGTACTAAGGAAGACGAAGATATTTTATTTTAGTAGGTAATGTGGTGTAGATTAAAGGAAAAGTATCCATTTCAATCCTAGTCGTCTTACCTTCTTTTTTGACATATACATTTAAAATGCTCATAATAGGCTTATCTTAGTACTTTTAAGCGTTTTAACAAAAAAAAATATTTTTCAGTTATAGCTGATCGACAGTACTAAGGAAGACGAAGATATTTTATTTTAGTCTGTAATGTGGTGTAGATTAAAGGAAAAGTATCCATTTCAATCCTAGTCGTCTTACCTTCTTTTTTGACATATACATTTAAAATGCTCATAATAGGCTTATCTTAGTACTTTTAAGCGTTTTAACAAAAAAAATATTTTTGAGTTGTAGCTGATCAACAGTACTAAGGAAGACGAAGATATTTTATTTTAGTAGGTAATGTGGTGTAGATTAAAGGAAAAGTATCCATTTCAATCCTAGTCGTCTTACCTACTTTTTTGACATATACATTTAAAATGCTCATAATAGTCTTATCTTAGTACTTTTAAGCGTTTTAACAATAAAAATATTTTTGAGTTGTAGCTGATCGACAATACTATGGAAGACGAAGTTATTTTATTTTAGTCTGTAATGTGGTGTAGATTAAAGGAAAAGTATCCATTTCAATCCTAGTCGTCTTACCTTCTTTTTTGACATATACATTTAAAATGCTCATAATAGGCTTATCTTAGTACTTTTAAGCGTTTTAACAAATAAAAATATTTTTGAGTTGTAGCTGATCAACAGTACTAAGGAAGACGAAGATATTTTATTTTAGTAGGTAATGTGGTGTAGATTAAAGGAAAAGTATCCATTTCAATCCTAGTCGTCTTACCTTCTTTTTTGACATATACATTTAAAAAGCTCATAATAGGCTTATCTTAGTACTTTTAAGCGTTTTAACAAAAAAAATATTTTTGAGTTGTGGCTGATCGACAGTAATAAAGAAGACGAAGATATTTTATTTTAGTCTGTAATGTGGTGTAGATTAAAGGAAAAGTATCCATTTCAATCCTAGTCGTCTTACCTTCTTTTTTGACATATACATTTAAAATGCTCATAATAGGCTTATCTTAGTACTTTTAAGCGTTTTAACAAAAAAAATATTTTTGAGTTGTAGGTGATCAACAATACTAAGGAAGACGAAGATATTTTATTTTAGTCTGTAATGTGGTGTAGATTAAAGGAAAAGTATCCATTTCAATCCTAGTCGTCTTACCTACTTTTTTGACATATACATTTAAAATGCTCATAATAGGCTTATCTTAGTACTTTTAAGCGTTTTAACAATAAAAATATTTTTGAGTTGTAGCTGATCGACAATACTAAGGAAGACGAAGTTATTTTATTTTAGTCTGTAATGTGGTGTAGATTAAAGGAAAAGTATCCATTTCAATCCTAGTCGTCTTACCTTCTTTTTTGACATATACATTTAAAATGCTCATAATAGGCTTATCTTAGTACTTTTAAGCGTTTTAACAAATAAAAATATTTTTGAGTTGTAGCTGATCGACAGTACTAAGGAAGACGAAGATATTTTATTTTAGTAGGTAATGTGGTGTAGATTAAAGGAAAAGTATCCATTTCAATCCTAGTCGTCTTACCTTCTTTTTTGACAGATACATTTAAAATGCTCATAATAGGCTTATCTTAGTACTTTTAAGCGTTTTAACAATAAAAATATTTTTGAGTTGTAGCTGATCGACAGTACTAAGGAAGACGAAGATATTTTATTTTAGTAGGTAATGTGGTGTAGATTAAAGGAAAAGTATCCATTTCAATCCTAGTCGTCTTACCTTCTTTTTTGACATATACATTTAAAATGCTCATAATAGGCTTATCTTAGTACTTTTAAGCGTTTTAACAATAAAAATATTTTTGAGTTGTAGCTGATCGACAGTACTAAGGAAGACGAAGATATTTTATTTTAGTAGGTAATGTGGTGTAGATTAAAGGAAAAGTATCCATTTCAATCCTAGTCGTCTTACCTTCTTTTTTGACATATACATTTAAAATGCTCATAATAGGCTTATCTTAGTACTTTTAAGCGTTTTAACAATAAAAATATTTTTGAGTTGTAGGTGATCGACAGTACTAAGGAAGACGAAGATATTTTATTTTAGTCTGTAATGTGGTGTAGATTAATGGAAAAATCCATTTCAATCCTAGTCGTCTTACCTTCTTTTTTGACATATACATTTAAAATGCTCATAATAGGCTTATCTTAGTACTTTTAAGCGTTTTAACAAAAAAAATATTTTTCAGTTGTGACTGATCAACAGTACAAAAGAAGACGAAGATATTTTATTTTAGTCTGTAATGTGGTGTAGATTAAAGGAAAAGTATCCATTTCAATCCTAGTCGTCTTACCTTCTTTTTTGACATATACATTTAAAATGCTCATAATAGGCTTATCTTAGTACTTTTAAGCGTTTTAACAAAAAAAAATATTTTTCAGTTATAGCTGATCAACAGTACTAAGGAAGACGAAGATATTTTATTTTAGTCTGTAATGTGGTGTAGATTAAAGGAAAAGTATCCATTTCAATCCTAGTCGTCTTACCTTCTTTTTTGACATATACATTTAAAATGCTCATAATAGGCTTATCTTAGTACTTTTAAGCGTTTTAACAAAAAAAATATTTTTGAGTTGTAGGTGATCAACAATACTAAGGAAGACGAAGATATTTTATTTTAGTCTGTAATGTGGTGTAGATTAAAGGAAAAGTATCCATTTCAATCCTAGTCGTCTTACCTACTTTTTTGACATATACATTTAAAATGCTCATAATAGACTTATCTTAGTACTTTTAAGCGTTTTAACAAAAAAAATATTTTTGAGTTGTAGCTGATCGACAATACTAAGGAAGACGAAGTTATTTTATTTTAGTCTGTAATGTGGTGTAGATTAAAGGAAAAGTATCCATTTCAATCCTAGTCGTCTTACCTTCTTTTTTGACATATACATTTAAAATGCTCATAATAGGCTTATCTTAGTACTTTTAAGCGTTTTAACAAATAAAAATATTTTTAAGTTGTAGCTGATCGACAGTACTAAGGAAGACGAAGATATTTTATTTTAGTAGGTAATGTGGTGTAGATTAAAGGAAAAGTATCCATTTCAATCCTAGTCGTCTTACCTTCTTTTTTGACAGATACATTTAAAATGCTCATAATAGGCTTATCTTAGTACTTTTAAGCGTTTTAACAATAAGAATATTTTTGAGTTGTAGCTGATCGACAGTACTAAGGAAGACGAAGATATTTTATTTTAGTAGGTAATGTGGTGTAGATTAAAGGAAAAGTATCCATTTCAATCCTAGTCGTCTTACCTTCTTTTTTGACATATACATTTAAAATGCTCATAATAGGCTTATCTTAGTACTTTTAAGCGTTTTAACAATAAAAATATTTTTGAGTTGTAGCTGATCGACAGTACTAAGGAAGACGAAGATATTTTATTTTAGTAGGTAATGTGGTGTAGATTAAAGGAAAAGTATCCATTTCAATCCTAGTCGTCTTACCTACTTTTTTGACATATACATTTAAAATGCTCATAATAGGCTTATCTTAGTACTTTTAAGCGTTTTAACAATAAAAATATTTTTGAGTTGTAGGTGATCGACAATACTAAGGAAGACGAAGATATTTTATTTTAGTCTGTAATGTGGTGTAGATTAAAGGAAAAATCCATTTCAATCCTAGTCGTCTTACCTTCTTTTTTGACATATACATTTAAAATGCTCATAATAGGCTTATCTTAGTACTTTTAAGCGTTTTAACAATAAAAATATTTTTGAGTTGTAGGTGATCGACAATACTAAGGAAGACGAAGATATTTTATTTTAGTCTGTAATGTGGTGTAGATTAAAGGAAAAATCCATTTCAATCCTAGTCGTCTTACCTTCTTTTTTGACATATACATTTAAAATGCTCATAATAGGCTTATCTTAGTACTTTTAAGCGTTTTAACAAAAAAAATATTTTTCAGTTGTGGCTGATCAACAGTACAAAAGAAGACGAAGATATTTTATTTTAGTCTGTAATGTGGTGTAGATTAAAGGAAAAGTATCCATTTCAATCCTAGTCGTCTTACCTTCTTTTTTGACATATACATTTAAAATGCTCATAATAGGCTTATCTTAGTACTTTTAAGCGTTTTAACAAATAAAAATATTTTTGAGTTGTAGCTGATCGACAGTACTAAGGAAGACGAAGATATTTTATTTTAGTAGGTAATGTGGTGTAGATTAAAGGAAAAGTATCCATTTCAATCCTAGTCGTCTTACCTTCTTTTTTGACAGATACATTTAAAATGCTCATAATAGGCTTATCTTAGTACTTTTAAGCGTTTTAACAATAAAAATATTTTTGAGTTGTAGCTGATCGACAGTACTAAGGAAGACGAAGATATTTTATTTTAGTAGGTAATGTGGTGTAGATTAAAGGAAAAGTATCCATTTCAATCCTAGTCGTCTTACCTACTTTTTTGACATATACATTTAAAATGCTCATAATAGGCTTATCTTAGTACTTTTAAGCGTTTTAACAATAAAAATATTTTTGAGTTGTAGGTGATCGACAATACTAAGGAAGACGAAGATATTTTATTTTAGTCTGTAATGTGGTGTAGATTAAAGGAAAAATCCATTTCAATCCTAGTCGTCTTACCTTCTTTTTTGACATATACATTTAAAATGCTCATAATAGGCTTATCTTAGTACTTTTAAGCGTTTTAACAAAAAAAATATTTTTCAGTTGTGGCTGATCAACAGTACAAAAGAAGACGAAGATATTTTATTTTAGTCTGTAATGTGGTGTAGATTAAAGGAAAAGTATCCATTTCAATCCTAGTCGTCTTACCTTCTTTTTTGACATATACATTTAAAATGCTCATAATAGGCTTATCTTAGTACTTTTAAGCGTTTTAACAAAAAAAAATATTTTTCAGTTATAGCTGATCGACAGTACTAAGGAAGACGAAGATATTTTATTTTAGTCTGTAATGTGGTGTAGATTAAAGGAAAAGTATCCATTTCAATCCTAGTCGTCTTACCTTCTTTTTTGACATATACATTTAAAATGCTCATAATAGGCTTATCTTAGTACTTTTAAGCGTTTTAACAAAAAAAAATATTTTTCAGTTATAGCTGATCGACAGTACTAAGGAAGACGAAGATATTTTATTTTAGTCTGTAATGTGGTGTAGATTAAAGGAAAAGTATCCATTTCAATCCTAGTCGTCTTACCTTCTTTTTTGACATATACATTTAAAATGCTCATAATAGGCTTATCTTAGTACTTTTAAGCGTTTTAACAAAAAAAATATTTTTGAGTTGTAGGTGATCGACAGTACTAAGGAAGACAAAGATATTTTATTTTAGTCTGTAATGTGGTGTAGATTAAAGGAAAAGTATCCATTTCAATCCTAGTCGTCTTACCTTCTTTTTTGACATATACATTTAAAATTCTCATAATAGGCTTATCTTAGTACTTTTAAGCTTTTTAACAATAAAAATATTTTTGAGTTGTAGCTGATCGACAGTACTAAGGAAGACGAAGATATTTTATTTTAGTCTGTAATGTGGTGTAGATTAAAGGAAAAGTATCCATTTCAATCCTAGTCGTCTTACCTTCTTTTTTGACATATACATTTAAAATGCTCATAATAGGCTTATCTTAGTACTTTTAAGCGTTTTAACAAAAAAAAATATTTTTCAGTTATAGCTGATCGACAGTACTAAGGAAGACGAAGATATTTTATTTTAGTCTGTAATGTGGTGTAGATTAAAGGAAAAGTATCCATTTCAATCCTAGTCGTCTTACCTTCTTTTTTGACATATACATTTAAAATGCTCATAATAGGCTTATCTTAGTACTATTAAGCGTTTTAACAAAAAAAATATTTTTTAGTTGTAGCTGATCGACAGTACTAAGGAAGACGAAGATATTTTATTTTAGTCTGTAATGTGGTGTAGATTAAAGGAAAAGTATCCATTTCAATCCTAGTCGTCTTACCTTCTTTTTTGACATATACATTTAAAATGCTCATAATAGGCTTATCTTAGTACTTTTAAGCGTTTTAACAAAAAAAAATATTTTTCAGTTATAGCTGATCGACAGTACTAAGGAAGACGAAGATATTTTATTTTAGTCAGTAATGTGGTGTAGATTAAAGGAAAAGTATCCATTTCAATCCTAGTCGTCTTACCTTCTTTTTTGACATATACATTTAAAATGCTCATAATAGGCTTATCTTAGTACTTTTAAGCGTTTTAACAAAAAAAATATTTTTGAGTTGTAGGTGATCGACAGTACTAAGGAAGACGAAGATATTTTATTTTAGTCTGTAATGTGGTGTAGATTAAAGGAAAAGTATCCATTTCAATCCTAGTCGTCTTACCTACTTTTTTGACATATACATTTAAAATGCTCATAATAGGCTTATCTTAGTACTTTTAAGCGTTTTAACAAAAAAAATATTTTTCAGTTGTGGCTGATCGACAGTATAAAAGAAGACGAAGATATTTTATTTTAGTCTGTAATGTGGTGTAGATTAAAGGTAAAGTATCCATTTCAATCCTAGTCGTCTTACCTTCTTTTTTGACATATACATTTAAAATGCTCATAATAGGCTTATCTTAGTACTTTTAAGCGTTTTAACAAAAAAAATATTTTTGAGTTGTAGGTGATCGACAATACTAAGGAAGACGAAGATATTTTATTTTAGTTGGTAATATGGTGTAGATTAAAGGAAAAGTATCCATTTCAATCCTAGTCGTCTTACCTTCTTTTTTGACATATACATTTAAAATGCTCATAATAGGCTTATCTTAGTACTTTTAAGCGTTTTAACAAAAAAAATATTTTTCAGTTGTGGCTGATCGACAGTACAAAAGAAGACGAAGATATTTTATTTTAGTCTGTAATGTGGTGTAGATTAAAGGAAAAGTATCCATTTCAATCCTAGTCGTCTTACCTTCTTTTTTGACATATACATTTAAAATGCTCATAATAGGCTTATCTTAGTACTTTTAAGCGTTTTAACAAAAAAAATATTTTTTAGTTGTAGCTGATCGACAGTACTAAGGAAGACGAAGATATTTTATTTTAGTCTGTAATGTGGTGTAGATTAAAGGAAAAGTATCCATTTCAATCCTAGTCGTCTTACCTTCTTTTTTGACATATACATTTAAAATGCTCATAATAGGCTTATCTTAGTACTTTTAAGCGTTTTAACAAAAAAAAATATTTTTCAGTTATAGCTGATCGACAGTACTAAGGAAGACGAAGATATTTTATTTTAGTCTGTAATGTGGTGTAGATTAAAGGAAAAGTATCCATTTCAATCCTAGTCGTCTTACCTTCTTTTTTGACATATACATTTAAAATGCTCATAATAGGCTTATCTTAGTACTTTTAAGCGTTTTAACAAATAAAAATATTTTTCAGTTATAGCTGATCGACAGTACTAAGGAAGACGAAGATATTTTATTTTAGTCTGTAATGTGGTGTAGATTAAAGGAAAAGTATCCATTTCAATCCTAGTCGTCTTACCTACTTTTTTGACATATACATTTAAAATGCTCATAATAGGCTTATCTTAGTACTTTTAAGCGTTTTAACAAAAAAAATATTTTTCAGTTGTGGCTGATCGACAGTATAAAAGAAGACGAAGATATTTTATTTTAGTCTGTAATGTGGTGTAGATTAAAGGTAAAGTATCCATTTCAATCCTAGTCGTCTTACCTTCTTTTTTGACATATACATTTAAAATGCTCATAATAGGCTTATCTTAGTACTTTTAAGCGTTTTAACAAAAAAAATATTTTTGAGTTGTAGGTGATCGACAATACTAAGGAAGACGAAGATATTTTATTTTAGTCTGTAATATGGTGTAGATTAAAGGAAAAGTATCCATTTCAATCCTAGTCGTCTTACCTTCTTTTTTGACATATACATTTAAAATGCTCATAATAGGCTTATCTTAGTACTTTTAAGCGTTTTAACAAAAAAAATATTTTTCAGTTGTGGCTGATCAACAGTACAAAAGAAGACGAAGATATTTTATTTTAGTCTGTAATGTGGTGTAGATTAAAGGAAAAGTATCCATTTCAATCCTAGTCGTCTTACCTTCTTTTTTGACATATACATTTAAAATGCTCATAATAGGCTTATCTTAGTACTTTTAAGCGTTTTAACAAAAAAAATATTTTTGAGTTGTAGGTGATCGACAATACTAAGGAAGACGAAGATATTTTATTTTAGTCTGTAATGTGGTGTAGATTAAAGGAAAAGTATCCATTTCAATCCTAGTCGTCTTACCTTCTTTTTTGACATATACATTTAAAATGCTCATAATAGGCTTATCTTAGTACTTTTAAGCGTTTTAACAATAAAAATATTTTTGAGTTGTAGCTGATCGACAGTACTAAAAAAGACGAAGATATTTTATTTTAGTCTGTAATGTGGTGTAGATTAAAGGAAAAGTATCCATTTCAATCCTAGTCGTCTTACCTTCTTTTTTGACATATACATTTAAAATGCTCATAATAGGCTTATCTTAGTACTTTTAAGCGTTTTAAAAAATAAAAATATTTTTGAGTTGTAGCTGATCGACAGGACTAAGGAAGACGAAGATATTTTATTTTAGTCTGTAATGTGGTGTAGATTAAAGGAAAAGTATCCATTTCAATCCTAGTCGTCTTACCTTCTTTTTTGACATATACATTTAAAATGCTCATAATAGGCTTATCTTAGTACTTTTAAGTTTTTTAACAAAAAAAATATTTTTGAGTTGTAGGTGATCGACAATACTAAGGAAGACGAAGATATTTTATTTTAGTCTGTAATGTGGTGTAGATTAAAGGAAAAGTATCCATTTCAATCCTAGTCGTCTTACCTTCTTTTTTGACATATACATTTAAAATGCTCATAATAGGCTTATCTTAGTACTTTTAAGCGTTTTAACAACTAAAAATATTTTTGAGTTGTAGCTGATCGACAGTACTAAGGAAGACGAAGATATTTTATTTTAGTCTGTAATGTGGTGTAGATTAAAGGAAAAGTATCCATTTCAATCCTAGTCGTCTTACCTTCTTTTTTGACATATACATTTAAAATGCTCATAATAGGCTTATCTTAGTACTTTTAAGCGTTTTAACAATAAAAATATTTTTCAGTTGTGGCTGATCGACAGTACAAAAGAAGACGAAGATATTTTATTTTAGTCTGTAATGTGGTGTAGATTAAAGGAAAAGTATCCATTTCAATCCTAGTCGTCTTACCTTTTTTTTTGACATATACATTTAAAATGCTCATAATAGGCTTATCTTAGTACTTTTAAGTGTTTTAACAATAAAAATATTTTTGAGTTGTAGGTGATCGACAATACTAAGGAAGACGAAGATATTTTATTTTAGTCTGTAATATGGTGTAGATTAAAGGAAAAGTATCCATTTCAATCCTAGTCGTCTTACCTTCTTTTTTGACATATACATTTTAAATGCTCATAATAGGCTTATCTTAGTACTTTTAAGCGTTTTAACAAAAAAAATATTTTTGAGTTGTAGCTGATCGACAGTACTAAGGAAGACGAAGATATTTTATTTTAGTCTGTAATGTGGTGTAGATTAAAGGAAAAGTATCCATTTCAATCCTAGTCGTCTTACCTTCTTTTTTGACATATACATTTAAAATGCTCATAATAGGCTTATCTTAGTACTTTTAAGCATTTTAACAAATAAAAATATTTTTGAGTTGTAGCTGATCGACAGTACTAAGGAAGACGAAGATATTTTATTTTAGTTGGTAATATGGTGTAGATTAAAGGAAAAGTATCCATTTCAATCCTAGTCGTCTTACCTTCTTTTTTGACATATACATTTAAAATGCTCATAATAGGCTTATCTTAGTACTTTTAAGCGTTTTAACAAAAAAAATATTTTTCAGTTGTGGCTGATCAACAGTACAAAAGAAGACGAAGATATTTTATTTTAGTCTGTAATGTGGTGTAGATTAAAGGAAAAGTATCCATTTCAATCCTAGTCGTCTTACCTTCTTTTTTGACATATACATTTAAAATGCTCATAATAGGCTTATCTTAGTACTTTTAAGCGTTTTAACAAAAAAAATATTTTTGAGTTGTAGGTGATCGACAATACTAAGGAAGACGAAGATATTTTATTTTAGTCTGTAATGTGGTGTAGATTAAAGGAAAAGTATCCATTTCAATCCTAGTCGTCTTACCTTCTTTTTTGACATATACATTTAAAATGCTCATAATAGGCTTATCTTAGTACTTTTAAGCGTTTTAACAATAAAAATATTTTTGAGTTGTAGCTGATCGACAGTACTAAAAAAGACGAAGATATTTTATTTTAGTCTGTAATGTGGTGTAGATTAAAGGAAAAGTATCCATTTCAATCCTAGTCGTCTTACCTTCTTTTTTGACATATACATTTAAAATGCTCATAATAGGCTTATCTTAGTACTTTTAAGCGTTTTAAAAAATAAAAATATTTTTGAGTTGTAGCTGATCGACAGGACTAAGGAAGACGAAGATATTTTATTTTAGTCTGTAATGTGGTGTAGATTAAAGGAAAAGTATCCATTTCAATCCTAGTCGTCTTACCTACTTTTTTGACATATACATTTAAAATGCTCATAATAGGCTTATCTTAGTACTTTTAAGTTTTTTAACAAAAAAAATATTTTTGAGTTGTAGGTGATCGACAATACTAAGGAAGACGAAGATATTTTATTTTAGTCTGTAATGTGGTGTAGATTAAAGGAAAAGTATCCATTTCAATCCTAGTCGTCTTACCTTCTTTTTTGACATATACATTTAAAATGCTCATAATAGGCTTATCTTAGTACTTTTAAGCGTTTTAACAACTAAAAATATTTTTGAGTTGTAGCTGATCGACAGTACTAAGGAAGACGAAGATATTTTATTTTAGTCTGTAATGTGGTGTAGATTAAAGGAAAAGTATCCATTTCAATCCTAGTCGTCTTACCTTCTTTTTTGACATATACATTTAAAATGCTCATAATAGGCTTATCTTAGTACTTTTAAGCGTTTTAACAATAAAAATATTTTTCAGTTGTGGCTGATCGACAGTACAAAAGAAGACGAAGATATTTTATTTTAGTCTGTAATGTGGTGTAGATTAAAGGAAAAGTATCCATTTCAATCCTAGTCGTCTTACCTTCTTTTTTGACATATACATTTAAAATGCTCATAATAGGCTTATCTTAGTACTTTTAAGTGTTTTAACAATAAAAATATTTTTGAGTTGTAGGTGATCGACAATACTAAGGAAGACGAAGATATTTTATTTTAGTCTGTAATATGGTGTAGATTAAAGGAAAAGTATCCATTTCAATCCTAGTCGTCTTACCTTCTTTTTTGACATATACATTTTAAATGCTCATAATAGGCTTATCTTAGTACTTTTAAGCGTTTTAACAAAAAAAATATTTTTGAGTTGTAGCTGATCGACAGTACTAAGGAAGACGAAGATATTTTATTTTAGTCTGTAATGTGGTGTAGATTAAAGGAAAAGTATCCATTTCAATCCTAGTCGTCTTACCTTCTTTTTTGACATATACATTTAAAATGCTCATAATAGGCTTATCTTAGTACTTTTAAGCATTTTAACAAATAAAAATATTTTTGAGTTGTAGCTGATCGACAGTACTAAGGAAGACGAAGATATTTTATTTTAGTCTGTAATGTGGTGTAGATTAAAGGAAAAGTATCCATTTCAATCCTAGTCGTCTTACCTTCTTTTTTGACATATACATTTAAAATGCTCATAATAGGCTTATCTTAGTACTTTTAAGTGTTTTAAAAAATAAAAATATTTTTGAGTTGTAGCTGATCGACAGTACTAAGGAAGACGAAGATATTTTATTTTAGTCTGTAATGTGGTGTAGATTAAAGGAAAAGTATCCATTTCAATCCTAGTCGTCTTACCTTCTTTTTTGACATATACATTTAAAATGCTCATAATAGGCTTATCTTAGTACTTTTAAGCGTTTTAACAAAAAAAATATTTTTGAGTTGTAGGTGATCGACAATACTAAGGAAGACGAAGATATTTTATTTTAGTCTGTAATATGGTGTAGATTAAAGGAAAAGTATCCATTTCAATCCTAGTCGTCTTACCTTCTTTTTTGACATATACATTTAAAATGCTCATAATAGGCTTATCTTAGTACTTTTAAGCGTTTTAACAATAAAAATATTTTTGAGTTGTAGCTGATCGACAGTACTAAAAAAGATGAAGATATTTTATTTTAGTCTGTAATGTGGTGTAGATTAAAGGAAAAGTATCCATTTCAATCCTAGTCGTCTTACCTTCTTTTTTGACATATACATTTAAAATGCTCATAATAGGCTTATCTTAGTACTTTTAAGCGTTTTAACAAATAAAAATATTTTTGAGTTGTAGCTGATCGACAGTACTAAGGAAGACGAAGATATTTTATTTTAGTCTGTAATGTGGTGTAGATTAAAGGAAAAGTATCCATTTCAATCCTAGTCGTCTTACCTTCTTTTTTGACATATACATTTAAAATATCATAATAGGCTTATCTTAGTACTTTTAAGCGTTTTAACAAAAAAAAATATTTTTCAGTTATAGCTGATCGACAGTACTAAGGAAGACAAAGATATTTTATTTTGGTCTGTAATGTGGTGTAGATTAAAGGAAAAGTATCCATTTCAATCCTAGTCGTCTTACCTTCTTTTTTGACATATACATTTAAAATGCTCATAATAGGCTTATCTTAGTACTTTTAAGCGTTTTAACAAAAAAAATATTTTTGAGTTGTAGGTGATCGACAATATTAAGGAAGACGAAGATATTTTATTTTAGTCTGTAATGTGGTGTAGATTAAAGGAAAAGTATCCATTTCAATCCTAGTCGTCTTACCTTCTTTTTTGACATATACATTTAAAATGCTCATAATAGGCTTATCTTAGTACTTTTAAGCGTTTTAACAATAAAAATATTTTTCAGTTGTGGCTGATCGACAGTACAAAAGAAGACGAAGATATTTTATTTTAGTCTGTAATGTGGTGTAGATTAAAGGAAAAGTATCCATTTCAATCCTAGTCGTCTTACCTTCTTTTTTGACATATACATTTAAAATGCTCATAATAGGCTTATCTTAGTACTTTTAAGCGTTTAAACAATAATTAAATAATTTTTAGTTGTAGCTGATCGACAGTACTAAGGAAGACGAAGATATTTTATTTTAGTAGGTAATGTGGTGTAGATTAAAGGAAAAGTATCCATTTCAATCCTAGTCGTCTTACCTTCTTTTTTGACATATACATTTAAAATGCTCATAATAGGCTTATCTTAGTACTTTTAAGCGTTTTAACAAAAATTAAATAATTTTTAGTTGTAGCTGATCGACAGTACTAAGGAAGACGAAGATATTTTATTTTAGTAGGTAATGTGGTGTAGATTAAAGGAAAAGTATCCATTTCAATCCTAGTCGTCTTACCTTCTTTTTTGACATATACATTTAAAATGCTCATAATAGGCTTATCTTAGTACTTTTAAGCGTTTTAAAAAAAAAATTATTTTTTAGTTGTAGCTTATCGACAGTACTAAAAAGACGAAGATATTTTATTTTAGTAGGTAATGTGGTGTAGATTAAAGGAAAAGTATCCATTTCAATCCTAGTCGTCTTACCTTCTTTTTTGACATATACATTTAAAATGCTCATAATAGGCTTATCTTAGTACTTTTAAGTGTTTTAACAAAAAAAATATTTTTAAGTTGTAGCTAATCGACAGTACTAAGGAAGACGAAGATATTTTATTTTAGTAGGTAATGTGGTGTAGATTAAAGGAAAAGTATCCATTTCAATCCTAGTCGTCTTACCTTCTTTTTTGACATATACATTTAAAATGCTCATAATAGGCTTATCTTAGTACTTTTAAGCGTTTTAACAAAAAAAATATTTTTGAGTTGTAGGTGATCGACAATACTAAGGAAGACGAAGATATTTTATTTTAGTCTGTAATGTGGTGAAGATTAAAGGAAAAGTATCCATTTCAATCCTAGTCGTCTTACCTTCTTTTTTGACATATACATTTAAAATGCTCATAATAGGCTTATCTTAGTACTTTTAAGCGTTTTAACAAAAAAAATAATTTTTTAGTTGTAGCTGATCGTCAGTACTAAGGAAGACGAAGATATTTTATTTTAGTCTGTAATGTGGTGTAGATTAAAGGAAAAGTATCCATTTCAATCCTAGTCGTCTTACCTTCTTTTTTGACATATACATTTAAAATGCTCATAATAGGCTTATCTTAGTACTTTTAAGTGTTTTAACAAAAAAAATATTTTTAAGTTGTAGCTGATCGACAGTACTAAGGAAGACGAAGATATTTTATTTTAGTAGGTAATGTGGTGTAGATTAAAGGAAAAGTATCCATTTCAATCCTAGTCGTCTTACCTTCTTTTTTGACATATACATTTAAAATGCTCATAATAGGCTTATCTTAGTACTTTTAAGCGTTTTAACAAAAATTAAATAATTTTTAGTTGTAGCTGATCGACAGTACTAAGGAAGACGAAGATATTTTATTTTAGTAGGTAATGTGGTGTAGATTAAAGGAAAAGTATCCATTTCAATCCTAGTCGTCTTACCTTCTTTTTTGACATATACATTTAAAATGCTCATAATAGGCTTATCTTAGTACTTTTAAGCGTTTTAACAAAAAAAAATATTTTTTAGTTGTAGCTGATCGTCAGTACTAAGGAAGACGAAGATATTTTATTTTAGTCTGTAATGTGGTGTAGATTAAAGGAAAAGTATCCATTTCAATCCTAGTTGTCTTACCTTCTTTTTTGACATATACATTTAAAATGCTCATAATAGGCTTATCTTAGTACTTTTAAGCGTTTTAACAAAAAAAAATATTTTTTAGTTGTAGCTTATCGACAGTACTAAAAAGACGAAGATATTTTATTTTAGTAGGTAATGTGGTGTAGATTAAAGGAAAAGTATCCATTTCAATCCTAGTCGTCTTACCTTCTTTTTTGACATATACATTTAAAATGCTCATAATAGGCTTATCTTAGTACTTTTAAGCGTTTTAACAAAAATTAAATAATTTTTAGTTGTAGCTGATCGACAGTACTAAGGAAGACGAAGATATTTTATTTTAGTCTGTAATGTGGTGTAGATTAAAGGAAAAGTATCCATTTCAATCCTAGTCGTCTTACCTTCTTTTTTGACATATACATTTAAAATGCTCATAATAGGCTTATCTTAGTACTTTTAAGTGTTTTCTAAAAAAAATATTTTTGAGTTGTAGCTGATCGTCAGTACTAAGGAAGACGAAGATATTTTATTTTAGTCTGTAATGTGGTGTAGATTAAAGGAAAAGTATCCATTTCAATCCTAGTCGTCTTACCTTCTTTTTTGACATATACATTTAAAATGCTCATAATAGGCTTATCTTAGTACTTTTAAGCGTTTTAACAATAAAAATATTTTTGAGTTGTAGCTGATCGACAGTACTAAGGAATACGAAGATATTTTATTTTAGTCTGTAATGTGGTGTAGATTAAAGGAAAAGTATCCATTTCAATCCTAGTCGTCTTACCTTCTTTTTTGACATATACATTTAAAATGCTCATAATAGGCTTATCTTAGTACTTTTAAGCGTTTTAACAAAAAAAATATTTTTTAGTTGTAGGTGATCGACAGTAATAAAGAAGACGAAGATATTTTATTTTAGTCTGTAATGTGGTGTAGATTAAAGGAAAAGTATCCATTTCAATCCTAGTCGTCTTACCTTCTTTTTTGACATATACATTTAAAATGCTCATAATAGGCTTATCTTAGTACTTTTAAGCGTTTTAACAAAAAAAATATTTTTCAGTTATAGCTGATCGACAGTACTAAAGAAGACGAAGATATTTTATTTTAGTTGGTAATATGGTGTAGATTAAAGGAAAAGTATCCATTTCAATCCTAGTCGTCTTACCTTCTTTTTTGACATATACATTTAAAATGCTCATAATAGGCTTATCTTAGTACTTTTAAGCGTTTTAACAAAAAAATATTTTTGAGTTGTAGGTGATCGACAGTACTAAAGAAGACGAAGATATTTTATTTTAGTCTGTAATATGGTGTAGATTAAAGGAAAAGTATCCATTTCAATCCTAGTCGTCTTACCTTCTTTTTTGACATATACATTTAAAATGCTCATAATAGGCTTATCTTAGTACTTTTAAGCGTTTTCTAAAAAAAAATATTTTTGAGTTGTAGGTGATCGACAGTATTAAGGAAGACGAAGATATTTTATTTTAGTCTGTAATGTGGTGTAGATTAAAGGAAAAGTATCCATTTCAATCCTAGTCGTCTTACCTACTTTTTTGACATATACATTTAAAATGCTCATAATAGGCTTATCTTAGTACTTTTAAGCGTTTTAACAAAAAAAATATTTTTGAGTTATAGCTTATCGACAGTACTAAGGAAGATGAAGATATTTTATTTTAGTAGGTAATGTGGTATAGATTAAAGGAAAAGTATCCATTTCAATCCTAGTCGTCTTACCTTCTTTTTTGACATATAAATTTAAAATGCTCATAATAGGCTTATCTTAGTACTTTTAAGCGTTTTAACAAAAAAAAAAAATTTTTAGTTGTAGCTTATCGACAGTACTAAAAAGACGAAGATATTTTATTTTAGTAGGTAATGTGGTGTAGATTAAAGGAAAAGTATCCATTTCAATCCTAGTCGTCTTACCTTCTTTTTTGACATATACATTTAAAATGCTCATAATAGGCTTATCTTAGTACTTTTAAGCGTTTTAACAAAAAAAAATATTTTTTAGTTGTAGCTGATCGTCAGTACTAAGGAAGACGAAGATATTTTATTTTAGTCTGTAATGTGGTGTAGATTAAAGGAAAAGTATCCATTTCAATCCTAGTTGTCTTACCTTCTTTTTTGACATATACATTTAAAATGCTCATAATAGGCTTATCTTAGTACTTTTAAGCGTTTTAACAAAAAAAAATATTTTTTAGTTGTAGCTTATCGACAGTACTAAAAAGACGAAGATATTTTATTTTAGTAGGTAATGTGGTGTAGATTAAAGGAAAAGTATCCATTTCAATCCTAGTCGTCTTACCTTCTTTTTTGACATATACATTTAAAATGCTCATAATAGGCTTATCTTAGTACTTTTAAGCGTTTTAACAAAAATTAAATAATTTTTAGTTGTAGCTGATCGACAGTACTAAGGAAGACGAAGATATTTTATTTTAGTCTGTAATGTGGTGTAGATTAAAGGAAAAGTATCCATTTCAATCCTAGTCGTCTTACCTTCTTTTTTGACATATACATTTAAAATGCTCATAATAGGCTTATCTTAGTACTTTTAAGTGTTTTCTAAAAAAAATATTTTTGAGTTGTAGCTGATCGTCAGTACTAAGGAAGACGAAGATATTTTATTTTAGTCTGTAATGTGGTGTAGATTAAAGGAAAAGTATCCATTTCAATCCTAGTCGTCTTACCTTCTTTTTTGACATATACATTTAAAATGCTCATAATAGGCTTATCTTAGTACTTTTAAGCGTTTTAACAATAAAAATATTTTTGAGTTGTAGCTGATCGACAGTACTAAGGAATACGAAGATATTTTATTTTAGTCTGTAATGTGGTGTAGATTAAAGGAAAAGTATCCATTTCAATCCTAGTCGTCTTACCTTCTTTTTTGACATATACATTTAAAATGCTCATAATAGGCTTATCTTAGTACTTTTAAGCGTTTTAACAAAAAAAATATTTTTTAGTTGTAGGTGATCGACAGTAATAAAGAAGACGAAGATATTTTATTTTAGTCTGTAATGTGGTGTAGATTAAAGGAAAAGTATCCATTTCAATCCTAGTCGTCTTACCTTCTTTTTTGACATATACATTTAAAATGCTCATAATAGGCTTATCTTAGTACTTTTAAGCGTTTTAACCAAAAAAATATTTTTCAGTTATAGCTGATCGACAGTACTAAAGAAGACGAAGATATTTTATTTTAGTTGGTAATATGGTGTAGATTAAAGGAAAAGTATCCATTTCAATCCTAGTCGTCTTACCTTCTTTTTTGACATATACATTTAAAATGCTCATAATAGGCTTATCTTAGTACTTTTAAGCGTTTTAACAAAAAAATATTTTTGAGTTGTAGGTGATCGACAGTACTAAAGAAGACGAAGATATTTTATTTTAGTCTGTAATATGGTGTAGATTAAAGGAAAAGTATCCATTTCAATCCTAGTCGTCTTACCTTCTTTTTTGACATATACATTTAAAATGCTCATAATAGGCTTATCTTAGTACTTTTAAGCGTTTTCTAAAAAAAAATATTTTTGAGTTGTAGGTGATCGACAGTATTAAGGAAGACGAAGATATTTTATTTTAGTCTGTAGATTAAAGGAAAAGTATCCATTTCAATCCTAGTCGTCTTACCTTCTTTTTTGACATATACATTTAAAATGCTCATAATAGGCTTATCTTAGTACTTTTAAGTGTTTTCTAAAAAAAATATTTTTGAGTTGTAGCTGATCGTCAGTACTAAGGAAGACGAAGATATTTTATTTTAGTCTGTAATGTGGTGTAGATTAAAGGAAAAGTATCCATTTCAATCCTAGTCGTCTTACCTTCTTTTTTGACATATACATTTAAAATGCTCATAATAGGCTTATCTTAGTACTTTTAAGCGTTTTAACAATAAAAATATTTTTGAGTTGTAGCTGATCGACAGTACTAAGGAATACGAAGATATTTTATTTTAGTCTGTAATGTGGTGTAGATTAAAGGAAAAGTATCCATTTCAATCCTAGTCGTCTTACCTTCTTTTTTGACATATACATTTAAAATGCTCATAATAGGCTTATCTTAGTACTTTTAAGCGTTTTAACAAAAAAAATATTTTTTAGTTGTAGGTGATCGACAGTAATAAAGAAGACGAAGATATTTTATTTTAGTCTGTAATGTGGTGTAGATTAAAGGAAAAGTATCCATTTCAATCCTAGTCGTCTTACCTTCTTTTTTGACATATACATTTAAAATGCTCATAATAGGCTTATCTTAGTACTTTTAAGCGTTTTAACCAAAAAAATATTTTTCAGTTATAGCTGATCGACAGTACTAAAGAAGACGAAGATATTTTATTTTAGTTGGTAATATGGTGTAGATTAAAGGAAAAGTATCCATTTCAATCCTAGTCGTCTTACCTTCTTTTTTGACATATACATTTAAAATGCTCATAATAGGCTTATCTTAGTACTTTTAAGCGTTTTAACAAAAAAATATTTTTGAGTTGTAGGTGATCGACAGTACTAAAGAAGACGAAGATATTTTATTTTAGTCTGTAATATGGTGTAGATTAAAGGAAAAGTATCCATTTCAATCCTAGTCGTCTTACCTTCTTTTTTGACATATACATTTAAAATGCTCATAATAGGCTTATCTTAGTACTTTTAAGCGTTTTCTAAAAAAAAATATTTTTGAGTTGTAGGTGATCGACAGTATTAAGGAAGACGAAGATATTTTATTTTAGTCTGTAATGTGGTGTAGATTAAAGGAAAAGTATCCATTTCAATCCTAGTCGTCTTACCTTCTTTTTTGACATATACATTTAAAATGCTCATAATAGGCTTATCTTAGTACTTTTAAGCGTTTTAACAATAAAAATATTTTTGCGTTGTAGCTGATCGACAGTACTAAAAAAGACGAAGATATTTTATTTTAGTCTGTAATGTGGTGTAGATTAAAGGAAAAGTATCCATTTCAATCCTAGTCGTCTTACCTTCTTTTTTGACCTATACATTTAAAATGCTCATAATAGGCTTATCTTAGTACTTTTAAGCGTTTTAACAATAAAAATATTTTTCAGTTGTGGCTGATCGACAGTACAAAAGAAGACGAAGATATTTTATTTTAGTCTGTAATGTGGTGTAGATTAAAGGAAAAGTATCCATTTCAATCCTAGTCGTCTTACCTTCTTTTTTGACATATACATTTAAAGTGCTCATAATAGGCTTATCTTAGTACTTTTAAGCGTTTTAACAAATAAAAATATTTTTCAGTTATAGCTTATCGACAGTACTAAGGAAGACGAAGATATTTTATTTTAGTAGGTAATGTGGTGTAGATTAAAGGAAAAGTATCCATTTCAATCCTAGTCGTCTTACCTTCTTTTTTGACATATACATTTAAAATGCTCATAATAGGCTTATCTTAGTACTTTTAAGCATTTTAACAATAAAAATATTTTTGAGTTGTAGCTGATCGACAGTACTAAAAAAAAACGAAGATATTTTATTTTAGTCTGTAATGTGGTGTAGATTAAAGGAAAAGTACCCATTTCAATCCTAGTCGTCTTACCTTCTTTTTTGACATATACATTTAAAATGCTCATAATAGGCTTATCTTAGTACTTTTAAGCGTTTTAACAAATAAAAATATTTTTGAGTTGTAGCTGATCGACAGTACTAAGGAAGACGAAGATATTTTATTTTAGTCTGTAATGTGGTGTAGATTAAAGGAAAAGTATCCATTTCAATCCTAGTCGTCTTACCTACTTTTTTGACATATACATTTAAAATGCTCATAATAGGCTTATCTTAGTACTTTTAAGCGTTTTAACAAAAAAAATATTTTTTAGTTGTAGGTGATCGACAGTTCTAAAGAAGACGAAGATATTTTATTTTAGTCTGTAATGTGGTGAAGATTAAAGGAAAAGTATCCATTTCAATCCTAGTCGTCTTACCTTCTTTTTTGACATATACATAAGTATCCATTTCAATCCTAGTCGTTTTACCTTCTTTTTTGACATATACATTTAAAATGCTCATAATAGGCTTATCTTAGTACTTTTAAGCGTTTTAATAAAAAAAATATTTTTCAGTTATAGCTTATCGACAGTACTAAGGAAGACGAAGATATTTTATTTTAGTAGGTAATGTGGTGTAGATTAAAGGAAAAGTATCCATTTCAATCCTAGTCGTCTTACCTTCTTTTTTGACATATACATTTAAAATGCTCATAATAGGCTTATCTTAGTACTTTTAAGCGTTTTAACAAAAAAAAATATTTTTTAGTTGTAGCTGATCGTCAGTACTAAGGAAGACGAAGATATTTTATTTTAGTCTGTAATGTGGTGTAGATTAAAGGAAAAGTATCCATTTCAATCCTAGTCGTCTTACCTACTTTTTTGACATATACATTTAAAATGCTCATAATAGGCTTATCTTAGTACTTTTAAGCGTTTTAACAAAAAAAATATTTTTCAGTTATAGCTTATCGACAGTACTAAGGAAGACGAAGATATTTTATTTTAGTAGGTAATGTGGTATAGATTAAAGGAAAAGTATCCATTTCAATCCTAGTCGTCTTACCTTCTTTTTTGACATATAAATTTAAAATGCTCATAATAGGCTTATCTTAGTACTTTTAAGCGTTTTAACAAAAAAAAATATTTTTTAGTTGTAGCTTATCAACAGTACTAAAAAGACGAAGATATTTTATTTTAGTAGGTAATGTGGTGTAGATTAAAGGAAAAGTATCCATTACAATCCTAGTCGTCTTACCTTCTTTTTTGACATATACATTTAAAATGCTCATAATAGGCTTATCTTAGTACTTTTAAGCGTTTTAACAAAAAAAATATTTTTAAGTTGTAGCTGATCGACAGTACTAAGGAAGACGAAGATATTTTATTTTAGTCTGTAATGTGGTGTAGATTAAAGGAAAAGTATCCATTTCAATCCTAGTTGTCTTACCTTCTTTTTTGACATATACATTTAAAATGCTCATAATAGGCTTATCTTAGTACTTTTAAGCGTTTTAACAAAAAAAAATATTTTTTAGTTGTAGCTTATCGACAGTACTAAAAAGACGAAGATATTTTATTTTAGTAGGTAATGTGGTGTAGATTAAAGGAAAAGTATCCATTTCAATCCTAGTCGTCTTACCTTCTTTTTTGACATATACATTTAAAATGCTCATAATAGGCTTATCTTAGTACTTTTAAGCGTTTTAACAAAAAAAATTATTTTTTAGTTGTAGCTTATCGACAGTACTAAAAAGACGAAGATATTTTATTTTAGTCTGTAATGTGGTGTAGATTAAAGGAAAAGTATCCATTTCAATCCTAGTCGTCTTACCTTCTTTTTTGACATATACATTTAAAATGCTCATAATAGGCTTATCTTAGTACTTTTAAGCGTTTTAACAAAAAAAATAATTTTTTAGTTGTAGCTGATCGTCAGTACTAAGGAAGACGAAGATATTTTATTTTAGTCTGTAATGTGGTGTAGATTAAAGGAAAAGTATCCATTTCAATCCTAGTCGTCTTACCTTCTTTTTTGACATATACATTTAAAATGCTCATAATAGGCTTATCTTAGTACTTTTAAGCGTTTTAACAAAAAAAAATATTTTTGAGTTGTAGCTGATCGACAGTACTAAGGAAGACGAAGATATTTTATTTCAGTCTGTAATGTGGTGTAGATTAAAGGAAAAGTATCCATTTCAATCCTAGTCGTCTTACCTTCTTTTTTGACATATACATTTAAAATGCTCATAATAGGCTTATCTTAGTACTTTTAAGTGTTTTAACAAAAAAAATATTTTTAAGTTGTAGCTGATCGACAGTACTAAGGAAGACGAAGATATTTTATTTTAGTAGGTAATGTTGTGTAGATTAAAGGAAAAGTATCCATTTCAATCCTAGTCGTCTTACCTTCTTTTTTGACATATACATTTAAAATGCTCATAATAGGCTTATCTTAGTACTTTTAAGCGTTTTAACAAAAAAAATTATTTTTTAGTTGTAGCTTATCGACAGTACTAAAAAGACGAAGATATTTTATTTTAGTCTGTAATGTGGTGTAGATTAAAGGAAAAGTATCCATTTCAATCCTAGTCGTCTTACCTTCTTTTTTGACATATACATTTAAAATGCTCATAATAGGCTTATCTTAGTACTTTTAAGCGTTTTAACAAAAAAAATAATTTTTTAGTTGTAGCTGATCGTCAGTACTAAGGAAGACGAAGATATTTTATTTTAGTCTGTAATGTGGTGTAGATTAAAGGAAAAGTATCCATTTCAATCCTAGTCGTCTTACCTTCTTTTTTGACATATACATTTAAAATGCTCATAATAGGCTTATCTTAGTACTTTTAAGTGTTTTAACAAAAAAAATATTTTTAAGTTGTAGCTGATCGACAGTACTAAGGAAGACGAAGATATTTTATTTTAGTAGGTAATGTGGTGTAGATTAAAGGAAAAGTATCCATTTCAATCCTAGTCGTCTTACCTTCTTTTTTGACATATACATTTAAAATGCTCATAATAGGCTTATCTTAGTACTTTTAAGCGTTTTAACAAAAATTAAATAATTTTTAGTTGTAGCTGATCGACAGTACTAAGGAAGACGAAGATATTTTATTTTAGTAGGTAATGTGGTGTAGATTAAAGGAAAAGTATCCATTTCAATCCTAGTCGTCTTACCTTCTTTTTTGACATATACATTTAAAATGCTCATAATAGGCTTATCTTAGTACTTTTAAGCGTTTTAAAAAAAAAATTATTTTTTAGTTGTAGCTTATCGACAGTACTAAAAAGACGAAGATATTTTATTTTAGTCTGTAATGTGGTGTAGATTAAAGGAAAAGTATCCATTTCAATCCTAGTCGTCTTACCTTCTTTTTTGACATATACATTTAAAATGCTCATAATAGGCTTATCTTAGTACTTTTAAGTGTTTTAACAAAAAAAATATTTTTAAGTTGTAGCTAATCGACAGTACTAAGGAAGACGAAGATATTTTATTTTAGTAGGTAATGTGGTGTAGATTAAAGGAAAAGTATCCATTTCAATCCTAGTCGTCTTACCTTCTTTTTTGACATATACATTTAAAATGCTCATAATAGGCTTATCTTAGTACTTTTAAGCGTTTTAACAAAAATTGAATAATTTTTAGTTGTAGCTGATCGACAGTACTAAGGAAGACAAAGATATTTTATTTTAGTAGGTAATGTGGTGTAGATTAAAGGAAAAGTATCCATTTCAATCCTAGTCGTCTTACCTTCTTTTTTGACATATACATTTAAAATGCTCATAATAGGCTTATCTTAGTACTTTTAAGCGTTTAAACAAAAATTAAATAATTTTTAGTTGTAGCTGATCGACAGTACTAAGGAAGACGAAGATATTTTATTTTAGTAGGTAATGTGGTGTAGATTAAAGGAAAAGTATCCATTTCAATCCTAGTCGTCTTACCTTCTTTTTTGACATATACATTTAAAATGCTCATAATAGGCTTATCTTAGTACTTTTAAGTGTTTTAACAAAAAAAAAAATTTTTTAGTTGTAGCTTATCGACAGTACTAAAAAGACGAAGATATTTTATTTTAGTCTGTAATGTGGTGTAGATTAAAGGAAAAGTATCCATTTCAATCCTAGTCGTCTTACCTTCTTTTTTGACATATACATTTTAAATGCTCATAATAGGCTTATCTTAGTACTTTTAAGTGTTTTAACAAAAAAAATATTTTTGAGTTGTAGCTGATCGACAGTACTAAGGAAGACGAAGATATTTTATTTTAGTAGGTAATGTGGTGTAGATTAAAGGAAAAGTATCCATTTCAATCCTAGTCGTCTTACCTTCTTTTTTGACATATACATTTAAAATGCTCATAATAGGCTTATCTTAGTACTTTTAAGCGTTTGAACAAAAATTAAATAATTTTTAGTTGTAGCTGATCGATAGTACTAAGGAAGACGAAGATATTTTATTTTAGTCTGTAATGTGGTGTAGATTAAAGGAAAAGTATCCATTTCAATCCTAGTCGTCTTACCTTCTTTTTTGACATATACATTTTAAATGCTCATAATAGGCTTATCTTAGTACTTTTAAGTGTTTTAACAAAAAAAAAATTTTTAAGTTGTAGCTGATCGACAGTACTAAGGAAGACGAAGATATTTTATTTTAGTAGGTAATGTGGTGTAGATTAAAGGAAAAGTATCCATTTTAATCCTAGTCGTCTTACCTTCTTTTTTGACATATACATTTTAAATGCTCATAATAGGCTTATCTTAGTACTTTTAAGTGTTTTAACAAAAAAAATATTTTTAAGTTGTAGCTGATCGACAGTACTAAGGAAGACGAAGATATTTTATTTTAGTAGGTAATGTGGTGTAGATTAAAGGAAAAGTATCCATTTCAATCCTAGTCGTCTTACCTTCTTTTTTGACATATACATTTAAAATGCTCATAATAGTCTTATCTTAGTACTTTTAAGCGTTTTAACAAAAAAAGTTATTTTTTAGTTGTAGCTTATCGACAGCACTAAAAAGACGAAGATATTTTATTTTAGTAGATAATGTTGTGTAGATTAAAGGAAAAGTATCCATTTCAATCCTAGTCGTCTTACCTTCTTTTTTGACATATACATTTAAAATGCTCATAATAGGCTTATCTTAGTACTTTTAAGCGTTTTAACAAAAAAAAATATTTTTTAGTTGTAACTGATCGTCAGTACTAAGGAAGACGAAGATATTTTATTTTAGTCTGTAATGTGGTGTAGATTAAAGGAAAAGTATCCATTTCAATCCTAGTCGTTTTACCTTCTTTTTTGACATATACATTTAAAATGCTCATAATAGGCTTATCTTAGTACTTTTAAGCGTTTTAACAAAAAAAATTATTTTTTAGTTGTAGCTTATCGACAGTACTAAAAAGACGAAGATATTTTATTTTAGTCTGTAATGTGGTGTAGATTAAAGGAAAAGTATCCATTTCAATCCTAGTCGTCTTACCTTCTTTTTTGACATATACATTTAAAATGCTCATAATAGGCTTATCTTAGTACTTTTAAGCGTTTTAACAAAAAAAAATATTTTTTAGTTGTAGCTGATCGTCAGTACTAAGGAAGACGAAGATATTTTATTTTAGTCTGTAATGTGGTGTAGATTAAAGGAAAAGTATCCATTTCAATCCTAGTCGTCTTACCTTCTTTTTTGACATATACATTTAAAATGCTCATAATAGGCTTATCTTAGTACTTTTAAGTGTTTTAACAAAAAAAATATTTTTAAGTTGTAGCTGATCGACAGTACTAAGGAAGACGAAGATATTTTATTTTAGTAGGTAATGTGGTGTAGATTAAAGGAAAAGTATCCATTTCAATCCTAGTCGTCTTACCTTCTTTTTTGACATATACATTTAAAATGCTCATAATAGGCTTATCTTAGTACTTTTAAGCGTTTTAACAAAAATTAAATAATTTTTAGTTGTAGCTGATCGACAGTACTAAGGAAGACGAAGATATTTTATTTTAGTAGGTAATGTGGTGTAGATTAAAGGAAAAGTATCCATTTCAATCCTAGTCGTCTTACCTTCTTTTTTGACATATACATTTAAAATGCTCATAATAGGCTTATCTTAGTACTTTTAAGCGTTTTAACAAAAAAAATAATTTTTTAGTTGTAGCTGATCGTCAGTACTAAGGAAGACGAAGATATTTTATTTTAGTCTGTAATGTGGTGTAGATTAAAGGAAAAGTATCCATTTCAATCCTAGTCGTCTTACCTTCTTTTTTGACATATACATTTAAAATGCTCATAATAGGCTTATCTTAGTACTTTTAAGTGTTTTAACAAAAAAAATATTTTTAAGTTGTAGCTGATCGACAGTACTAAGGAAGACGAAGATATTTTATTTTAGTAGGTAATGTGGTGTAGATTAAAGGAAAAGTATCCATTTCAATCCTAGTCGTCTTACCTTCTTTTTTGACATATACATTTAAAATGCTCATAATAGGCTTATCTTAGTACTTTTAAGCGTTTTAACAAAAATTAAATAATTTTTAGTTGTAGCTGATCGACAGTACTAAGGAAGACGAAGATATTTTATTTTAGTAGGTAATGTGGTGTAGATTAAAGGAAAAGTATCCATTTCAATCCTAGTCGTCTTACCTTCTTTTTTGACATATACATTTAAAATGCTCATAATAGGCTTATCTTAGTACTTTTAAGCGTTTTAAAAAAAAAATTATTTTTTAGTTGTAGCTTATCGACAGTACTAAAAAGACGAAGATATTTTATTTTAGTCTGTAATGTGGTGTAGATTAAAGGAAAAGTATCCATTTCAATCCTAGTCGTCTTACCTTCTTTTTTGACATATACATTTAAAATGCTCATAATAGGCTTATCTTAGTACTTTTAAGTGTTTTAACAAAAAAAATATTTTTAAGTTGTAGCTAATCGACAGTACTAAGGAAGACGAAGATATTTTATTTTAGTAGGTAATGTGGTGTAGATTAAAGGAAAAGTATCCATTTCAATCCTAGTCGTCTTACCTTCTTTTTTGACATATACATTTAAAATGCTCATAATAGGCTTATCTTAGTACTTTTAAGCGTTTTAACAAAAATTGAATAATTTTTAGTTGTAGCTGATCGACAGTACTAAGGAAGACAAAGATATTTTATTTTAGTAGGTAATGTGGTGTAGATTAAAGGAAAAGTATCCATTTCAATCCTAGTCGTCTTACCTTCTTTTTTGACATATACATTTAAAATGCTCATAATAGGCTTATCTTAGTACTTTTAAGCGTTTAAACAAAAATTAAATAATTTTTAGTTGTAGCTGATCGACAGTACTAAGGAAGACGAAGATATTTTATTTTAGTAGGTAATGTGGTGTAGATTAAAGGAAAAGTATCCATTTCAATCCTAGTCGTCTTACCTTCTTTTTTGACATATACATTTAAAATGCTCATAATAGGCTTATCTTAGTACTTTTAAGTGTTTTAACAAAAAAAAAAATTTTTTAGTTGTAGCTTATCGACAGTACTAAAAAGACGAAGATATTTTATTTTAGTCTGTAATGTGGTGTAGATTAAAGGAAAAGTATCCATTTCAATCCTAGTCGTCTTACCTTCTTTTTTGACATATACATTTTAAATGCTCATAATAGGCTTATCTTAGTACTTTTAAGTGTTTTAACAAAAAAAATATTTTTGAGTTGTAGCTGATCGACAGTACTAAGGAAGACGAAGATATTTTATTTTAGTAGGTAATGTGGTGTAGATTAAAGGAAAAGTATCCATTTCAATCCTAGTCGTCTTACCTTCTTTTTTGACATATACATTTAAAATGCTCATAATAGGCTTATCTTAGTACTTTTAAGCGTTTGAACAAAAATTAAATAATTTTTAGTTGTAGCTGATCGATAGTACTAAGGAAGACGAAGATATTTTATTTTAGTCTGTAATGTGGTGTAGATTAAAGGAAAAGTATCCATTTCAATCCTAGTCGTCTTACCTTCTTTTTTGACATATACATTTTAAATGCTCATAATAGGCTTATCTTAGTACTTTTAAGTGTTTTAACAAAAAAAAAATTTTTAAGTTGTAGCTGATCGACAGTACTAAGGAAGACGAAGATATTTTATTTTAGTAGGTAATGTGGTGTAGATTAAAGGAAAAGTATCCATTTTAATCCTAGTCGTCTTACCTTCTTTTTTGACATATACATTTTAAATGCTCATAATAGGCTTATCTTAGTACTTTTAAGTGTTTTAACAAAAAAAATATTTTTAAGTTGTAGCTGATCGACAGTACTAAGGAAGACGAAGATATTTTATTTTAGTAGGTAATGTGGTGTAGATTAAAGGAAAAGTATCCATTTCAATCCTAGTCGTCTTACCTTCTTTTTTGACATATACATTTAAAATGCTCATAATAGTCTTATCTTAGTACTTTTAAGCGTTTTAACAAAAAAAGTTATTTTTTAGTTGTAGCTTATCGACAGCACTAAAAAGACGAAGATATTTTATTTTAGTAGATAATGTTGTGTAGATTAAAGGAAAAGTATCCATTTCAATCCTAGTCGTCTTACCTTCTTTTTTGACATATACATTTAAAATGCTCATAATAGGCTTATCTTAGTACTTTTAAGCGTTTTAACAAAAAAAAATATTTTTTAGTTGTAACTGATCGTCAGTACTAAGGAAGACGAAGATATTTTATTTTAGTCTGTAATGTGGTGTAGATTAAAGGAAAAGTATCCATTTCAATCCTAGTCGTTTTACCTTCTTTTTTGACATATACATTTAAAATGCTCATAATAGGCTTATCTTAGTACTTTTAAGCGTTTTAACAAAAAAAATTATTTTTTAGTTGTAGCTTATCGACAGTACTAAAAAGACGAAGATATTTTATTTTAGTCTGTAATGTGGTGTAGATTAAAGGAAAAGTATCCATTTCAATCCTAGTCGTCTTACCTTCTTTTTTGACATATACATTTAAAATGCTCATAATAGGCTTATCTTAGTACTTTTAAGCGTTTTAACAAAAAAAAATATTTTTTAGTTGTAGCTGATCGTCAGTACTAAGGAAGACGAAGATATTTTATTTTAGTCTGTAATGTGGTGTAGATTAAAGGAAAAGTATCCATTTCAATCCTAGTCGTCTTACCTTCTTTTTTGACATATACATTTTAAATGCTCATAATAGGCTTATCTTAGTACTTTTAAGCGTTTTAACAAAAATTAAATAATTTTTAGTTGTAGCTGATCGACAGTACTAAGGAAGACGAAGATATTTTATTTTAGTAGGTAATGTGGTGTAGATTAAAGGAAAAGTATCCATTTCAATCCTAGTCGTCTTACCTTCTTTTTTGACATATACATTTAAAATGCTCATAATAGGCTTATCTTAGTACTTTTAAGCGTTTTAACAAAAAAAAATATTTTTTAGTTGTAACTGATCGTCAGTACTAAGGAAGACGAAGATATTTTATTTTAGTCTGTAATGTGGTGTAGATTAAAGGAAAAGTATCCATTTCAATCCTAGTCGTTTTACCTTCTTTTTTGACATATACATTTAAAATGCTCATAATAGGCTTATCTTAGTACTTTTAAGCGTTTTAACAAAAAAAATTATTTTTTAGTTGTAGCTTATCGACAGTACTAAAAAGACGAAGATATTTTATTTTAGTCTGTAATGTGGTGTAGATTAAAGGAAAAGTATCCATTTCAATCCTAGTCGTCTTACCTTCTTTTTTGACATATACATGTAAAATGCTCATAATAGGCTTATCTTAGTACTTTTAAGCGTTTTAACAAAAAAAAATATTTTTTAGTTGTAGCTGATCGTCAGTACTAAGGAAGACGAAGATATTTTATTTTAGTCTGTAATGTGGTGTAGATTAAAGGAAAAGTATCCATTTCAATCCTAGTCGTCTTACCTTCTTTTTTGACATATACATTTTAAATGCTCATAATAGGCTTATCTTAGTACTTTTAAGCGTTTTAACAAAAATTAAATAATTTTTAGTTGTAGCTGATCGACAGTACTAAGGAAGACGAAGATATTTTATTTTAGTAGGTAATGTGGTGTAGATTAAAGGAAAAGTATCCATTTCAATCCTAGTCGTCTTACCTTCTTTTTTGACATATACATTTAAAATGCTCATAATAGGCTTATCTTAGTACTTTTAAGCGTTTTAACCAAAAAAATATTTTTCAGTTATAGCTGATCGACAGCACTAAAGAAGACGAAGATATTTTATTTTAGTTGGTAATATGGTGTAGATTAAAGGAAAAGTATCCATTTCAATCCTAGTCGTCTTACCTTCTTTTTTGACATATACATTTAAAATGCTCATAATAGGCTTATCTTAGTACTTTTAAGCGTTTTAACAAAAAAATATTTTTGAGTTGTAGGTGATCGACAGTACTAAAGAAGACGAAGATATTTTATTTTAGTCTGTAATATGGTGTAGATTAAAGGAAAAGTATCCATTTCAATCCTAGTCGTCTTACCTTCTTTTTTGACATATACATTTAAAATGCTCATAATAGGCTTATCTTAGTACTTTTAAGCGTTTTCTAAAAAAAAATATTTTTGAGTTGTAGGTGATCGACAGTATTAAGGAAGACGAAGATATTTTATTTTAGTCTGTAATGTGGTGTAGATTAAAGGAAAAGTATCCATTTCAATCCTAGTCGTCTTACCTTCTTTTTTGACATATACATTTAAAATGCTCATAATAGGCTTATCTTAGTACTTTTAAGCGTTTTAACAATAAAAATATTTTTGAGTTGTAGCTGATCGACAGTACTAAAAAAGACGAAGATATTTTATTTTAGTCTGTAATGTGGTGTAGATTAAAGGAAAAGTATCCATTTCAATCCTAGTCGTCTTACCTTCTTTTTTGACCTATACATTTAAAATGCTCATAATAGGCTTATCTTAGTACTTTTAAGCGTTTTAACAATAAAAATATTTTTCAGTTGTGGCTGATCGACAGTACAAAAGAAGACGAAGATATTTTATTTTAGTCTGTAATGTGGTGTAGATTAAAGGAAAAGTATCCATTTCAATCCTAGTCGTCTTACCTTCTTTTTTGACATATACATTTAAAGTGCTCATAATAGGCTTATCTTAGTACTTTTAAGCGTTTTAACAAATAAAAATATTTTTCAGTTATAGCTTATCGACAGTACTAAGGAAGACGAAGATATTTTATTTTAGTAGGTAATGTGGTGTAGATTAAAGGAAAAGTATCCATTTCAATCCTAGTCGTCTTACCTTCTTTTTTGACATATACATTTAAAATGCTCATAATAGGCTTATCTTAGTACTTTTAAGCATTTTAACAATAAAAATATTTTTGAGTTGTAGCTGATCGACAGTACTAAAAAAAAACGAAGATATTTTATTTTAGTCTGTAATGTGGTGTAGATTAAAGGAAAAGTACCCATTTCAATCCTAGTCGTCTTACCTTCTTTTTTGACATATACATTTAAAATGCTCATAATAGGCTTATCTTAGTACTTTTAAGCGTTTTAACAAATAAAAATATTTTTGAGTTGTAGCTGATCGACAGTACTAAGGAAGACGAAGATATTTTATTTTAGTCTGTAATGTGGTGTAGATTAAAGGAAAAGTATCCATTTCAATCCTAGTCGTCTTACCTACTTTTTTGACATATACATTTAAAATGCTCATAATAGGCTTATCTTAGTACTTTTAAGCGTTTTAACAAAAAAAATATTTTTTAGTTGTAGGTGATCGACAGTTCTAAAGAAGACGAAGATATTTTATTTTAGTCTGTAATGTGGTGAAGATTAAAGGAAAAGTATCCATTTCAATCCTAGTCGTCTTACCTTCTTTTTTGACATATACATTTTAAATGCTCATAATAGGCTTATCTTAGTACTTTTAAGTGTTTTAACAAAAAAAATATTTTTAAGTTGTAGCTGATCGACAGTACTAAGGAAGACGAAGATATTTTATTTTAGTAGGTAATGTGGTGTAGATTAAAGGAAAAGTATCCATTTCAATCCTAGTCGTCTTACCTTCTTTTTTGACATATACATTTAAAATGCTCATAATAGGCTTATCTTAGTACTTTTAAGCGTTTTAACAAAAAAAATATTTTTAAGTTGTAGCTGATCGACAGTACTAAGGAAGACGAAGATATTTTATTTTAGTAGGTAATATGGTGTAGATTAAAGGAAAAGTATCCATTTCAATCCTAGTCGTCTTACCTTCTTTTTTGACATATACATTTAAAATGCTCATAATAGGCTTATCTTAGTACTTTTAAGCGTTTTAACAAAAAAAAATATTTTTGAGTTGTAGCTGATCGACAGTACTAAGGAAGACGAAGATATTTTATTTCAGTCTGTAATGTGGTGTAGATTAAAGGAAAAGTATCCATTTCAATCCTAGTCGTCTTACCTTCTTTTTTGACATATACATTTAAAATGCTCATAATAGGCTTATCTTAGTACTTTTAAGCGTTTTAACAAAAATTAAATAATTTTTAGTTGTAGCTGATCGACAGTACTAAGGAAGACGAAGATATTTTATTTTAGTAGGTAATGTTGTGTAGATTAAAGGAAAAGTATCCATTTCAATCCTAGTCGTCTTACCTTCTTTTTTGACATATACATTTAAAATGCTCATAATAGGCTTATCTTAGTACTTTTAAGCGTTTTAACAAAAAAAATTATTTTTTAGTTGTAGCTTATCGACAGTACTAAAAAGACGAAGATATTTTATTTTAGTCTGTAATGTGGTGTAGATTAAAGGAAAAGTATCCATTTCAATCCTAGTCGTCTTACCTTCTTTTTTGACATATACATTTAAAATGCTCATAATAGGCTTATCTTAGTACTTTTAAGCGTTTTAACAAAAAAAATAATTTTTTAGTTGTAGCTGATCGTCAGTACTAAGGAAGACGAAGATATTTTATTTTAGTCTGTAATGTGGTGTAGATTAAAGGAAAAGTATCCATTTCAATCCTAGTCGTCTTACCTTCTTTTTTGACATATACATTTAAAATGCTCATAATAGGCTTATCTTAGTACTTTTAAGTGTTTTAACAAAAAAAATATTTTTAAGTTGTAGCTGATCGACAGTACTAAGGAAGACGAAGATATTTTATTTTAGTAGGTAATATGGTGTAGATTAAAGGAAAAGTATCCATTTCAATCCTAGTCGTCTTACCTTCTTTTTTGACATATACATTTAAAATGCTCATAATAGGCTTATCTTAGTACTTTTAAGCGTTTTAACAAAAAAAAATATTTTTGAGTTGTAGCTGATCGACAGTACTAAGGAAGACGAAGATATTTTATTTCAGTCTGTAATGTGGTGTAGATTAAAGGAAAAGTATCCATTTCAATCCTAGTCGTCTTACCTTCTTTTTTGACATATACATTTAAAATGCTCATAATAGGCTTATCTTAGTACTTTTAAGCGTTTTAACAAAAATTAAATAATTTTTAGTTGTAGCTGATCGACAGTACTAAGGAAGACGAAGATATTTTATTTTAGTAGGTAATGTTGTGTAGATTAAAGGAAAAGTATCCATTTCAATCCTAGTCGTCTTACCTTCTTTTTTGACATATACATTTAAAATGCTCATAATAGGCTTATCTTAGTACTTTTAAGCGTTTTAACAAAAAAAATTATTTTTTAGTTGTAGCTTATCGACAGTACTAAAAAGACGAAGATATTTTATTTTAGTCTGTAATGTGGTGTAGATTAAAGGAAAAGTATCCATTTCAATCCTAGTCGTCTTACCTTCTTTTTTGACATATACATTTAAAATGCTCATAATAGGCTTATCTTAGTACTTTTAAGCGTTTTAACAAAAAAAATAATTTTTTAGTTGTAGCTGATCGTCAGTACTAAGGAAGACGAAGATATTTTATTTTAGTCTGTAATGTGGTGTAGATTAAAGGAAAAGTATCCATTTCAATCCTAGTCGTCTTACCTTCTTTTTTGACATATACATTTAAAATGCTCATAATAGGCTTATCTTAGTACTTTTAAGTGTTTTAACAAAAAAAATATTTTTAAGTTGTAGCTGATCGACAGTACTAAGGAAGACGAAGATATTTTATTTTAGTAGGTAATGTGGTGTAGATTAAAGGAAAAGTATCCATTTCAATCCTAGTCGTCTTACCTTCTTTTTTGACATATACATTTAAAATGCTCATAATAGGCTTATCTTAGTACTTTTAAGCGTTTTAACAAAAATTAAATAATTTTTAGTTGTAGCTGATCGACAGTACTAAGGAAGACGAAGATATTTTATTTTAGTCTGTAATGTGGTGTAGATTAAAGGAAAAGTATCCATTTCAATCCTAGTCGTCTTACCTTCTTTTTTGACATATACATTTAAAATGCTCATAATAGGCTTATCTTAGTACTTTTAAGCGTTTTAAAAAAAAAATTATTTTTTAGTTGTAGCTTATCGACAGTACTAAAAAGACGAAGATATTTTATTTTAGTCTGTAATGTGGTGTAGATTAAAGGAAAAGTATCCATTTCAATCCTAGTCGTCTTACCTTCTTTTTTGACATATACATTTAAAATGCTCATAATAGGCTTATCTTAGTACTTTTAAGTGTTTTAACAAAAAAAATATTTTTAAGTTGTAGCTAATCGACAGTACTAAGGAAGACGAAGATATTTTATTTTAGTAGGTAATGTGGTGTAGATTAAAGGAAAAGTATCCATTTCAATCCTAGTCGTCTTACCTTCTTTTTTGACATATACATTTAAAATGCTCATAATAGGCTTATCTTAGTACTTTTAAGCGTTTTAACAAAAATTGAATAATTTTTAGTTGTAGCTGATCGACAGTACTAAGGAAGACAAAGATATTTTATTTTAGTAGGTAATGTGGTGTAGATTAAAGGAAAAGTATCCATTTCAATCCTAGTCGTCTTACCTTCTTTTTTGACATATACATTTAAAATGCTCATAATAGGCTTATCTTAGTACTTTTAAGCGTTTAAACAAAAATTAAATAATTTTTAGTTGTAGCTGATCGACAGTACTAAGGAAGACGAAGATATTTTATTTTAGTAGGTAATGTGGTGTAGATTAAAGGAAAAGTATCCATTTCAATCCTAGTCGTCTTACCTTCTTTTTTGACATATACATTTAAAATGCTCATAATAGGCTTATCTTAGTACTTTTAAGTGTTTTAACAAAAAAAAAAATTTTTTAGTTGTAGCTTATCGACAGTACTAAAAAGACGAAGATATTTTATTTTAGTAGGTAATGTGGTGTAGATTAAAGGAAAAGTATCCATTTCAATCCTAGTCGTCTTACCTTCTTTTTTGACATATACATTTTAAATGCTCATAATAGGCTTATCTTAGTACTTTTAAGTGTTTTAACAAAAAAAATATTTTTGAGTTGTAGCTGATCGACAGTACTAAGGAAGACGAAGATATTTTATTTTAGTAGGTAATGTGGTGTAGATTAAAGGAAAAGTATCCATTTCAATCCTAGTCGTCTTACCTTCTTTTTTGACATATACATTTAAAATGCTCATAATAGGCTTATCTTAGTACTTTTAAGCGTTTGAACAAAAATTAAATAATTTTTAGTTGTAGCTGATCGATAGTACTAAGGAAGACGAAGATATTTTATTTTAGTCTGTAATGTGGTGTAGATTAAAGGAAAAGTATCCATTTCAATCCTAGTCGTCTTACCTTCTTTTTTGACATATACATTTTAAATGCTCATAATAGGCTTATCTTAGTACTTTTAAGTGTTTTAACAAAAAAAATATTTTTAAGTTGTAGCTGATCGACAGTACTAAGGAAGACGAAGATATTTTATTTTAGTAGGTAATGTGGTGTAGATTAAAGGAAAAGTATTCATTTTAATCCTAGTCGTCTTACCTTCTTTTTTGACATATACATTTTAAATGCTCATAATAGGCTTATCTTAGTACTTTTAAGTGTTTTAACAAAAAAAATATTTTTAAGTTGTAGCTGATCGACAGTACTAAGGAAGACGAAGATATTTTATTTTAGTAGGTAATGTGGTGTAGATTAAAGGAAAAGTATCCATTTCAATCCTAGTCGTCTTACCTTCTTTTTTGACATATACATTTAAAATGCTCATAATAGTCTTATCTTAGTACTTTTAAGCGTTTTAACAAAAAAAGTTATTTTTTAGTTGTAGCTTATCGACAGCACTAAAAAGACGAAGATATTTTATTTTAGTAGATAATGTTGTGTAGATTAAAGGAAAAGTATCCATTTCAATCCTAGTCGTCTTACCTTCTTTTTTGACATATACATTTAAAATGCTCATAATAGGCTTATCTTAGTACTTTTAAGCGTTTTAACAAAAAAAAATATTTTTTAGTTGTAACTGATCGTCAGTACTAAGGAAGACGAAGATATTTTATTTTAGTCTGTAATGTGGTGTAGATTAAAGGAAAAGTATCCATTTCAATCCTAGTCGTTTTACCTTCTTTTTTGACATATACATTTAAAATGCTCATAATAGGCTTATCTTAGTACTTTTAAGCGTTTTAACAAAAAAAATTATTTTTTAGTTGTAGCTTATCGACAGTACTAAAAAGACGAAGATATTTTATTTTAGTCTGTAATGTGGTGTAGATTAAAGGAAAAGTATCCATTTCAATCCTAGTCGTCTTACCTACTTTTTTGACATATACATTTAAAATGCTCATAATAGGCTTATCTTAGTACTTTTAAGCGTTTTAACAAAAATTGAATAATTTTTAGTTGTAGCTGATCGACAGTACTAAGGAAGACAAAGATATTTTATTTTAGTAGGTAATGTGGTGTAGATTAAAGGAAAAGTATCCATTTCAATCCTAGTCGTCTTACCTTCTTTTTTGACATATACATTTAAAATGCTCATAATAGGCTTATCTTAGTACTTTTAAGCGTTTAAACAAAAATTAAATAATTTTTAGTTGTAGCTGATCGACAGTACTAAGGAAGACGAAGATATTTTATTTTAGTAGGTAATGTGGTGTAGATTAAAGGAAAAGTATCCATTTCAATCCTAGTCGTCTTACCTTCTTTTTTGACATATACATTTAAAATGCTCATAATAGGCTTATCTTAGTACTTTTAAGTGTTTTAACAAAAAAAAAAATTTTTTAGTTGTAGCTTATCGACAGTACTAAAAAGACGAAGATATTTTATTTTAGTAGGTAATGTGGTGTAGATTAAAGGAAAAGTATCCATTTCAATCCTAGTCGTCTTACCTTCTTTTTTGACATATACATTTTAAATGCTCATAATAGGCTTATCTTAGTACTTTTAAGTGTTTTAACAAAAAAAATATTTTTGAGTTGTAGCTGATCGACAGTACTAAGGAAGACGAAGATATTTTATTTTAGTAGGTAATGTGGTGTAGATTAAAGGAAAAGTATCCATTTCAATCCTAGTCGTCTTACCTTCTTTTTTGACATATACATTTAAAATGCTCATAATAGGCTTATCTTAGTACTTTTAAGCGTTTGAACAAAAATTAAATAATTTTTAGTTGTAGCTGATCGATAGTACTAAGGAAGACGAAGATATTTTATTTTAGTCTGTAATGTGGTGTAGATTAAAGGAAAAGTATCCATTTCAATCCTAGTCGTCTTACCTTCTTTTTTGACATATACATTTTAAATGCTCATAATAGGCTTATCTTAGTACTTTTAAGTGTTTTAACAAAAAAAATATTTTTAAGTTGTAGCTGATCGACAGTACTAAGGAAGACGAAGATATTTTATTTTAGTAGGTAATGTGGTGTAGATTAAAGGAAAAGTATTCATTTTAATCCTAGTCGTCTTACCTTCTTTTTTGACATATACATTTTAAATGCTCATAATAGGCTTATCTTAGTACTTTTAAGTGTTTTAACAAAAAAAATATTTTTAAGTTGTAGCTGATCGACAGTACTAAGGAAGACGAAGATATTTTATTTTAGTAGGTAATGTGGTGTAGATTAAAGGAAAAGTATCCATTTCAATCCTAGTCGTCTTACCTTCTTTTTTGACATATACATTTAAAATGCTCATAATAGTCTTATCTTAGTACTTTTAAGCGTTTTAACAAAAAAAGTTATTTTTTAGTTGTAGCTTATCGACAGCACTAAAAAGACGAAGATATTTTATTTTAGTAGATAATGTTGTGTAGATTAAAGGAAAAGTATCCATTTCAATCCTAGTCGTCTTACCTTCTTTTTTGACATATACATTTAAAATGCTCATAATAGGCTTATCTTAGTACTTTTAAGCGTTTTAACAAAAAAAAATATTTTTTAGTTGTAACTGATCGTCAGTACTAAGGAAGACGAAGATATTTTATTTTAGTCTGTAATGTGGTGTAGATTAAAGGAAAAGTATCCATTTCAATCCTAGTCGTTTTACCTTCTTTTTTGACATATACATTTAAAATGCTCATAATAGGCTTATCTTAGTACTTTTAAGCGTTTTAACAAAAAAAATTATTTTTTAGTTGTAGCTTATCGACAGTACTAAAAAGACGAAGATATTTTATTTTAGTCTGTAATGTGGTGTAGATTAAAGGAAAAGTATCCATTTCAATCCTAGTCGTCTTACCTTCTTTTTTGACATATACATTTAAAATGCTCATAATAGGCTTATCTTAGTACTTTTAAGCGTTTTAACAAAAAAAAATATTTTTTAGTTGTAGCTGATCGTCAGTACTAAGGAAGACGAAGATATTTTATTTTAGTCTGTAATGTGGTGTAGATTAAAGGAAAAGTATCCATTTCAATCCTAGTCGTCTTACCTTCTTTTTTGACATATACATTTTAAATGCTCATAATAGGCTTATCTTAGTACTTTTAAGCGTTTTAACAAAAATTAAATAATTTTTAGTTGTAGCTGATCGACAGTACTAAGGAAGACGAAGATATTTTATTTTAGTAGGTAATGTGGTGTAGATTAAAGGAAAAGTATCCATTTCAATCCTAGTCGTCTTACCTTCTTTTTTGACATATACATTTAAAATGCTCATAATAGGCTTATCTTAGTACTTTTAAGCGTTTTAACAAAAAAAAATATTTTTTAGTTGTAACTGATCGTCAGTACTAAGGAAGACGAAGATATTTTATTTTAGTCTGTAATGTGGTGTAGATTAAAGGAAAAGTATCCATTTCAATCCTAGTCGTTTTACCTTCTTTTTTGACATATACATTTAAAATGCTCATAATAGGCTTATCTTAGTACTTTTAAGCGTTTTAACAAAAAAAATTATTTTTTAGTTGTAGCTTATCGACAGTACTAAAAAGACGAAGATATTTTATTTTAGTCTGTAATGTAGTGTAGATTAAAGGAAAAGTATCCATTTCAATCCTAGTCGTCTTACCTTCTTTTTTGACATATACATGTAAAATGCTCATAATAGGCTTATCTTAGTACTTTTAAGCGTTTTAACAAAAAAAAATATTTTTTAGTTGTAGCTGATCGTCAGTACTAAGGAAGACGAAGATATTTTATTTTAGTCTGTAATGTGGTGTAGATTAAAGGAAAAGTATCCATTTCAATCCTAGTCGTCTTACCTTCTTTTTTGACATATACATTTTAAATGCTCATAATAGGCTTATCTTAGTACTTTTAAGCGTTTTAACAAAAATTAAATAATTTTTAGTTGTAGCTGATCGACAGTACTAAGGAAGACGAAGATATTTTATTTTAGTAGGTAATGTGGTGTAGATTAAAGGAAAAGTATCCATTTCAATCCTAGTCGTCTTACCTTCTTTTTTGACATATACATTTAAAATGCTCATAATAGGCTTATCTTAGTACTTTTAAGCGTTTTAACAAAAAAAATTATTTTTTAGTTGTAGCTTATCGACAGTACTAAAAAGACGAAGATATTTTATTTTAGTCTGTAATGTGGTGTAGATTAAAGGAAAAGTATCCATTTCAATCCTAGTCGTCTTACCTTCTTTTTTGACATATACATTTAAAATGCTCATAATAGGCTTATCTTAGTACTTTTAAGCGTTTTAACAAAAAAAAAAATTTTTTAGTTGTAGCTGATCGTCAGTACTAAGGAAGACGAAGATATTTTATTTTAGTCTGTAATGTGGTGTAGATTAAAGGAAAAGTATCCATTTCAATCCTAGTCGTCTTACCTTCTTTTTTGACATATACATTTTAAATGCTCATAATAGGCTTATCTTAGTACTTTTAAGTGTTTTAACAAAAAAAATATTTTTAAGTTGTAGCTGATCGACAGTACTAAGGAAGACGAAGATATTTTATTTTAGTAGGTAATGTGGTGTAGATTAAAGGAAAAGTATCCATTTCAATCCTAGTCGTCTTACCTTCTTTTTTGACATATACATTTAAAATGCTCATAATAGGCTTATCTTAGTACTTTTAAGCGTTTTAACAAAAAAAAATATTTTTTAGTTGTAGCTGATCATCAGTACTAAGGAAGACGAAGATATTTTATTTTAGTAGGTAATGTGGTGTAGATTAAAGGAAAAGTATCCATTTCAATCCTAGTCGTCTTACCTTCTTTTTTGACATATACATTTAAAATGCTCATAATAGGCTTATCTTAGTACTTTTAAGCGTTTTAACAAAAAAAATTATTTTTTAGTTGTAGCTTATCGACAGTACTAAAAAGACGAAGATATTTTATTTTAGTCTGTAATGTGGTGTAGATTAAAGGAAAAGTATCCATTTCAATCCTAGTCGTCTTACCTTCTTTTTTGACATATACATTTAAAATGCTCATAATAGGCTTATCTTAGTACTTTTAAGCGTTTTAACAAAAAAAATTATTTTTTAGTTGTAGCTTATCGACAGTACTAAAAAGACGAAGATATTTTATTTTAGTCTGTAATGTGGTGTAGATTAAAGGAAAAGTATCCATTTCAATCCTAGTCGTCTTACCTTCTTTTTTGACATATACATTTAAAATGCTCATAATAGGCTTATCTTAGTACTTTTAAGTGTTTTAACAAAAAAAATATTTTTAAGTTGTAGCTGATCGACAGTACTAAGGAAGACGAAGATATTTTATTTTAGTAGGTAATGTGGTGTAGATTAAAGGAAAAGTATCCATTTCAATCCTAGTCGTCTTACCTTCTTTTTTGACATATACATTTAAAATGCTCATAATAGGCTTATCTTAGTACTTTTAAGCGTTTTAACAAAAATTAAATAATTTTTAGTTGTAGCTGATCGACAGTACTAAGGAAGACGAAGATATTTTATTTTAGTAGGTAATGTGGTGTAGATTAAAGGAAAAGTATCCATTTCAATCCTAGTCGTCTTACCTTCTTTTTTGACATATACATTTAAAATGCTCATAATAGGCTTATCTTAGTACTTTTAAGCGTTTTAACAAAAAAAATTATTTTTTAGTTGTAGCTTATCGACAGTACTAAAAAGACGAAGATATTTTATTTTAGTCTGTAATGTGGTGTAGATTAAAGGAAAAGTATCCATTTCAATCCTAGTCGTCTTACCTTCTTTTTTGACATATACATTTAAAATGCTCATAATAGGCTTATCTTAGTACTTTTAAGTGTTTTAACAAAAAAAATATTTTTAAGTTGTAGCTAATCGACAGTACTAAGGAAGACGAAGATATTTTATTTTAGTCTGTAATGTGGTGTAGATTAAAGGAAAAGTATCCATTTCAATCCTAGTCGTCTTACCTTCTTTTTTGACATATACATTTAAAATGCTCATAATAGGCTTATCTTAGTACTTTTAAGCGTTTTAACAAAAATTAAATAATTTTTAGTTGTAGCTGATCGACAGTACTAAGGAAGACAAAGATATTTTATTTTAGTAGGTAATGTGGTGTAGATTAAAGGAAAAGTATCCATTTCAATCCTAGTCGTCTTACCTTCTTTTTTGACATATACATTTAAAATGCTCATAATAGGCTTATCTTAGTACTTTTAAGCGTTTTAACAAAAAAAATAATTTTTTAGTTGTAGCTGATCGTCAGTACTAAGGAAGACGAAGATATTTTATTTTAGTCTGTAATGTGGTGTAGATTAAAGGAAAAGTATCCATTTCAATCCTAGTCGTCTTACCTTCTTTTTTGACATATACATTTAAAATGCTCATAATAGGCTTATCTTAGTACTTTTAAGTGTTTTAACAAAAAAAATATTTTTAAGTTGTAGCTGATCGACAGTACTAAGGAAGACGAAGATATTTTATTTTAGTAGGTAATGTGGTGTAGATTAAAGGAAAAGTATCCATTTCAATCCTAGTCGTCTTACCTTCTTTTTTGACATATACATTTAAAATGCTCATAATAGGCTTATCTTAGTACTTTTAAGCGTTTTAACAAAAAAAAATATTTTTTAGTTGTAGCTAATCGTCAGTACTAAGGAAGACGAAGATATTTTATTTTAGTCTGTAATGTGGTGTAGATTAAAGGAAAAGTATCCATTTCAATCCTAGTCGTCTTACCTTCTTTTTTGACATATACATTTAAAATGCTCATAATAGGCTTATCTTAGTACTTTTAAGTGTTTTAACAAAAAAAATATTTTTAAGTTGTAGCTAATCGACAGTACTAAGGAAGACGAAGATATTTTATTTTAGTAGGTAATGTGGTGTAGATTAAAGGAAAAGTATCCATTTCAATCCTAGTCGTCTTACCTTCTTTTTTGACATATACATTTAAAATGCTCATAATAGGCTTATCTTAGTACTTTTAAGTGTTTTAACAAAAAAAATATTTTTAAGTTGTAGCTAATCGACAGTACTAAGGAAGACGAAGATATTTTATTTTAGTAGGTAATGTGGTGTAGATTAAAGGAAAAGTATCCATTTCAATCCTAGTCGTCTTACCTTCTTTTTTGACATATACATTTAAAATGCTCATAATAGGCTTATCTTAGTACTTTTAAGCGTTTTAACAAAAATTAAATAATTTTTAGTAGTAGCTGATCGACAGTACTAAGGAAGACGAAGATATTTTATTTTAGTAGGTAATGTGGTGTAGATTAAAGGAAAAGTATCCATTTCAATCCTAGTCGTCTTACCTTCTTTTTTGACATATACATTTAAAATGCTCATAATAGGCTTATCTTAGTACTTTTAAGCGTTTTAACAAAAAAAATATTTTTGAGTTGTAGGTGATCGACAGTACTAAGGAAGACGAAGATATTTTATTTTAGTCTGTAATGTGGTGTAGATTAAAGGAAAAGTATCCATTTCAATCCTAGTCGTCTTACCTTCTTTTTTGACATATACATTTAAAATGCTCATAATAGGCTTATCTTAGTACTTTTAAGCGTTTTAACAAAAAAAAATATTTTTTAGTTGTAGCTAATCGTCAGTACTAAGGAAGACGAAGATATTTTATTTTAGTCTGTAATGTGGTGTAGATTAAAGGAAAAGTATCCATTTCAATCCTAGTCGTCTTACCTTCTTTTTTGACATATACATTTAAAATGCTCATAATAGGCTTATCTTAGTACTTTTAAGCGTTTTAACAAAAAAAATATTTTTAAGTTGTAGCTGATCGACAGTACTAAGGAAGACGAAGATATTTTATTTTAGTAGGTAATGTGGTGTAGATTAAAGGAAAAGTATCCATTTCAATCCTAGTCGTCTTACCTTCTTTTTTGACATATACATTTAAAATGCTCATAATAGGCTTATCTTAGTACTTTTAAGCGTTTTAACAAAAAAAGTTATTTTTTAGTTGTAGCTTATCGACAGCACTGAAAAGACGAAGATATTTTATTTTAGTAGATAATGTTGTGTAGATTAAAGGAAAAGTATCCATTTCAATCCTAGTCGTCTTACCTTCTTTTTTGACATATACATTTAAAATGCTCATAATAGGCTTATCTTAGTACTTTTAAGCGTTTTAACAAAAAAAATATTTTTCAGTTGTGGCTGATCGACAGTACAAAAGAAGACGAAGATATTTTATTTTAGTCTGTAATGTGGTGTAGATTAAAGGAAAAGTATCCATTTCAATCCTAGTCGTCTTACCTTCTTTTTTGACATATACATTTAAAATGCTCATAATAGGCTTATCTTAGTACTTTTAAGCGTTTTAACAAAAAAAATATTTTTTAGTTGTAGGTGATCGACAGTTCTAAAGAAGACGAAGATATTTTATTTTAGTTGGTAATATGGTGTAGATTAAAGGAAAAGTATCCATTTCAATCCTAGTCGTCTTACCTTCTTTTTTGACATATACATTTAAAATGCTCATAATAGGCTTATCTTAGTACTTTTAAGCGTTTTCTAAAAAAAAATATTTTTGAGTTGTAGGTGATCGACAGTACTAAGGAAGACGAAGATATTTTATTTTAGTAGGTAATGTGGTGTAGATTAAAGGAAAAGTATCCATTTCAATCCTAGTCGTCTTACCTTCTTTTTTGACATATACATTTAAAATGCTCATAATAGGCTTATCTTAGTACTTTTAAGCGTTTTAACAAAAAAAATATTTTTTAGTTGTAGCTGATCGACAGTACTAAGGAAGACGAAGATATTTTATTTTAGTCTGTAATGTGGTGTAGATTAAAGGAAAAGTATCCATTTCAATCCTAGTCGTCTTACCTTCTTTTTTGACATATACATTTAAAATGCTCATAATAGGCTTATCTTAGTACGTTTAAGCGTTTTAACAAAAAAAATATTTTTCAGTTGTAGCTGATCGACAGTACTAAGAAAGACGAAGATATTTTATTTTAGTAGATAATGTTGTTTAGATTAAAGGAAAAGTATCCATTTCAATCCTAGTCGTCTTACCTTCTTTTTTGACATATACATTTAAAATGCTCATAATAGGCTTATCTTAGTACTTTTAAGCGTTTTAACAAAAAAAATAGTTTTGAGTTGTAGGTGATCGACAGTACTAAGGAAGACGAAGATATTTTATTTTAGTCTGTAATGTGGTGTAGATTAAAGGTAAAGTATCCATTTCAATCCTAGTCGTCTTACCTTCTTTTTTGACATATACATTTAAAGTGCTCATAATAGGCTTATCTTAGTACTTTTAAGTGTTTTCTAAAAAAAAATATTTTTTAGTTATAGCTTATCGACAGTACTAAGGAAGACGAAGATATTTTATTTTAGTCTGTAATGTGGTGTAGATTAAAGGAAAAGTATCCATTTCAATCCTAGTCGTCTTACCTTCTTTTTTGACATATACATTTAAAATGCTCATAATAGGCTTATCTTAGTACTTTTAAGCGTTTTAACAAAAAAAATATTTTTGAGTTGTAGGTGATCGACAGTACTAAGGAAGACGAAGATATTTTATTTTAGTTTGTAATGTGGTGTAGATTAAAGGAAAAGTATCCATTTCAATCCTAGTCGTCTTACCTTCTTTTTTGACATATACATTTAAAATGCTCATAATAGGCTTATCTTAGTACTTTTAAGCGTTTTAACAAAAAAAAATATTTTTGAGTTGTAGCTGATCGTCAGTACTAAGGAAGACGAAGATATTTTATTTTAGTCTGTAATGTGGTGTAGATTAAAGGAAAAGTATCCATTTCAATCCTAGTCGTCTTACCTTCTTTTTTGACATATACATTTAAAATGCTCATAATAGGCTTATCTTAGTACTTTTAAGCGTTTTAACAAAAAAAATATTTTTTAGTTGTAGGTGATCGACAGTTCTAAAGAAGACGAAGATATTTTATTTTAGTTGGTAATATGGTGTAGATTAAAGGAAAAGTATCCATTTCAATCCTAGTCGTCTTACCTTCTTTTTTGACATATACATTTAAAATGCTCATAATAGGCTTATCTTAGTACTTTTAAGCGTTTTAACAAAAAAAATATTTTTGAGTTGTAGCTGATCGACAGTACTAAGGAAGACGAAGATATTTTATTTTAGTCTGTAATGTGGTGTAGATTAAAGGAAAAGTATCCATTTCAATCCTAGTCGTCTTACCTTCTTTTTTGACATATACATTTAAAATGCTCATAATAGGCTTATCTTAGTACTTTTAAGCGTTTTAACAAAAAAAGTTATTTTTTAGTTGTAGCTTATCGACAGCACTGAAAAGACGAAGATATTTTATTTTAGTAGATAATGTTGTGTAGATTAAAGGAAAAGTATCCATTTCAATCCTAGTCGTCTTACCTTCTTTTTTGACATATACATTTAAAATGCTCATAATAGGCTTATCTTAGTACTTTTAAGCGTTTTAACAAAAAAAATATTTTTCAGTTGTGGCTGATCGACAGTACAAAAGAAGACGAAGATATTTTATTTTAGTCTGTAATGTGGTGTAGATTAAAGGAAAAGTATCCATTTCAATCCTAGTCGTCTTACCTTCTTTTTTGACATATACATTTAAAATGCTCATAATAGGCTTATCTTAGTACTTTTAAGCGTTTTAACAAAAAAAATATTTTTTAGTTGTAGGTGATCGACAGTTCTAAAGAAGACGAAGATATTTTATTTTAGTTGGTAATATGGTGTAGATTAAAGGAAAAGTATCCATTTCAATCCTAGTCGTCTTACCTTCTTTTTTGACATATACATTTAAAATGCTCATAATAGGCTTATCTTAGTACTTTTAAGCGTTTTCTAAAAAAAAATATTTTTGAGTTGTAGGTGATCGACAGTACTAAGGAAGACGAAGATATTTTATTTTAGTAGGTAATGTGGTGTAGATTAAAGGAAAAGTATCCATTTCAATCCTAGTCGTCTTACCTTCTTTTTTGACATATACATTTAAAATGCTCATAATAGGCTTATCTTAGTACTTTTAAGCGTTTTAACAAAAAAAATATTTTTTAGTTGTAGCTGATCGACAGTACTAAGGAAGACGAAGATATTTTATTTTAGTCTGTAATGTGGTGTAGATTAAAGGAAAAGTATCCATTTCAATCCTAGTCGTCTTACCTTCTTTTTTGACATATACATTTAAAATGCTCATAATAGGCTTATCTTAGTACGTTTAAGCGTTTTAACAAAAAAAATATTTTTCAGTTGTAGCTGATCGACAGTACTAAGAAAGACGAAGATATTTTATTTTAGTAGATAATGTTGTTTAGATTAAAGGAAAAGTATCCATTTCAATCCTAGTCGTCTTACCTTCTTTTTTGACATATACATTTAAAATGCTCATAATAGGCTTATCTTAGTACTTTTAAGCGTTTTAACAAAAAAAATAGTTTTGAGTTGTAGGTGATCGACAGTACTAAGGAAGACGAAGATATTTTATTTTAGTCTGTAATGTGGTGTAGATTAAAGGTAAAGTATCCATTTCAATCCTAGTCGTCTTACCTTCTTTTTTGACATATACATTTAAAGTGCTCATAATAGGCTTATCTTAGTACTTTTAAGTGTTTTCTAAAAAAAAATATTTTTTAGTTATAGCTTATCGACAGTACTAAGGAAGACGAAGATATTTTATTTTAGTCTGTAATGTGGTGTAGATTAAAGGAAAAGTATCCATTTCAATCCTAGTCGTCTTACCTTCTTTTTTGACATATACATTTAAAATGCTCATAATAGGCTTATCTTAGTACTTTTAAGCGTTTTAACAAAAAAAATATTTTTGAGTTGTAGGTGATCGACAGTACTAAGGAAGACGAAGATATTTTATTTTAGTTTGTAATGTGGTGTAGATTAAAGGAAAAGTATCCATTTCAATCCTAGTCGTCTTACCTTCTTTTTTGACATATACATTTAAAATGCTCATAATAGGCTTATCTTAGTACTTTTAAGCGTTTTAACAAAAAAAAATATTTTTGAGTTGTAGCTGATCGTCAGTACTAAGGAAGACGAAGATATTTTATTTTAGTCTGTAATGTGGTGTAGATTAAAGGAAAAGTATCCATTTCAATCCTAGTCGTCTTACCTTCTTTTTTGACATATACATTTAAAATGCTCATAATAGGCTTATCTTAGTACTTTTAAGCGTTTTAACAAAAAAAATATTTTTTAGTTGTAGGTGATCGACAGTTCTAAAGAAGACGAAGATATTTTATTTTAGTTGGTAATATGGTGTAGATTAAAGGAAAAGTATCCATTTCAATCCTAGTCGTCTTACCTTCTTTTTTGACATATACATTTAAAATGCTCATAATAGGCTTATCTTAGTACTTTTAAGCGTTTTAACAAAAAAAATATTTTTTAGTTGTAGCTGATCGACAGTACTAAGGAAGACGAAGATATTTTATTTTAGTCTGTAATGTGGTGTAGATTAAAGGAAAAGTATCCATTTCAATCCTAGTCGTCTTACCTTCTTTTTTGACATATACATTTTAAATGCTCATAATAGGCTTATCTTAGTACTTTTAAGCGTTTTAACAAAAAAAAATATTTTTTAGTTGTAGCTGATCATCAGTACTAAGGAAGACGAAGATATTTTATTTTAGTAGGTAATGTGGTGTAGATTAAAGGAAAAGTATCCATTTCAATCCTAGTCGTCTTACCTTCTTTTTTGACATATACATTTATAATGCTCATAATAGGCTTATCTTAGTACTTTTAAGCGTTTTAACAAAAAAAATAGTTTTGAGTTGTAGGTGATCGACAGTACTAAGGAAGACTAAGATATTTTATTTTAGTCTGTAATGTGGTGTAGATTAAAGGTAAAGTATCCATTTCAATCCTAGTCGTCTTACCTTCTTTTTTGACATATACATTTAAAGTGCTCATAATAGGCTTATCTTAGTACTTTTAAGTGTTTTCTAAAAAAAAATATTTTTCAGTTATAGCTGATCTACAGTACTAAGGAAGATGAAGATATTTTATTTTAGTCTGTAATGTGGTGTAGATTAAAGGAAAAGTATCCATTTCAATCCTAGTTGTCTTACCTTCTTTTTTGACATATACATTTAAAAAGCTCATAATCGGCTTATCTTAGTACTTTTAAGCGTTTTAACAAAAAAAATATTTTTGAGTTGTGGCTGATCGACAGTAATAAAGAAGACGAAGATATTTTATTTTAGTAGGTAATGTGGTGTAGATTAAAGGAAAAGTATCCATTTCAATCCTAGTCGTCTTACCTTCTTTTTTCACATATACATTTAAAATGCTCATAATAGGCTTATCTTAGTACTTTTAAGCGTTTTAACAAAAAAAAATATTTTTTAGTTGTAGCTGATCGTCAGTACTAAGGAAGACGAAGATATTTTATTTTAGTCTGTAGATTAAAGGAAAAGTATCCATTTCAATCCTAGTCGTCTTACCTTCTTTTTTGACATATACATTTAAAATGCTCATAATAGGCTTATCTTAGTACTTTTAAGCGTTTTAACAAAAAAAAATATTTTTTAGTTGTAGCTGATCATCAGTACTAAGGAAGACGAAGATATTTTATTTTAGTAGGTAATGTGGTGTAGATTAAAGGAAAAGTATCCATTTCAATCCTAGTCGTCTTACCTTCTTTTTTGACATATACATTTATAATGCTCATAATAGGCTTATCTTAGTACTTTTAAGCGTTTTAACAAAAAAAATAGTTTTAAGTTGTAGGTGATCGACAGTACTAAGGAAGACGAAGATATTTTATTTTAGTAGGTAATGTGGTGTAGATTAAAGGAAAAGTATCCATTTCAATCCTAGTCGTCTTACCTTCTTTTTTGACATATACATTTAAAATGCTCATAATAGGCTTATTTTAGTACTTTTAAGCGTTTTAACATTAAAAATATTTTTGAGTTGTAGCTGATCGACAGTACCAAAGAAGACGAAGATATTTTATTTTAGTCTGTAATGTGGTGTAGATTAAAGGAAAAGTATCCATTTCAATCCTAGTCGTCTTACCTTCTTTTTTGACATATACATTTAAAATGCTCATAATAGGCTTATCTTAGTACTTTTAAGCGTTTTAACAAAAAAAAATATTTTTTAGTTGTAGCTGATCATCAGTACTAAGAAAGACGAAGATATTTTATTTTAGTAGGTAATGTGGTGTAGATTAAAGGAAAAGTATCCATTTCAATCCTAGTCGTCTTACCTTCTTTTTTGACATATACATTTATAATGCTCATAATAGGCTTATCTTAGTACTTTTAAGCGTTTTAACAAAAAAAATAGTTTTGAGTTGTAGGTGATCGACAGTACTAAGGAAGACGAAGATATTTTATTTTAGTCTGTAATGTGGTGTAGATTAAAGGTAAAGTATCCATTTCAATCCTAGTCGTCTTACCTTCTTTTTTGACATATACATTTAAAGTGCTCATAATAGGCTTATCTTAGTACTTTTAAGTGTTTTCTAAAAAAAAATATTTTTCAGTTATAGCTGATCTACAGTACTAAGGAAGATGAAGATATTTTATTTTAGTCTGTAATGTGGTGTAGATTAAAGGAAAAGTATCCATTTCAATCCTAGTCGTCTTACCTTCTTTTTTGACATATACATTTAAAATGCTCATAATAGGCTTATTTTAGTACTTTTAAGCGTTTTAACATTAAAAATATTTTTGAGTTGTAGCTGATCGACAGTACCAAAGAAGACGAAGATATTTTATTTTAGTCTGTAATGTGGTGTAGATTAAAGGAAAAGTATCCATTTCAATCCTAGTCGTCTTACCTTCTTTTTTGACATATACATTTTAAATGCTCATAATAGGCTTATCTTAGTACTTTTAAGTGTTTTAACAAAAAAAATATTTTTGAGTTGTAGCTGATCGACAGTACTAAGGAAGACTAAGATATTTTATTTTAGTCTGTAATGTGGTGTAGATTAAAGGAAAAGTATCCATTTCAATCCTAGTCGTCTTACCTTCTTTTTTGACATATACATTTAAAATGCTCATAATAGGCTTATCTTAGTACTTTTAAGCGTTTTAACAAAAAAAGTTATTTTTTAGTTGTAGCTTATCGACAGCACTGAAAAGACGAAGATATTTTATTTTAGTAGATAATGTTGTGTAGATTAAAGGAAAAGTATCCATTTCAATCCTAGTCGTCTTACCTTCTTTTTTGACATATACATTTAAAATGCTCATAATAGGCTTATCTTAGTACTTTTAAGCGTTTTAACAAAAAAAAATATTTTTTAGTTGTAGCTGATCGTCAGTACTAAGGAAGGCGAAGATATTTTATTTTAGTCTGTAGATTAAAGGAAAAGTATCCATTTCAATCCTAGTCGTCTTACCTTCTTTTTTGACATATACATTTAAAATGCTCATAATAGGCTTATCTTAGTACTTTTAAGCGTTTTAACAAAAAAAAATATTTTTTAGTTGTAGCTGATCATCAGTACTAAGGAAGACGAAGATATTTTATTTTAGTAGGTAATGTGGTGTAGATTAAAGGAAAAGTATCCATTTCAATCCTAGTCGTCTTACCTTCTTTTTTGACATATACATTTATAATGCTCATAATAGGCTTATCTTAGTACTTTTAAGCGTTTTAACAAAAAAAATAGTTTTAAGTTGTAGGTGATCGACAGTACTAAGGAAGACGAAGATATTTTATTTTAGTAGGTAATGTGGTGTAGATTAAAGGAAAAGTATCCATTTCAATCCTAGTCGTCTTACCTTCTTTTTTGACATATACATTTAAAATGCTCATAATAGGCTTATTTTAGTACTTTTAAGCGTTTTAACATTAAAAATATTTTTGAGTTGTAGCTGATCGACAGTACCAAAGAAGACGAAGATATTTTATTTTAGTCTGTAATGTGGTGTAGATTAAAGGAAAAGTATCCATTTCAATCCTAGTCGTCTTACCTTCTTTTTTGACATATACATTTTAAATGCTCATAATAGGCTTATCTTAGTACTTTTAAGTGTTTTAACAAAAAAAATATTTTTGAGTTGTAGCTGATCGACAGTACTAAGGAAGACTAAGATATTTTATTTTAGTCTGTAATGTGGTGTAGATTAAAGGAAAAGTATCCATTTCAATCCTAGTCGTCTTACCTTCTTTTTTGACATATACATTTAAAATGCTCATAATAGGCTTATCTTAGTACTTTTAAGCGTTTTAACAAAAAAAATATTTTTGAGTTGTAGCTGATCGTCAGTACTAAGGAAGACGAAGATATTTTATTTTAGTCTGTAATGTGGTGTAGATTAAAGGAAAAGTATCCATTTCAATCCTAGTCGTCTTACCTTCTTTTTTCACATATACATTTAAAATGCTCATAATAGGCTTATCTTAGTACTTTTAAGCGTTTTAACAAAAAAAAATATTTTTTAGTTGTAGCTGATCGTCAGTACTAAGGAAGACGAAGATATTTTATTTTAGTCTGTAGATTAAAGGAAAAGTATCCATTTCAATCCTAGTCGTCTTACCTTCTTTTTTGACATATACATTTAAAATGCTCATAATAGGCTTATCTTAGTACTTTTAAGCGTTTTAACAAAAAAAAATATTTTTTAGTTGTAGCTGATCATCAGTACTAAGGAAGACGAAGATATTTTATTTTAGTAGGTAATGTGGTGTAGATTAAAGGAAAAGTATCCATTTCAATCCTAGTCGTCTTACCTTCTTTTTTGACATATACATTTATAATGCTCATAATAGGCTTATCTTAGTACTTTTAAGCGTTTTAACAAAAAAAATAGTTTTGAGTTGTAGGTGATCGACAGTACTAAGGAAGACGAAGATATTTTATTTTAGTCTGTAATGTGGTGTAGATTAAAGGTAAAGTATCCATTTCAATCCTAGTCGTCTTACCTTCTTTTTTGACATATACATTTAAAGTGCTCATAATAGGCTTATCTTAGTACTTTTAAGTGTTTTCTAAAAAAAAATATTTTTCAGTTATAGCTGATCTACAGTACTAAGGAAGATGAAGATATTTTATTTTAGTCTGTAATGTGGTGTAGATTAAAGGAAAAGTATCCATTTCAATCCTAGTCGTCTTACCTTCTTTTTTGACATATACATTTAAAATGCTTATAATAGGCTTATTTTAGTACTTTTAAGCGTTTTAACATTAAAAATATTTTTGAGTTGTAGCTGATCGACAGTACTAAGGAAGACGAAGATATTTTATTTTAGTCTGTAATGTGGTGTAGATTAAAGGTAAAGTATCCATTTCAATCCTAGTCGTCTTACCTTCTTTTTTGACATATACATTTAAAGTGCTCATAATAGGCTTATCTTAGTACTTTTAAGTGTTTTCTAAAAAAAAATATTTTTCAGTTATAGCTGATCTACAGTACTAAGGAAGATGAAGATATTTTATTTTAGTCTGTAATGTGGTGTAGATTAAAGGAAAAGTATCCATTTCAATCCTAGTCGTCTTACCTTCTTTTTTGACATATACATTTAAAATGCTTATAATAGGCTTATTTTAGTACTTTTAAGCGTTTTAACATTAAAAATATTTTTGAGTTGTAGCTGATCGACAGTACCAAAGAAGACGAAGATATTTTATTTTAGTCTGTAATGTGGTGTAGATTAAAGGAAAAGTATCCATTTCAATCCTAGTCGTCTTACCTTCTTTTTTGACATATACATTTTAAATGCTCATAATAGGCTTATCTTAGTACTTTTAAGTGTTTTAACAAAAAAAATATTTTTTAGTTGTAGCTGATCGACAGTACTAAGGAAGACTAAGATATTTTATTTTAGTCTGTAATGTGGTGTAGATTAAAGGAAAAGTATCCATTTCAATCCTAGTCGTCTTACCTTCTTTTTTGACATATACATTTAAAATGCTCATAATAGGCTTATCTTAGTACTTTTAAGCGTTTTAACAAAAAAAATATTTTTGAGTTGTAGCTGATCGTCAGTACTAAGGAAGACGAAGATATTTTATTTTAGTCTGTAATGTGGTGTAGATTAAAGGAAAAGTATCCATTTCAATCCTAGTCGTCTTACCTTCTTTTTTCACATATACATTTAAAATGCTCATAATAGGCTTATCTTAGTACTTTTAAGCGTTTTAACAAAAAAAAATATTTTTTAGTTGTAGCTGATCGTCAGTACTAAGGAAGACGAAGATATTTTATTTTAGTCTGTAGATTAAAGGAAAAGTATCCATTTCAATCCTAGTCGTCTTACCTTCTTTTTTGACATATACATTTTAAATGCTCATAATAGGCTTATCTTAGTACTTTTAAGCGTTTTAACAAAAAAAAATATTTTTTAGTTGTAGCTGATCATCAGTACTAAGGAAGACGAAGATATTTTATTTTAGTCTGTAATGTGGTGTAGATTAAAGGAAAAGTATCCATTTCAATCCTAGTCGTCTTACCTTCTTTTTTGACATATACATTTAAAATGCTCATAATAGGCTTATCTTAGTACTTTTAAGCGTTTTAACAAAAAAAAATATTTTTTAGTTGTAGCTGATCGTCAGTACTAAGGAAGACGAAGATATTTTATTTTAGTCTGTAGATTAAAGGAAAAGTATCAATTTCAATCCTAGTCGTCTTACCTTCTTTTTTGACATATATATTTTAAATGCTCATAATAGGCTTATCTTAGTACTTTTAAGCGTTTTAACATTAAAAATATTTTTGAGTTGTAGCTGATCGACAGTACCAAAGAAGACGAAGATATTTTATTTTAGTCTGTAATGTGGTGTAGATTAAAGGAAAAGTATCCATTTCAATCCTAGTCGTCTTACCTTCTTTTTTGACATATACATTTAAAATGCTCATAATAGGCTTATCTTAGTACTTTTAAGCGTTTTAACAAAAAAAAATATTTTTGAGTTGTAGCTGATCGTCATTACTAAGGAAGACGAAGATATTTTATTTTAGTCTGTAGATTAAAGGAAAAGTATCCATTTCAATCCTAGTCGTCTTACCTTCTTTTTTGACATATACATTTTAAATGCTCATAATAGGCTTATCTTAGTACTTTTAAGCGTTTTAACATTAAAAATATTTTTGAGTTGTAGCTGATCGACAGTACCAAAGAAGACGAAGATATTTTATTTTAGTCTGTAATGTGGTGTAGATTAAAGGAAAAGTATCCATTTCAATCCTAGTCGTCTTACCTTCTTTTTTGACATATACATTTAAAATGCTCATAATAGGCTTATCTTAGTACTTTTAAGCGTTTTAACAAAAAAAAATATTTTTTAGTTGTAGCTGATCATCAGTACTAAGGAAGACGAAGATATTTTATTTTAGTCTGTAATGTGGTGTAGATTAAAGGAAAAGTATCCATTTCAATCCTAGTCGTCTTACCTTCTTTTTTGACATATACATTTAAAATGCTCATAATAGGCTTATCTTAGTACTTTTAAGTGTTTTAACAAAAAAAATATTTTTAAGTTGTAGGTGATCGACAGTACTAAGGAAGACGAAGATATTTTATTTTAGTAGGTAATGTGGTGTAGATTAAAGGAAAAGTATCCATTTCAATCCTAGTCGTCTTACCTTCTTTTTTGACATATACATTTAAAATGCTCATAATAGGCTTATCTTAGTACTTTTAAGCGTTTAAACAAAAATTAAATAATTTTTAGTTGTAGCTGATCGACAGTACTAAGGAAGACGAAGATATTTTATTTTAGTAGGTAATGTGGTGTAGATTAAAGGAAAAGTATCCATTTCAATCCTAGTCGTCTTACCTTCTTTTTTGACATATACATTTAAAATGCTCATAATAGGCTTATCTTAGTACTTTTAAGCGTTTTAACAAAAAAAATATTTTTGAGTTGTAGGTGATCGACAGTACTAAGGAAGACGAAGATATTTTATTTTAGTCTGTAATGTGGTGTAGATTAAAGGAAAAGTATCCATTTCAATCCTAGTCGTCTTACCTTCTTTTTTGACATATACATTTAAAATGCTCATAATAGGCTTATCTTAGTACTTTTAAGCGTTTTAACAAAAACAAATATTTTTTAGTTGTAGCTAATCGTCAGTACTAAGGAAGACGAAGATATTTTATTTTAGTCTGTAATGTGGTGTAGATTAAAGGAAAAGTATCCATTTCAATCCTAGTCGTCTTACCTTCTTTTTTGACATATACATTTTAAATGCTCATAATAGGCTTATCTTAGTACTTTTAAGTGTTTTAACAAAAAAAATATTTTTAAGTTGTAGCTGATCGACAGTACTAAGGAAGACGAAGATATTTTATTTTAGTAGGTAATGTGGTGTAGATTAAAGGAAAAGTATCCATTTCAATCCTAGTCGTCTTACCTTCTTTTTTGACATATACATTTAAAATGCTCATAATAGGCTTATCTTAGTACTTTTAAGCGTTTTCTAAAAAAAAATATTTTTGAGTTGTAGGTGATCGACAGTACTAAGGAAGACGAAGATATTTTATTTTAGTAGGTAATGTGGTGTAGATTAAAGGAAAAGTATCCATTTCAATCCTAGTCGTCTTACCTTCTTTTTTGACATATACATTTAAAATGCTCATAATAGGCTTATCTTAGTACTTTTAAGCGTTTTAACAAAAAAAATATTTTTTAGTTGTAGCTGATCGACAGTACTAAGGAAGACGAAGATATTTTATTTTAGTCTGTAATGTGGTGTAGATTAAAGGAAAAGTATCCATTTCAATCCTAGTCGTCTTACCTTCTTTTTTGACATATACATTTAAAATGCTCATAATAGGCTTATCTTAGTACTTTTAAGCGTTTTAACAAAAAAAATATTTTTGAGTTGTAGCTGATCGACAGTAATAAAGAAGACGAAGATATTTTATTTTAGTAGGTAATGTGGTGTAGATTAAAGGAAAAGTATCCATTTCAATCCTAGTCGTCTTACCTTCTTTTTTGACATATACATTTAAAATGCTCATAATAGGCTTATCTTAGTACGTTTAAGCGTTTTAACAAAAAAAATATTTTTCAGTTGTAGCTGATCGACAGTACTAAGAAAGACGAAGATATTTTATTTTAGTAGATAATGTTGTTTAGATTAAAGGAAAAGTATCCATTTCAATCCTAGTCGTCTTACCTTCTTTTTTGACATATACATTTAAAATGCTCATAATAGGCTTATCTTAGTACTTTTAAGCGTTTTAACAAAAAAAATAGTTTTGAGTTGTAGGTGATCGACAGTACTAAGGAAGACGAAGATATTTTATTTTAGTCTGTAATGTGGTGTAGATTAAAGGTAAAGTATCCATTTCAATCCTAGTCGTCTTACCTTCTTTTTTGACATATACATTTAAAGTGCTCATAATAGGCTTATCTTAGTACTTTTAAGTGTTTTCTAAAAAAAAATATTTTTTAGTTATAGCTTATCGACAGTACTAAGGAAGACGAAGATATTTTATTTTAGTCTGTAATGTGGTGTAGATTAAAGGAAAAGTATCCATTTCAATCCTAGTCGTCTTACCTTCTTTTTTGACATATACATTTAAAATGCTCATAATAGGCTTATCTTAGTACTTTTAAGCGTTTTAACAAAAAAAATATTTTTGAGTTGTAGGTGATCGACAGTACTAAGGAAGACGAAGATATTTTATTTTAGTTTGTAATGTGGTGTAGATTAAAGGAAAAGTATCCATTTCAATCCTAGTCGTCTTACCTTCTTTTTTGACATATACATTTAAAATGCTCATAATAGGCTTATCTTAGTACTTTTAAGCGTTTTAACAAAAAAAAATATTTTTGAGTTGTAGCTGATCGTCAGTACTAAGGAAGACGAAGATATTTTATTTTAGTCTGTAATGTGGTGTAGATTAAAGGAAAAGTATCCATTTCAATCCTAGTCGTCTTACCTTCTTTTTTGACATATACATTTAAAATGCTCATAATAGGCTTATCTTAGTACTTTTAAGCGTTTTAACAAAAAAAATATTTTTTAGTTGTAGGTGATCGACAGTTCTAAAGAAGACGAAGATATTTTATTTTAGTTGGTAATATGGTGTAGATTAAAGGAAAAGTATCCATTTCAATCCTAGTCGTCTTACCTTCTTTTTTGACATATACATTTAAAATGCTCATAATAGGCTTATCTTAGTACTTTTAAGCGTTTTAACAAAAAAAATATTTTTTAGTTGTAGCTGATCGACAGTACTAAGGAAGACGAAGATATTTTATTTTAGTCTGTAATGTGGTGTAGATTAAAGGAAAAGTATCCATTTCAATCCTAGTCGTCTTACCTTCTTTTTTGACATATACATTTAAAATGCTCATAATAGGCTTATCTTAGTACTTTTAAGCGTTTTAACAAAAAAAATATTTTTGAGTTGTAGCTGATCGACAGTACTAAGGAAGACGAAGATATTTTATTTTAGTAGGTAATGTGGTGTAGATTAAAGGAAAAGTATCCATTTCAATCCTAGTCGTCTTACCTTCTTTTTTGACATATACATTTAAAATGCTCATAATAGGCTTATCTTAGTACGTTTAAGCGTTTTAACAAAAAAAATATTTTTCAGTTGTAGCTGATCGACAGTACTAAGAAAGACGAAGATATTTTATTTTAGTCTGTAATGTTGTGTAGATTAAAGGAAAAGTATCCATTTCAATCCTAGTCGTCTTACCTTCTTTTTTGACATATACATTTAAAATGCTCATAATAGGCTTATCTTAGTACTTTTAAGCGTTTTAACAAAAAAAAATATTTTTTAGTTGTAGCTGATCGTCAGTACTAAGGAAGACGAAGATATTTTATTTTAGTCTGTAGATTAAAGGAAAAGTATCCATTTCAATCCTAGTCGTCTTACCTTCTTTTTTGACATATACATTTTAAATGCTCATAATAGGCTTATCTTAGTACTTTTAAGCGTTTTAACAAAAAAAAATATTTTTTAGTTGTAGCTGATCATCAGTACTAAGGAAGACGAAGATATTTTATTTTAGTAGGTAATGTGGTGTAGATTAAAGGAAAAGTATCCATTTCAATCCTAGTCGTCTTACCTTCTTTTTTGACATATACATTTAAAATGCTCATAATAGGCTTATCTTAGTACTTTTAAGCGTTTTAACAAAAAAAAATATTTTTTAGTTGTAGCTGATCGTCATTACTAAGGAAGACGAAGATATTTTATTTTAGTCTGTAGATTAAAGGAAAAGTATCCATTTCAATCCTAGTCGTCTTACCTTCTTTTTTGACATATACATTTTAAATGCTCATAATAGGCTTATCTTAGTACTTTTAAGCGTTTTAACATTAAAAATATTTTTGAGTTGTAGCTGATCGACAGTACCAAAGAAGACGAAGATATTTTATTTTAGTCTGTAATGTGGTGTAGATTAAAGGAAAAGTATCCATTTCAATCCTAGTCGTCTTACCTTCTTTTTTGACATATACATTTAAAATGCTCATAATAGGCTTATCTTAGTACGTTTAAGCGTTTTAACAAAAAAAATATTTTTCAGTTGTAGCTGATCGACAGTACTAAGAAAGACGAAGATATTTTATTTTAGTAGATAATGTTGTTTAGATTAAAGGAAAAGTATCCATTTCAATCCTAGTCGTCTTACCTTCTTTTTTGACATATACATTTAAAATGCTCATAATAGGCTTATCTTAGTACTTTTAAGCGTTTTAACAAAAAAAAATATTTTTTAGTTGTAGCTGATCATCAGTACTAAGGAAGACGAAGATATTTTATTTTAGTAGGTAATGTGGTGTAGATTAAAGGAAAAGTATCCATTTCAATCCTAGTCGTCTTACCTTCTTTTTTGACATATACATTTATAATGCTCATAATAGGCTTATCTTAGTACTTTTAAGCGTTTTAACAAAAAAAAATATTTTTGAGTTGTAGCTGATCGACAGTACTAAGGAAGACGAAGATATTTTATTTTAGTAGGTAATGTGGTGTAGATTAAAGGAAAAGTATCCATTTCAATCCTAGTCGTCTTACCTTCTTTTTTGACATATACATTTAAAGTGCTCATAATAGGCTTATCTTAGTACTTTTAAGTGTTTTCTAAAAAAAAATATTTTTCAGTTATAGCTTATCTACAGTACTAAGGAAGACGAAGATATTTTATTTTAGTCTGTAATGTGGTGTAGATTAAAGGAAAAGTATCCATTTCAATCCTAGTCGTCTTACCTTCTTTTTTGACATATACATTTAAAATGCTCATAATAGGCTTATTTTAGTACTTTTAAGCGTTTTAACATTAAAAATATTTTTTAGTTGTAGCTGATCGACAGTACCAAAGAAGACGAAGATATTTTATTTTAGTCTGTAATGTGGTGTAGATTAAAGGAAAAGTATCCATTTCAATCCTAGTCGTCTTACCTTCTTTTTTGACATATACATTTTAAATGCTCATAATAGGCTTATCTTAGTACTTTTAAGTGTTTTAACAAAAAAAATATTTTTGAGTTGTAGCTGATCGACAGTACTAAGGAAGACTAAGATATTTTATTTTAGTCTGTAATGTGGTGTAGATTAAAGGAAAAGTATCCATTTCAATCCTAGTCGTCTTACCTTCTTTTTTGACATATACATTTAAAATGCTCATAATAGGCTTATCTTAGTACTTTTAAGCGTTTTAACAAAAAAAATAGTTTTGAGTTGTAGGTGATCGACAGTACTAAGGAAGACGAAGATATTTTATTTTAGTCTGTAATGTGGTGTAGATTAAAGGTAAAGTATCCATTTCAATCCTAGTCGTCTTACCTTCTTTTTTGACATATACATTTAAAGTGCTCATAATAGGCTTATCTTAGTACTTTTAAGTGTTTTCTAAAAAAAAATATTTTTTAGTTATAGCTTATCGACAGTACTAAGGAAGACGAAGATATTTTATTTTAGTCTGTAATGTGGTGTAGATTAAAGGAAAAGTATCCATTTCAATCCTAGTCGTCTTACCTTCTTTTTTGACATATACATTTAAAATGCTCATAATAGGCTTATCTTAGTACTTTTAAGCGTTTTAACAAAAAAAATATTTTTGAGTTGTAGGTGATCGACAGTACTAATGAAGACGAAGATATTTTATTTTAGTTTGTAATGTGGTGTAGATTAAAGGAAAAGTATCCATTTCAATCCTAGTCGTCTTACCTTCTTTTTTGACATATACATTTAAAATGCTCATAATAGGCTTATCTTAGTACTTTTAAGCGTTTTAACAAAAAAAAATATTTTTGAGTTGTAGCTGATCGTCAGTACTAAGGAAGACGAAGATATTTTATTTTAGTCTGTAATGTGGTGTAGATTAAAGGAAAAGTATCCATTTCAATCCTAGTCGTCTTACCTTCTTTTTTGACATATACATTTAAAATGCTCATAATAGGCTTATCTTAGTACTTTTAAGCGTTTTAACAAAAAAAATATTTTTTAGTTGTAGGTGATCGACAGTTCTAAAGAAGACGAAGATATTTTATTTTAGTTGGTAATATGGTGTAGATTAAAGGAAAAGTATCCATTTCAATCCTAGTCGTCTTACCTTCTTTTTTGACATATACATTTAAAATGCTCATAATAGGCTTATCTTAGTACTTTTAAGCGTTTTAACAAAAAAAATATTTTTTAGTTGTAGCTGATCGACAGTACTAAGGAAGACGAAGATATTTTATTTTAGTCTGTAATGTGGTGTAGATTAAAGGAAAAGTATCCATTTCAATCCTAGTCGTCTTACCTTCTTTTTTGACATATACATTTAAAATGCTCATAATAGGCTTATCTTAGTACTTTTAAGCGTTTTAACAAAAAAAATATTTTTGAGTTGTAGCTGATCGACAGTACTAAGGAAGACGAAGATATTTTATTTTAGTAGGTAATGTGGTGTAGATTAAAGGAAAAGTATCCATTTCAATCCTAGTCGTCTTACCTTCTTTTTTGACATATACATTTAAAATGCTCATAATAGGCTTATCTTAGTACGTTTAAGCGTTTTAACAAAAAAAATATTTTTCAGTTGTAGCTGATCGACAGTACTAAGAAAGACGAAGATATTTTATTTTAGTCTGTAATGTTGTGTAGATTAAAGGAAAAGTATCCATTTCAATCCTAGTCGTCTTACCTTCTTTTTTGACATATACATTTAAAATGCTCATAATAGGCTTATCTTAGTACTTTTAAGCGTTTTAACAAAAAAAAATATTTTTTAGTTGTAGCTGATCGTCAGTACTAAGGAAGACGAAGATATTTTATTTTAGTCTGTAGATTAAAGGAAAAGTATCCATTTCAATCCTAGTCGTCTTACCTTCTTTTTTGACATATACATTTTAAATGCTCATAATAGGCTTATCTTAGTACTTTTAAGCGTTTTAACAAAAAAAAATATTTTTTAGTTGTAGCTGATCATCAGTACTAAGGAAGACGAAGATATTTTATTTTAGTAGGTAATGTGGTGTAGATTAAAGGAAAAGTATCCATTTCAATCCTAGTCGTCTTACCTTCTTTTTTGACATATACATTTAAAATGCTCATAATAGGCTTATCTTAGTACTTTTAAGCGTTTTAACAAAAAAAAATATTTTTTAGTTGTAGCTGATCGTCATTACTAAGGAAGACGAAGATATTTTATTTTAGTCTGTAGATTAAAGGAAAAGTATCCATTTCAATCCTAGTCGTCTTACCTTCTTTTTTGACATATACATTTTAAATGCTCATAATAGGCTTATCTTAGTACTTTTAAGCGTTTTAACATTAAAAATATTTTTGAGTTGTAGCTGATCGACAGTACCAAAGAAGACGAAGATATTTTATTTTAGTCTGTAATGTGGTGTAGATTAAAGGAAAAGTATCCATTTCAATCCTAGTCGTCTTACCTTCTTTTTTGACATATACATTTAAAATGCTCATAATAGGCTTATCTTAGTACTTTTAAGCGTTTTAACAAAAAAAAATATTTTTTAGTTGTAGCTGATCATCAGTACTAAGGAAGACGAAGATATTTTATTTTAGTAGGTAATGTGGTGTAGATTAAAGGAAAAGTATCCATTTCAATCCTAGTCGTCTTACCTTCTTTTTTGACATATACATTTATAATGCTCATAATAGGCTTATCTTAGTACTTTTAAGCGTTTTAACAAAAAAAATATTTTTGAGTTGTAGCTGATCGACAGTACTAAGGAAGACGAAGATATTTTATTTTAGTAGGTAATGTGGTGTAGATTAAAGGAAAAGTATCCATTTCAATCCTAGTCGTCTTACCTTCTTTTTTGACATATACATTTAAAGTGCTCATAATAGGCTTATCTTAGTACTTTTAAGTGTTTTCTAAAAAAAAATATTTTTCAGTTATAGCTGATCTACAGTACTAAGGAAGACGAAGATATTTTATTTTAGTCTGTAATGTGGTGTAGATTAAAGGAAAAGTATCCATTTCAATCCTAGTCGTCTTACCTTCTTTTTTGACATATACATTTAAAATGCTCATAATAGGCTTATTTTAGTACTTTTAAGCGTTTTAACATTAAAAATATTTTTTAGTTGTAGCTGATCGACAGTACCAAAGAAGACGAAGATATTTTATTTTAGTCTGTAATGTGGTGTAGATTAAAGGAAAAGTATCCATTTCAATCCTAGTCGTCTTACCTTCTTTTTTGACATATACATTTTAAATGCTCATAATAGGCTTATCTTAGTACTTTTAAGTGTTTTAACAAAAAAAATATTTTTGAGTTGTAGCTGATCGACAGTACTAAGGAAGACTAAGATATTTTATTTTAGTCTGTAATGTGGTGTAGATTAAAGGAAAAGTATCCATTTCAATCCTAGTCGTCTTACCTTCTTTTTTGACATATACATTTAAAATGCTCATAATAGGCTTATCTTAGTACTTTTAAGCGTTTTAACAAAAAAAAATATTTTTTAGTTGTAGCTGATCATCAGTACTAAGGAAGACGAAGATATTTTATTTTAGTAGGTAATGTGGTGTAGATTAAAGGAAAAGTATCCATTTCAATCCTAGTCGTCTTACCTTCTTTTTTGACATATACATTTATAATGCTCATAATAGGCTTATCTTAGTACTTTTAAGCGTTTTAACAAAAAAAATATTTTTGAGTTGTAGCTGATCGACAGTACTAAGGAAGACGAAGATATTTTATTTTAGTAGGTAATGTGGTGTAGATTAAAGGAAAAGTATCCATTTCAATCCTAGTCGTCTTACCTTCTTTTTTGACATATACATTTAAAGTGCTCATAATAGGCTTATCTTAGTACTTTTAAGTGTTTTCTAAAAAAAAATATTTTTCAGTTATAGCTGATCTACAGTACTAAGGAAGATGAAGATATTTTATTTTAGTCTGTAATGTGGTGTAGATTAAAGGAAAAGTATCCATTTCAATCCTAGTCGTCTTACCTTCTTTTTTGACATATACATTTAAAATGCTCATAATAGGCTTATTTTAGTACTTTTAAGCGTTTTAACATTAAAAATATTTTTGAGTTGTAGCTGATCGACAGTACCAAAGAAGACGAAGATATTTTATTTTAGTCTGTAATGTGGTGTAGATTAAAGGAAAAGTATCCATTTCAATCCTAGTCGTCTTACCTTCTTTTTTGACATATACATTTTAAATGCTCATAATAGGCTTATCTTAGTACTTTTAAGTGTTTTAACAAAAAAAATATTTTTGAGTTGTAGCTGATCGACAGTACTAAGGAAGACTAAGATATTTTATTTTAGTCTGTAATGTGGTGTAGATTAAAGGAAAAGTATCCATTTCAATCCTAGTCGTCTTACCTTCTTTTTTGACATATACATTTAAAATGCTCATAATAGGCTTATCTTAGTACTTTTAAGCGTTTTAACAAAAAAAATATTTTTGAGTTGTAGCTGATCGTCAGTACTAAGGAAGACGAAGATATTTTATTTTAGTCTGTAATGTGGTGTAGATTAAAGGAAAAGTATCCATTTCAATCCTAGTCGTCTTACCTTCTTTTTTCACATATACATTTAAAATGCTCATAATAGGCTTATCTTAGTACTTTTAAGCGTTTTAACAAAAAAAAATATTTTTTAGTTGTAGCTGATCGTCAGTACTAAGGAAGACGAAGATATTTTATTTTAGTCTGTAGATTAAAGGAAAAGTATCCATTTCAATCCTAGTCGTCTTACCTTCTTTTTTGACATATACATTTTAAATGCTCATAATAGGCTTATCTTAGTACTTTTAAGCGTTTTAACAAAAAAAAATATTTTTTAGTTGTAGCTGATCATCAGTACTAAGGAAGATGAAGATATTTTATTTTAGTCTGTAATGTGGTGTAGATTAAAGGAAAAGTATCCATTTCAATCCTAGTCGTCTTACCTTCTTTTTTGACATATACATTTAAAATGCTCATAATAGGCTTATCTTAGTACTTTTAAGCGTTTTAACAAAAAAAATATTTTTAAGTTGTAGCTGATCGTCAGTACTAAGGAAGACGAAGATATTTTATTTTAGTCTGTAATGTGGTGTAGATTAAAGGAAAAGTATCCATTTCAATCCTAGTCGTCTTACCTTCTTTTTTGACATATACATTTAAAATGCTCATAATAGGCTTATCTTAGTACTTTTAAGCGTTTTAACAAAAAAAAATATTTTTTAGTTGTAGCTGATCGTCAGTACTAAGGAAGACGAAGATATTTTATTTTAGTCTGTAGATTAAAGGAAAAGTATCCATTTCAATCCTAGTTGTCTTACCTTCTTTTTTGACATATACATTTTAAATGCTCATAATAGGCTTATCTTAGTACTTTTAAGCGTTTTAACAAAAAAAAATATTTTTTAGTTGTAGCTGATCATCAGTACTAAGGAAGACGAAGATATTTTATTTTAGTAGGTAATGTGGTGTAGATTAAAGGAAAAGTATCCATTTCAATCCTAGTCGTCTTACCTTCTTTTTTGACATATACATTTAAAATGCTCATAATAGGCTTATCTTAGTACTTTTAAGCGTTTTAACAAAAAAAAATATTTTTGAGTTGTAGCTGATCGTCATTACTAAGGAAGACGAAGATATTTTATTTTAGTCTGTAGATTAAAGGAAAAGTATCCATTTCAATCCTAGTCGTCTTACCTTCTTTTTTGACATATACATTTTAAATGCTCATAATAGGCTTATCTTAGTACTTTTAAGCGTTTTAACAAAAAAAAAAATTTTTTAGTTGTAGCTGATCGACAGTACCAAAGAAGACGAAGATATTTTATTTTAGTCTGTAATGTGGTGTAGATTAAAGGAAAAGTATCCATTTCAATCCTAGTCGTCTTACCTTCTTTTTTGACATATACATTTAAAATGCTCATAATAGGCTTATCTTAGTACTTTTAAGCGTTTTAACAAAAAAAAATATTTTTTAGTTGTAGCTGATCATCAGTACTAAGGAAGACGAAGATATTTTATTTTAGTAGGTAATGTGGTGTAGATTAAAGGAAAAGTATCCATTTCAATCCTAGTCGTCTTACCTTCTTTTTTGACATATACATTTATAATGCTCATAATAGGCTTATCTTAGTACTTTTAAGCGTTTTAACAAAAAAAATAGTTTTGAGTTGTAGGTGATCGACAGTACTAAGGAAGACGAAGATATTTTATTTTAGTCTGTAATGTGGTGTAGATTAAAGGTAAAGTATCCATTTCAATCCTAGTCGTCTTACCTTCTTTTTTGACATATACATTTAAAGTGCTCATAATAGGCTTATCTTAGTACTTTTAAGTGTTTTCTAAAAAAAAATATTTTTCAGTTATAGCTGATCTACAGTACTAAGGAAGATGAAGATATTTTATTTTAGTCTGTAATGTGGTGTAGATTAAAGGAAAAGTATCCATTTCAATCCTAGTCGTCTTACCTTCTTTTTTGACATATACATTTAAAATGCTCATAATAGGCTTATTTTAGTACTTTTAAGCGTTTTAACATTAAAAATATTTTTGAGTTGTAGCTGATCGACAGTACCAAAGAAGACGAAGATATTTTATTTTAGTCTGTAATGTGGTGTAGATTAAAGGAAAAGTATCCATTTCAATCCTAGTCGTCTTACCTTCTTTTTTGACATATACATTTAAAATGCTCATAATAGGCTTATCTTAGTACGTTTAAGCGTTTTAACAAAAAAAATATTTTTCAGTTGTAGCTGATCGACAGTACTAAGAAAGACGAAGATATTTTATTTTAGTCTGTAATGTTGTGTAGATTAAAGGAAAAGTATCCATTTCAATCCTAGTCGTCTTACCTTCTTTTTTGACATATACATTTAAAATGCTCATAATAGGCTTATCTTAGTACTTTTAAGCGTTTTAACAAAAAAAAATATTTTTTAGTTGTAGCTGATCGTCAGTACTAAGGAAGACGAAGATATTTTATTTTAGTCTGTAGATTAAAGGAAAAGTATCCATTTCAATCCTAGTCGTCTTACCTTCTTTTTTGACATATACATTTTAAATGCTCATAATAGGCTTATCTTAGTACTTTTAAGCGTTTTAACAAAAAAAAATATTTTTTAGTTGTAGCTGATCATCAGTACTAAGGAAGACGAAGATATTTTATTTTAGTAGGTAATGTGGTGTAGATTAAAGGAAAAGTATCCATTTCAATCCTAGTCGTCTTACCTTCTTTTTTGACATATACATTTAAAATGCTCATAATAGGCTTATCTTAGTACTTTTAAGCGTTTTAACAAAAAAAAATATTTTTTAGTTGTAGCTGATCGTCATTACTAAGGAAGACGAAGATATTTTATTTTAGTCTGTAGATTAAAGGAAAAGTATCCATTTCAATCCTAGTCGTCTTACCTTCTTTTTTGACATATACATTTTAAATGCTCATAATAGGCTTATCTTAGTACTTTTAAGCGTTTTAACATTAAAAATATTTTTGAGTTGTAGCTGATCGACAGTACCAAAGAAGACGAAGATATTTTATTTTAGTCTGTAATGTGGTGTAGATTAAAGGAAAAGTATCCATTTCAATCCTAGTCGTCTTACCTTCTTTTTTGACATATACATTTAAAATGCTCATAATAGGCTTATCTTAGTACTTTTAAGCGTTTTAACAAAAAAAAATATTTTTTAGTTGTAGCTGATCATCAGTACTAAGGAAGACGAAGATATTTTATTTTAGTAGGTAATGTGGTGTAGATTAAAGGAAAAGTATCCATTTCAATCCTAGTCGTCTTACCTTCTTTTTTGACATATACATTTATAATGCTCATAATAGGCTTATCTTAGTACTTTTAAGCGTTTTAACAAAAAAAATATTTTTGAGTTGTAGCTGATCGACAGTACTAAGGAAGACGAAGATATTTTATTTTAGTAGGTAATGTGGTGTAGATTAAAGGAAAAGTATCCATTTCAATCCTAGTCGTCTTACCTTCTTTTTTGACATATACATTTAAAGTGCTCATAATAGGCTTATCTTAGTACTTTTAAGTGTTTTCTAAAAAAAAATATTTTTCAGTTATAGCTGATCTACAGTACTAAGGAAGACGAAGATATTTTATTTTAGTCTGTAATGTGGTGTAGATTAAAGGAAAAGTATCCATTTCAATCCTAGTCGTCTTACCTTCTTTTTTGACATATACATTTAAAATGCTCATAATAGGCTTATTTTAGTACTTTTAAGCGTTTTAACATTAAAAATATTTTTTAGTTGTAGCTGATCGACAGTACCAAAGAAGACGAAGATATTTTATTTTAGTCTGTAATGTGGTGTAGATTAAAGGAAAAGTATCCATTTCAATCCTAGTCGTCTTACCTTCTTTTTTGACATATACATTTTAAATGCTCATAATAGGCTTATCTTAGTACTTTTAAGTGTTTTAACAAAAAAAATATTTTTGAGTTGTAGCTGATCGACAGTACTAAGGAAGACTAAGATATTTTATTTTAGTCTGTAATGTGGTGTAGATTAAAGGAAAAGTATCCATTTCAATCCTAGTCGTCTTACCTTCTTTTTTGACATATACATTTAAAATGCTCATAATAGGCTTATCTTAGTACTTTTAAGCGTTTTAACAAAAAAAAATATTTTTTAGTTGTAGCTGATCATCAGTACTAAGGAAGACGAAGATATTTTATTTTAGTAGGTAATGTGGTGTAGATTAAAGGAAAAGTATCCATTTCAATCCTAGTCGTCTTACCTTCTTTTTTGACATATACATTTATAATGCTCATAATAGGCTTATCTTAGTACTTTTAAGCGTTTTAACAAAAAAAATATTTTTGAGTTGTAGCTGATCGACAGTACTAAGGAAGACGAAGATATTTTATTTTAGTAGGTAATGTGGTGTAGATTAAAGGAAAAGTATCCATTTCAATCCTAGTCGTCTTACCTTCTTTTTTGACATATACATTTAAAGTGCTCATAATAGGCTTATCTTAGTACTTTTAAGTGTTTTCTAAAAAAAAATATTTTTCAGTTATAGCTGATCTACAGTACTAAGGAAGATGAAGATATTTTATTTTAGTCTGTAATGTGGTGTAGATTAAAGGAAAAGTATCCATTTCAATCCTAGTCGTCTTACCTTCTTTTTTGACATATACATTTAAAATGCTCATAATAGGCTTATTTTAGTACTTTTAAGCGTTTTAACATTAAAAATATTTTTGAGTTGTAGCTGATCGACAGTACCAAAGAAGACGAAGATATTTTATTTTAGTCTGTAATGTGGTGTAGATTAAAGGAAAAGTATCCATTTCAATCCTAGTCGTCTTACCTTCTTTTTTGACATATACATTTTAAATGCTCATAATAGGCTTATCTTAGTACTTTTAAGTGTTTTAACAAAAAAAATATTTTTGAGTTGTAGCTGATCGACAGTACTAAGGAAGACTAAGATATTTTATTTTAGTCTGTAATGTGGTGTAGATTAAAGGAAAAGTATCCATTTCAATCCTAGTCGTCTTACCTTCTTTTTTGACATATACATTTAAAATGCTCATAATAGGCTTATCTTAGTACTTTTAAGCGTTTTAACAAAAAAAATATTTTTGAGTTGTAGCTGATCGTCAGTACTAAGGAAGACGAAGATATTTTATTTTAGTCTGTAATGTGGTGTAGATTAAAGGAAAAGTATCCATTTCAATCCTAGTCGTCTTACCTTCTTTTTTCACATATACATTTAAAATGCTCATAATAGGCTTATCTTAGTACTTTTAAGCGTTTTAACAAAAAAAAATATTTTTTAGTTGTAGCTGATCGTCAGTACTAAGGAAGACGAAGATATTTTATTTTAGTCTGTAGATTAAAGGAAAAGTATCCATTTCAATCCTAGTCGTCTTACCTTCTTTTTTGACATATACATTTTAAATGCTCATAATAGGCTTATCTTAGTACTTTTAAGCGTTTTAACAAAAAAAAATATTTTTTAGTTGTAGCTGATCATCAGTACTAAGGAAGATGAAGATATTTTATTTTAGTCTGTAATGTGGTGTAGATTAAAGGAAAAGTATCCATTTCAATCCTAGTCGTCTTACCTTCTTTTTTGACATATACATTTAAAATGCTCATAATAGGCTTATCTTAGTACTTTTAAGCGTTTTAACAAAAAAAATATTTTTAAGTTGTAGCTGATCGTCAGTACTAAGGAAGACGAAGATATTTTATTTTAGTCTGTAATGTGGTGTAGATTAAAGGAAAAGTATCCATTTCAATCCTAGTCGTCTTACCTTCTTTTTTGACATATACATTTAAAATGCTCATAATAGGCTTATCTTAGTACTTTTAAGCGTTTTAACAAAAAAAAATATTTTTTAGTTGTAGCTGATCGTCAGTACTAAGGAAGACGAAGATATTTTATTTTAGTCTGTAGATTAAAGGAAAAGTATCCATTTCAATCCTAGTTGTCTTACCTTCTTTTTTGACATATACATTTTAAATGCTCATAATAGGCTTATCTTAGTACTTTTAAGCGTTTTAACAAAAAAAAATATTTTTTAGTTGTAGCTGATCATCAGTACTAAGGAAGACGAAGATATTTTATTTTAGTAGGTAATGTGGTGTAGATTAAAGGAAAAGTATCCATTTCAATCCTAGTCGTCTTACCTTCTTTTTTGACATATACATTTAAAATGCTCATAATAGGCTTATCTTAGTACTTTTAAGCGTTTTAACAAAAAAAAATATTTTTGAGTTGTAGCTGATCGTCATTACTAAGGAAGACGAAGATATTTTATTTTAGTCTGTAGATTAAAGGAAAAGTATCCATTTCAATCCTAGTCGTCTTACCTTCTTTTTTGACATATACATTTTAAATGCTCATAATAGGCTTATCTTAGTACTTTTAAGCGTTTTAACAAAAAAAAAAATTTTTTAGTTGTAGCTGATCGACAGTACCAAAGAAGACGAAGATATTTTATTTTAGTCTGTAATGTGGTGTAGATTAAAGGAAAAGTATCCATTTCAATCCTAGTCGTCTTACCTTCTTTTTTGACATATACATTTAAAATGCTCATAATAGGCTTATCTTAGTACTTTTAAGCGTTTTAACAAAAAAAAATATTTTTTAGTTGTAGCTGATCATCAGTACTAAGGAAGACGAAGATATTTTATTTTAGTAGGTAATGTGGTGTAGATTAAAGGAAAAGTATCCATTTCAATCCTAGTCGTCTTACCTTCTTTTTTGACATATACATTTATAATGCTCATAATAGGCTTATCTTAGTACTTTTAAGCGTTTTAACAAAAAAAATAGTTTTGAGTTGTAGGTGATCGACAGTACTAAGGAAGACGAAGATATTTTATTTTAGTCTGTAATGTGGTGTAGATTAAAGGTAAAGTATCCATTTCAATCCTAGTCGTCTTACCTTCTTTTTTGACATATACATTTAAAGTGCTCATAATAGGCTTATCTTAGTACTTTTAAGTGTTTTCTAAAAAAAAATATTTTTCAGTTATAGCTGATCTACAGTACTAAGGAAGATGAAGATATTTTATTTTAGTCTGTAATGTGGTGTAGATTAAAGGAAAAGTATCCATTTCAATCCTAGTCGTCTTACCTTCTTTTTTGACATATACATTTAAAATGCTCATAATAGGCTTATTTTAGTACTTTTAAGCGTTTTAACATTAAAAATATTTTTGAGTTGTAGCTGATCGACAGTACCAAAGAAGACGAAGATATTTTATTTTAGTCTGTAATGTGGTGTAGATTAAAGGAAAAGTATCCATTTCAATCCTAGTCGTCTTACCTTCTTTTTTGACATATACATTTAAAATGCTCATAATAGGCTTATCTTAGTACTTTTAAGCGTTTTAAAAAAAAAAAATATTTTTGAGTTGTAGCTGATCGTCAGTACTAAGGAAGACGAAGATATTTTATTTTAGTAGGTAATGTGGTGTAGATTAAAGGAAAAGTATCCATTTCAATCCTACTCGTCTTACCTTCTTTTTTGACATATATATTTAAAATGCTCATAATAGGCTTATCTTAGTACTTTTAAGCGTTTTAACAAAAAAAAATATTTTTTAGTTGTAGCTGATCGTCAGTACTAAGGAAGACGAAGATATTTTATTTTAGTCTGTAGATTAAAGGAAAAGTATCCATTTCAATCCTAGTCGTCTTACCTTCTTTTTTGACATATACATTTTAAATGCTCATAATAGGCTTATCTTAGTACTTTTAAGCGTTTTAACAAAAAAAAATATTTTTTAGTTGTAGCTGATCATCAGTACTAAGGAAGACGAAGATATTTTATTTTAGTAGGTAATGTGGTGTAGATTAAAGGAAAAGTATCCATTTCAATCCTAGTCGTCTTACCTTCTTTTTTGACATATACATTTAAAATGCTCATAATAGGCTTATCTTAGTACTTTTAAGCGTTTTAACAAAAAAAAATATTTTTTAGTTGTAGCTGATCGTCAGTACTAAGGAAGACGAAGATATTTTATTTTAGTCTGTAGATTAAAGGAAAAGTATCCATTTCAATCCTAGTCGTCTTACCTTCTTTTTTGACATATACATTTATAATGCTCATAATAGGCTTATCTTAGTACTTTTAAGCGTTTTAACAAAAAAAATAGTTTTGAGTTGTAGGTGATCGACAGTACCAAAGAAGACGAAGATATTTTATTTTAGTCTGTAATGTGGTGTAGATTAAAGGAAAAGTATCCATTTCAATCCTAGTCGTCTTACCTTCTTTTTTGACATATACATTTAAAATGCTCATAATAGGCTTATCTTAGTACTTTTAAGTGTTTTAACAAAAAAAATATTTTTAAGTTGTAGGTGATCGACAGTACTAAGGAAGACGAAGATATTTTATTTTAGTAGGTAATGTGGTGTAGATTAAAGGAAAAGTATCCATTTCAATCCTAGTCGTCTTACCTTCTTTTTTGACATATACATTTAAAATGCTCATAATAGGCTTATCTTAGTACTTTTAAGCGTTTAAACAAAAATTAAATAATTTTTAGTTGTAGCTGATCGACAGTACTAAGGAAGACGAAGATATTTTATTTTAGTAGGTAATGTGGTGTAGATTAAAGGAAAAGTATCCATTTCAATCCTAGTCGTCTTACCTTCTTTTTTGACATATACATTTAAAATGCTCATAATACGCTTATCTTAGTACTTTTAAGCGTTTTAACAAAAAAAAAAATTTTTTAGTTGTAGCTTATCGACAGTACTAAGGAAGACGAAGATATTTTATTTTAGTCTGTAATGTGGTGTAGATTAAAGGAAAAGTATCCATTTCAATCCTAGTCGTCTTACCTTCTTTTTTGACATATACATTTAAAATGCTCATAATAGGCTTATCTTAGTACTTTTAAGCGTTTTAACAAAAAAAAATATTTTTTAGTTGTAGCTGATCGTCAGTACTAAGGAAGACGAAGATATTTTATTTTAGTCTGTAGATTAAAGGAAAAGTATCCATTTCAATCCTAGTCGTCTTACCTTCTTTTTTGACATATACATTTTAAATGCTCATAATAGGCTTATCTTAGTACTTTTAAGCGTTTTAACAAAAAAAAATATTTTTTAGTTGTAGCTGATCATCAGTACTAAGGAAGACGAAGATATTTTATTTTAGTAGGTAATGTGGTGTAGATTAAAGGAAAAGTATCCATTTCAATCCTAGTCGTCTTACCTTCTTTTTTGACATATACATTTAAAGTGCTCATAATAGGCTTATCTTAGTACTTTTAAGCGTTTTAACAAAAAAAAATATTTTTGAGTTGTAGCTGATCGTCATTACTAAGGAAGACGAAGATATTTTATTTTAGTCTGTAGATTAAAGGAAAAGTATCCATTTCAATCCTAGTCGTCTTACCTTCTTTTTTGACATATACATTTTAAATGCTCATAATAGGCTTATCTTAGTACTTTTAAGCGTTTTAACAAAAAAAATATTTTTGAGTTGTAGCTGATCGACAGTACCAAAGAAGACGAAGATATTTTATTTTAGTCTGTAATGTGGTGTAGATTAAAGGAAAAGTATCCATTTCAATCCTAGTCGTCTTACCTTCTTTTTTGACATATACATTTAAAATGCTCATAATAGGCTTATCTTAGTACTTTTAAGCGTTTTAACAAAAAAAAATATTTTTTAGTTGTAGCTGATCATCAGTACTAAGGAAGACGAAGATATTTTATTTTAGTAGGTAATGTGGTGTAGATTAAAGGAAAAGTATCCATTTCAATCCTAGTCGTCTTACCTTCTTTTTTGACATATACATTTAAAATGCTCATAATAGGCTTATCTTAGTACTTTTAAGCGTTTTAACAAAAAAAATATTTTTTAGTTGTAGGTGATCGACAGTTCTAAAGAAGACGAAGATATTTTATTTTAGTTGGTAATATGGTTTAGATTAAAGGAAAAGTATCCATTTCAATCCTAGTCGTCTTACCTTCTTTTTTGACATATACATTTAAAATGCTCATAATAGGCTTATCTTAGTACTTTTAAGCGTTTTAACAAAAAAAATATTTTTTAGTTGTAGCTGATCGACAGTACTAAGGAAGACGAAGATATTTTATTTTAGTCTGTAATGTGGTGTAGATTAAAGGAAAAGTATCCATTTCAATCCTAGTCGTCTTACCTTCTTTTTTGACATATACATTTAAAATGCTCATAATAGGCTTATCTTAGTACTTTTAAGCGTTTTAACAAAAAAAATATTTTTGAGTTGTAGCTGATCGACAGTACTAAGGAAGACGAAGATATTTTATTTTAGTAGGTAATGTGGTGTAGATTAAAGGAAAAGTATCCATTTCAATCCTAGTCGTCTTACCTTCTTTTTTGACATATACATTTAAAATGCTCATAATAGGCTTATCTTAGTACGTTTAAGCGTTTTAACAAAAAAAATATTTTTCAGTTGTAGCTGATCGACAGTACTAAGAAAGACGAAGATATTTTATTTTAGTCTGTAATGTTGTGTAGATTAAAGGAAAAGTATCCATTTCAATCCTAGTCGTCTTACCTTCTTTTTTGACATATACATTTAAAATGCTCATAATAGGCTTATCTTAGTACTTTTAAGCGTTTTAACAAAAAAAAATATTTTTTAGTTGTAGCTGATCGTCAGTACTAAGGAAGACGAAGATATTTTATTTTAGTCTGTAGATTAAAGGAAAAGTATCCATTTCAATCCTAGTCGTCTTACCTTCTTTTTTGACATATACATTTTAAATGCTCATAATAGGCTTATCTTAGTACTTTTAAGCGTTTTAACAAAAAAAAATATTTTTTAGTTGTAGCTGATCATCAGTACTAAGGAAGACGAAGATATTTTATTTTAGTAGGTAATGTGGTGTAGATTAAAGGAAAAGTATCCATTTCAATCCTAGTCGTCTTACCTTCTTTTTTGACATATACATTTAAAATGCTCATAATAGGCTTATCTTAGTACTTTTAAGCGTTTTAACAAAAAAAAATATTTTTGAGTTGTAGCTGATCGTCATTACTAAGGAAGACGAAGATATTTTATTTTAGTCTGTAGATTAAAGGAAAAGTATCCATTTCAATCCTAGTCGTCTTACCTTCTTTTTTGACATATACATTTTAAATGCTCATAATAGGCTTATCTTAGTACTTTTAAGCGTTTTAACATTAAAAATATTTTTGAGTTGTAGCTGATCGACAGTACCAAAGAAGACGAAGATATTTTATTTTAGTCTGTAATGTGGTGTAGATTAAAGGAAAAGTATCCATTTCAATCCTAGTCGTCTTACCTTCTTTTTTGACATATACATTTAAAATGCTCATAATAGGCTTATCTTAGTACTTTTAAGCGTTTTAACAAAAAAAAATATTTTTTAGTTGTAGCTGATCATCAGTACTAAGGAAGACGAAGATATTTTATTTTAGTAGGTAATGTGGTGTAGATTAAAGGAAAAGTATCCATTTCAATCCTAGTCGTCTTACCTTCTTTTTTGACATATACATTTATAATGCTCATAATAGGCTTATCTTAGTACTTTTAAGCGTTTTAACAAAAAAAATAGTTTTGAGTTGTAGGTGATCGACAGTACTAAGGAAGACGAAGATATTTTATTTTAGTCTGTAATGTGGTGTAGATTAAAGGTAAAGTATCCATTTCAATCCTAGTCGTCTTACCTTCTTTTTTGACATATACATTTAAAGTGCTCATAATAGGCTTATCTTAGTACTTTTAAGTGTTTTCTAAAAAAAAATATTTTTCAGTTATAGCTGATCTACAGTACTAAGGAAGATGAAGATATTTTATTTTAGTCTGTAATGTGGTGTAGATTAAAGGAAAAGTATCCATTTCAATCCTAGTCGTCTTACCTTCTTTTTTGACATATACATTTAAAATGCTCATAATAGGCTTATTTTAGTACTTTTAAGCGTTTTAACATTAAAAATATTTTTGAGTTGTAGCTGATCGACAGTACCAAAGAAGACGAAGATATTTTATTTTAGTCTGTAATGTGGTGTAGATTAAAGGAAAAGTATCCATTTCAATCCTAGTCGTCTTACCTTCTTTTTTGACATATACATTTTAAATGCTCATAATAGGCTTATCTTAGTACTTTTAAGTGTTTTAACAAAAAAAATATTTTTGAGTTGTAGCTGATCGACAGTACTAAGGAAGACTAAGATATTTTATTTTAGTCTGTAATGTGGTGTAGATTAAAGGAAAAGTATCCATTTCAATCCTAGTCGTCTTACCTTCTTTTTTGACATATACATTTAAAATGCTCATAATAGGCTTATCTTAGTACTTTTAAGCGTTTTAACAAAAAAAATATTTTTGAGTTGTAGCTGATCGTCAGTACTAAGGAAGACGAAGATATTTTATTTTAGTCTGTAATGTGGTGTAGATTAAAGGAAAAGTATCCATTTCAATCCTAGTCGTCTTACCTTCTTTTTTCACATATACATTTAAAATGCTCATAATAGGCTTATCTTAGTACTTTTAAGCGTTTTAACAAAAAAAAATATTTTTTAGTTGTAGCTGATCGTCAGTACTAAGGAAGACGAAGATATTTTATTTTAGTCTGTAGATTAAAGGAAAAGTATCCATTTCAATCCTAGTCGTCTTACCTTCTTTTTTGACATATACATTTTAAATGCTCATAATAGGCTTATCTTAGTACTTTTAAGCGTTTTAACAAAAAAAAATATTTTTTAGTTGTAGCTGATCATCAGTACTAAGGAAGACGAAGATATTTTATTTTAGTCTGTAATGTGGTGTAGATTAAAGGAAAAGTATCCATTTCAATCCTAGTCGTCTTACCTTCTTTTTTGACATATACATTTAAAATGCTCATAATAGGCTTATCTTAGTACTTTTAAGCGTTTTAACAAAAAAAAATATTTTTTAGTTGTAGCTGATCGTCAGTACTAAGGAAGACGAAGATATTTTATTTTAGTCTGTAGATTAAAGGAAAAGTATCCATTTCAATCCTAGTCGTCTTACCTTCTTTTTTGACATATACATTTTAAATGCTCATAATAGGCTTATCTTAGTACTTTTAAGCGTTTTAACATTAAAAATATTTTTGAGTTGTAGCTGATCGACAGTACCAAAGAAGACGAAGATATTTTATTTTAGTCTGTAATGTGGTGTAGATTAAAGGAAAAGTATCCATTTCAATCCTAGTCGTCTTACCTTCTTTTTTGACATATACATTTAAAATGCTCATAATAGGCTTATCTTAGTACTTTTAAGCGTTTTAACAAAAAAAATATTTTTAAGTTGTAGCTGATCGTCAGTACTAAGGAAGACGAAGATATTTTATTTTAGTCTGTAATGTGGTGTAGATTAAAGGAAAAGTATCCATTTCAATCCTAGTCGTCTTACCTTCTTTTTTGACATATACATTTAAAATGCTCATAATAGGCTTATCTTAGTACTTTTAAGCGTTTTAACAAAAAAAATATTTTTTAGTTGTAGGTGATCGACAGTTCTAAAGAAGACGAAGATATTTTATTTTAGTTGGTAATATGGTTTAGATTAAAGGAAAAGTATCCATTTCAATCCTAGTCGTCTTACCTTCTTTTTTGACATATACATTTAAAATGCTCATAATAGGCTTATCTTAGTACTTTTAAGCGTTTTAACAAAAAAAATATTTTTTAGTTGTAGCTGATCGACAGTACTAAGGAAGACGAAGATATTTTATTTTAGTCTGTAATGTGGTGTAGATTAAAGGAAAAGTATCCATTTCAATCCTAGTCGTCTTACCTTCTTTTTTGACATATACATTTAAAATGCTCATAATAGGCTTATCTTAGTACTTTTAAGCGTTTTAACAAAAAAAATATTTTTGAGTTGTAGCTGATCGACAGTACTAAGGAAGACGAAGATATTTTATTTTAGTAGGTAATGTGGTGTAGATTAAAGGAAAAGTATCCATTTCAATCCTAGTCGTCTTACCTTCTTTTTTGACATATACATTTAAAATGCTCATAATAGGCTTATCTTAGTACGTTTAAGCGTTTTAACAAAAAAAATATTTTTCAGTTGTAGCTGATCGACAGTACTAAGAAAGACGAAGATATTTTATTTTAGTCTGTAATGTTGTGTAGATTAAAGGAAAAGTATCCATTTCAATCCTAGTCGTCTTACCTTCTTTTTTGACATATACATTTAAAATGCTCATAATAGGCTTATCTTAGTACTTTTAAGCGTTTTAACAAAAAAAAATATTTTTTAGTTGTAGCTGATCGTCAGTACTAAGGAAGACGAAGATATTTTATTTTAGTCTGTAGATTAAAGGAAAAGTATCCATTTCAATCCTAGTCGTCTTACCTTCTTTTTTGACATATACATTTTAAATGCTCATAATAGGCTTATCTTAGTACTTTTAAGCGTTTTAACAAAAAAAAATATTTTTTAGTTGTAGCTGATCATCAGTACTAAGGAAGACGAAGATATTTTATTTTAGTAGGTAATGTGGTGTAGATTAAAGGAAAAGTATCCATTTCAATCCTAGTCGTCTTACCTTCTTTTTTGACATATACATTTAAAATGCTCATAATAGGCTTATCTTAGTACTTTTAAGCGTTTTAACAAAAAAAAATATTTTTGAGTTGTAGCTGATCGTCATTACTAAGGAAGACGAAGATATTTTATTTTAGTCTGTAGATTAAAGGAAAAGTATCCATTTCAATCCTAGTCGTCTTACCTTCTTTTTTGACATATACATTTTAAATGCTCATAATAGGCTTATCTTAGTACTTTTAAGCGTTTTAACATTAAAAATATTTTTGAGTTGTAGCTGATCGACAGTACCAAAGAAGACGAAGATATTTTATTTTAGTCTGTAATGTGGTGTAGATTAAAGGAAAAGTATCCATTTCAATCCTAGTCGTCTTACCTTCTTTTTTGACATATACATTTAAAATGCTCATAATAGGCTTATCTTAGTACTTTTAAGCGTTTTAACAAAAAAAAATATTTTTTAGTTGTAGCTGATCATCAGTACTAAGGAAGACGAAGATATTTTATTTTAGTAGGTAATGTGGTGTAGATTAAAGGAAAAGTATCCATTTCAATCCTAGTCGTCTTACCTTCTTTTTTGACATATACATTTATAATGCTCATAATAGGCTTATCTTAGTACTTTTAAGCGTTTTAACAAAAAAAATAGTTTTGAGTTGTAGGTGATCGACAGTACTAAGGAAGACGAAGATATTTTATTTTAGTCTGTAATGTGGTGTAGATTAAAGGTAAAGTATCCATTTCAATCCTAGTCGTCTTACCTTCTTTTTTGACATATACATTTAAAGTGCTCATAATAGGCTTATCTTAGTACTTTTAAGTGTTTTCTAAAAAAAAATATTTTTCAGTTATAGCTGATCTACAGTACTAAGGAAGATGAAGATATTTTATTTTAGTCTGTAATGTGGTGTAGATTAAAGGAAAAGTATCCATTTCAATCCTAGTCGTCTTACCTTCTTTTTTGACATATACATTTAAAATGCTCATAATAGGCTTATTTTAGTACTTTTAAGCGTTTTAACATTAAAAATATTTTTGAGTTGTAGCTGATCGACAGTACCAAAGAAGACGAAGATATTTTATTTTAGTCTGTAATGTGGTGTAGATTAAAGGAAAAGTATCCATTTCAATCCTAGTCGTCTTACCTTCTTTTTTGACATATACATTTTAAATGCTCATAATAGGCTTATCTTAGTACTTTTAAGTGTTTTAACAAAAAAAATATTTTTGAGTTGTAGCTGATCGACAGTACTAAGGAAGACTAAGATATTTTATTTTAGTCTGTAATGTGGTGTAGATTAAAGGAAAAGTATCCATTTCAATCCTAGTCGTCTTACCTTCTTTTTTGACATATACATTTAAAATGCTCATAATAGGCTTATCTTAGTACTTTTAAGCGTTTTAACAAAAAAAATATTTTTGAGTTGTAGCTGATCGTCAGTACTAAGGAAGACGAAGATATTTTATTTTAGTCTGTAATGTGGTGTAGATTAAAGGAAAAGTATCCATTTCAATCCTAGTCGTCTTACCTTCTTTTTTCACATATACATTTAAAATGCTCATAATAGGCTTATCTTAGTACTTTTAAGCGTTTTAACAAAAAAAAATATTTTTTAGTTGTAGCTGATCGTCAGTACTAAGGAAGACGAAGATATTTTATTTTAGTCTGTAGATTAAAGGAAAAGTATCCATTTCAATCCTAGTCGTCTTACCTTCTTTTTTGACATATACATTTTAAATGCTCATAATAGGCTTATCTTAGTACTTTTAAGCGTTTTAACAAAAAAAAATATTTTTTAGTTGTAGCTGATCATCAGTACTAAGGAAGACGAAGATATTTTATTTTAGTCTGTAATGTGGTGTAGATTAAAGGAAAAGTATCCATTTCAATCCTAGTCGTCTTACCTTCTTTTTTGACATATACATTTAAAATGCTCATAATAGGCTTATCTTAGTACTTTTAAGCGTTTTAACAAAAAAAAATATTTTTTAGTTGTAGCTGATCGTCAGTACTAAGGAAGACGAAGATATTTTATTTTAGTCTGTAGATTAAAGGAAAAGTATCCATTTCAATCCTAGTCGTCTTACCTTCTTTTTTGACATATACATTTTAAATGCTCATAATAGGCTTATCTTAGTACTTTTAAGCGTTTTAACATTAAAAATATTTTTGAGTTGTAGCTGATCGACAGTACCAAAGAAGACGAAGATATTTTATTTTAGTCTGTAATGTGGTGTAGATTAAAGGAAAAGTATCCATTTCAATCCTAGTCGTCTTACCTTCTTTTTTGACATATACATTTAAAATGCTCATAATAGGCTTATCTTAGTACTTTTAAGCGTTTTAACAAAAAAAATATTTTTAAGTTGTAGCTGATCGTCAGTACTAAGGAAGACGAAGATATTTTATTTTAGTCTGTAATGTGGTGTAGATTAAAGGAAAAGTATCCATTTCAATCCTAGTCGTCTTACCTTCTTTTTTGACATATACATTTAAAATGCTCATAATAGGCTTATCTTAGTACTTTTAAGCGTTTTAACAAAAAAAAATATTTTTTAGTTGTAGCTGATCGTCAGTACTAAGGAAGACGAAGATATTTTATTTTAGTCTGTAGATTAAAGGAAAAGTATCCATTTCAATCCTAGTCGTCTTACCTTCTTTTTTGACATATACATTTTAAATGCTCATAATAGGCTTATCTTAGTACTTTTAAGCGTTTTAACATTAAAAATATTTTTGAGTTGTAGCTGATCGACAGTACCAAAGAAGACGAAGATATTTTATTTTAGTCTGTAATGTGGTGTAGATTAAAGGAAAAGTATCCATTTCAATCCTAGTCGTCTTACCTTCTTTTTTGACATATACATTTAAAATGCTCATAATAGGCTTATCTTAGTACTTTTAAGCGTTTTAACAAAAAAAAATATTTTTTAGTTGTAGCTGATCATCAGTACTAAGGAAGACGAAGATATTTTATTTTAGTAGGTAATGTGGTGTAGATTAAAGGAAAAGTATCCATTTCAATCCTAGTCGTCTTACCTTCTTTTTTGACATATACATTTATAATGCTCATAATAGGCTTATCTTAGTACTTTTAAGCGTTTTAACAAAAAAAATATTTTTGAGTTGTAGGTGATCGACAGTACTAAGGAAGACGAAGATATTTTATTTTAGTTTGTAATGTGGTGTAGATTAAAGGAAAAGTATCCATTTCAATCCTAGTCGTCTTACCTTCTTTTTTGACATATACATTTAAAATGCTCATAATAGGCTTATCTTAGTACTTTTAAGCGTTTTAACAAAAAAAGTTATTTTTTAGTTGTAGCTTATCGACAGCACTAAAAAGACGAAGATATTTTATTTTAGTAGATAATGTTGTGTAGATTAAAGGAAAAGTATCCATTTCAATCCTAGTCGTCTTACCTTCTTTTTTGACATATACATTTAAAATGCTCATAATAGGCTTATCTTAGTACTTTTAAGTGTTTTAACAAAAAAAATATTTTTAAGTTGTAGGTGATCGACAGTACTAAGGAAGACGAAGATATTTTATTTTAGTAGGTAATGTGGTGTAGATTAAAGGAAAAGTATCCATTTCAATCCTAGTCGTCTTACCTTCTTTTTTGACATATACATTTAAAATGCTCATAATAGGCTTATCTTAGTACTTTTAAGCGTTTAAACAAAAACTAAATAATTTTTAGTTGTAGCTGATCGACAGTACTAAGGAAGACGAAGATATTTTATTTTAGTAGGTAATGTGGTGTAGATTAAAGGAAAAGTATCCATTTCAATCCTAGTCGTCTTACCTTCTTTTTTGACATATACATTTAAAATGCTCATAATACGCTTATCTTAGTACTTTTAAGCGTTTTAACAAAAAAAAAAATTTTTTAGTTGTAGCTTATCGACAGTACTAAAAAGACGAAGATATTTTATTTTAGTCTGTAATGTGGTGTAGATTAAAGGAAAAGTATCCATTTCAATCCTAGTCGTCTTACCTTCTTTTTTGACATATACATTTAAAATGCTCATAATAGGCTTATCTTAGTACTTTTAAGTGTTTTAACAAAAAAAATATTTTTGAGTTTAGCTGATCGACAGTACTAAGGAAGACGAAGATATTTTATTTTAGTAGGTAATGTGGTGTAGATTAAAGGAAAAGTATCCATTTCAATCCTAGTCGTCTTACCTTCTTTTTTGACATATACATTTAAAATGCTCATAATAGGCTTATCTTAGTACTTTTAAGCGTTTTAACAAAAATTAAATAATTTTTAGTTGTAGCTGATCGACAGTACTAAGGAAGACGAAGATATTTTATTTTAGTCAGTAATGTGGTGTAGATTAAAGGAAAAGTATCCATTTCAATCCTAGTCGTCTTACCTTCTTTTTTGACATATACATTTAAAATGCTCATAATAGGCTTATCTTAGTACTTTTAAGCGTTTTAACAAAAAAAATATTTTTTAGTTGTAGCTGATCGACAGTACTAAGGAAGACGAAGATATTTTATTTTAGTCTGTAATGTGGTGTAGATTAAAGGAAAAGTATCCATTTCAATCCTAGTCGTCTTACCTTCTTTTTTGACATATACATTTAAAATGCTCATAATAGGCTTATCTTAGTACTTTTAAGCGTTTTAACAAAAAAAATATTTTTGAGTTGTAGCTGATCGACAGTAATAAAGAAGACGAAGATATTTTATTTTAGTAGGTAATGTGGTGTAGATTAAAGGAAAAGTATCCATTTCAATCCTAGTCGTCTTACCTTCTTTTTTGACATATACATTTAAAATGCTCATAATAGGCTTATCTTAGTACGTTTAAGCGTTTTAACAAAAAAAATATTTTTCAGTTGTAGCTGATCGACAGTACTAAGAAAGACGAAGATATTTTATTTTAGTAGATAATGTTGTTTAGTTTAAAGGAAAAGTATCCATTTCAATCCTAGTCGTCTTACCTTCTTTTTTGACATATACATTTAAAATGCTCATAATAGGCTTATCTTAGTACTTTTAAGCGTTTTAACAAAAAAAATAGTTTTGAGTTGTAGGTGATCGACAGTACTAAGGAAGACGAAGATATTTTATTTTAGTCTGTAATGTGGTGTAGATTAAAGGTAAAGTATCCATTTCAATCCTAGTCGTCTTACCTTCTTTTTTGACATATACATTTAAAGTGCTCATAATAGGCTTATCTTAGTACTTTTAAGTGTTTTCTAAAAAAAAATATTTTTTAGTTATAGCTTATCGACAGTACTAAGGAAGACGAAGATATTTTATTTTAGTCTGTAATGTGGTGTAGATTAAAGGAAAAGTATCCATTTCAATCCTAGTCGTCTTACCTTCTTTTTTGACATATACATTTAAAATGCTCATAATAGGCTTATCTTAGTACTTTTAAGCGTTTTAACAAAAAAAATATTTTTGAGTTGTAGGTGATCGACAGTACTAAGGAAGACGAAGATATTTTATTTTAGTTTGTAATGTGGTGTAGATTAAAGGAAAAGTATCCATTTCAATCCTAGTCGTCTTACCTTCTTTTTTGACATATACATTTAAAATGCTCATAATAGGCTTATCTTAGTACTTTTAAGCGTTTTAACAAAAAAAAATATTTTTGAGTTGTAGCTGATCGTCAGTACTAAGGAAGACGAAGATATTTTATTTTAGTCTGTAATGTGGTGTAGATTAAAGGAAAAGTATCCATTTCAATCCTAGTCGTCTTACCTTCTTTTTTGACATATACATTTAAAATGCTCATAATAGGCTTATCTTAGTACTTTTAAGCGTTTTAACAAAAAAAATATTTTTTAGTTGTAGGTGATCGACAGTTCTAAAGAAGACGAAGATATTTTATTTTAGTTGGTAATATGGTGTAGATTAAAGGAAAAGTATCCATTTCAATCCTAGTCGTCTTACCTTCTTTTTTGACATATACATTTAAAATGCTCATAATAGGCTTATCTTAGTACTTTTAAGCGTTTTAACAAAAAAAATATTTTTGAGTTGTAGCTGATCGACAGTACTAAGGAAGACGAAGATATTTTATTTTAGTAGGTAATGTGGTGTAGATTAAAGGAAAAGTATCCATTTCAATCCTAGTCGTCTTACCTTCTTTTTTGACATATACATTTAAAATGCTCATAATAGGCTTATCTTAGTACGTTTAAGCGTTTTAACAAAAAAAATATTTTTCAGTTGTAGCTGATCGACAGTACTAAGAAAGACGAAGATATTTTATTTTAGTCTGTAATGTTGTGTAGATTAAAGGAAAAGTATCCATTTCAATCCTAGTCGTCTTACCTTCTTTTTTGACATATACATTTAAAATGCTCATAATAGGCTTATCTTAGTACTTTTAAGCGTTTTAACAAAAAAAAATATTTTTTAGTTGTAGCTGATCGTCAGTACTAAGGAAGACGAAGATATTTTATTTTAGTCTGTAGATTAAAGGAAAAGTATCCATTTCAATCCTAGTCGTCTTACCTTCTTTTTTGACATATACATTTTAAATGCTCATAATAGGCTTATCTTAGTACTTTTAAGCGTTTTAACAAAAAAAAATATTTTTTAGTTGTAGCTGATCATCAGTACTAAGGAAGACGAAGATATTTTATTTTAGTAGGTAATGTGGTGTAGATTAAAGGAAAAGTATCCATTTCAATCCTAGTCGTCTTACCTTCTTTTTTGACATATACATTTAAAATGCTCATAATAGGCTTATCTTAGTACTTTTAAGCGTTTTAACAAAAAAAAATATTTTTTAGTTGTAGCTGATCGTCATTACTAAGGAAGACGAAGATATTTTATTTTAGTCTGTAGATTAAAGGAAAAGTATCCATTTCAATCCTAGTCGTCTTACCTTCTTTTTTGACATATACATTTTAAATGCTCATAATAGGCTTATCTTAGTACTTTTAAGCGTTTTAACATTAAAAATATTTTTGAGTTGTAGCTGATCGACAGTACCAAAGAAGACGAAGATATTTTATTTTAGTCTGTAATGTGGTGTAGATTAAAGGAAAAGTATCCATTTCAATCCTAGTCGTCTTACCTTCTTTTTTGACATATACATTTAAAATGCTCATAATAGGCTTATCTTAGTACTTTTAAGCGTTTTAACAAAAAAAAATATTTTTTAGTTGTAGCTGATCGACAGTACTAAGGAAGACGAAGATATTTTATTTTAGTAGGTAATGTGGTGTAGATTAAAGGAAAAGTATCCATTTCAATCCTAGTCGTCTTACCTTCTTTTTTGACATATACATTTAAAATGCTCATAATAGGCTTATCTTAGTACGTTTAAGCGTTTTAACAAAAAAAATATTTTTCAGTTGTAGCTGATCGACAGTACTAAGAAAGACGAAGATATTTTATTTTAGTCTGTAATGTTGTGTAGATTAAAGGAAAAGTATCCATTTCAATCCTAGTCGTCTTACCTTCTTTTTTGACATATACATTTAAAATGCTCATAATAGGCTTATCTTAGTACTTTTAAGCGTTTTAACAAAAAAAAAAATTTTTTAGTTGTAGCTGATCGTCAGTACTAAGGAAGACGAAGATATTTTATTTTAGTCTGTAGATTAAAGGAAAAGTATCCATTTCAATCCTAGTCGTCTTACCTTCTTTTTTGACATATACATTTTAAATGCTCATAATAGGCTTATCTTAGTACTTTTAAGCGTTTTAACAAAAAAAAATATTTTTTAGTTGTAGCTGATCATCAGTACTAAGGAAGACGAAGATATTTTATTTTAGTAGGTAATGTGGTGTAGATTAAAGGAAAAGTATCCATTTCAATCCTAGTCGTCTTACCTTCTTTTTTGACATATACATTTAAAATGCTCATAATAGGCTTATCTTAGTACTTTTAAGCGTTTTAACAAAAAAAAATATTTTTTAGTTGTAGCTGATCGTCATTACTAAGGAAGACGAAGATATTTTATTTTAGTCTGTAGATTAAAGGAAAAGTATCCATTTCAATCCTAGTCGTCTTACCTTCTTTTTTGACATATACATTTTAAATGCTCATAATAGGCTTATCTTAGTACTTTTAAGCGTTTTAACATTAAAAATATTTTTGAGTTGTAGCTGATCGACAGTACCAAAGAAGACGAAGATATTTTATTTTAGTCTGTAATGTGGTGTAGATTAAAGGAAAAGTATCCATTTCAATCCTAGTCGTCTTACCTTCTTTTTTGACATATACATTTAAAATGCTCATAATAGGCTTATCTTAGTACTTTTAAGCGTTTTAACAAAAAAAAATATTTTTTAGTTGTAGCTGATCATCAGTACTAAGGAAGACGAAGATATTTTATTTTAGTAGGTAATGTGGTGTAGATTAAAGGAAAAGTATCCATTTCAATCCTAGTCGTCTTACCTTCTTTTTTGACATATACATTTATAATGCTCATAATAGGCTTATCTTAGTACTTTTAAGCGTTTTAACAAAAAAAATAGTTTTGAGTTGTAGGTGATCGACAGTACTAAGGAAGACGAAGATATTTTATTTTAGTCTGTAATGTGGTGTAGATTAAAGGTAAAGTATCCATTTCAATCCTAGTGGTCTTACCTTCTTTTTTGACATATACATTTAAAGTGCTCATAATAGGCTTATCTTAGTACTTTTAAGTGTTTTCTAAAAAAAAATATTTTTCAGTTATAGCTGATCTACAGTACTAAGGAAGATGAAGATATTTTATTTTAGTCTGTAATGTGGTGTAGATTAAAGGAAAAGTATCCATTTCAATCCTAGTCGTCTTACCTTCTTTTTTGACATATACATTTAAAATGCTCATAATAGGCTTATTTTAGTACTTTTAAGCGTTTTAACATTAAAAATATTTTTGAGTTGTAGCTGATCGACAGTACCAAAGAAGACGAAGATATTTTATTTTAGTCTGTAATGTGGTGTAGATTAAAGGAAAAGTATCCATTTCAATCCTAGTCGTCTTACCTTCTTTTTTGACATATACATTTTAAATGCTCATAATAGGCTTATCTTAGTACTTTTAAGTGTTTTAACAAAAAAAATATTTTTGAGTTGTAGCTGATCGACAGTACTAAGGAAGACTAAGATATTTTATTTTAGTCAGTAATGTGGTGTAGATTAAAGGAAAAGTATCCATTTCAATCCTAGTCGTCTTACCTTCTTTTTTGACATATACATTTAAAATGCTCATAATAGGCTTATCTTAGTACTTTTAAGCGTTTTAACAAAAAAAATATTTTTGAGTTGTAGCTGATCGTCAGTACTAAGGAAGACGAAGATATTTTATTTTAGTCTGTAATGTGGTGTAGATTAAAGGAAAAGTATCCATTTCAATCCTAGTCGTCTTACCTTCTTTTTTCACATATACATTTAAAATGCTCATAATAGGCTTATCTTAGTACTTTTAAGCGTTTTAACAAAAAAAAATATTTTTTAGTTGTAGCTGATCGTCAGTACTAAGGAAGACGAAGATATTTTATTTTAGTCTGTAGATTAAAGGAAAAGTATCCATTTCAATCCTAGTCGTCTTACCTTCTTTTTTGACATATACATTTTAAATGCTCATAATAGGCTTATCTTAGTACTTTTAAGCGTTTTAACAAAAAAAAATATTTTTTAGTTGTAGCTGATCATCAGTACTAAGGAAGACGAAGATATTTTATTTTAGTCTGTAATGTGGTGTAGATTAAAGGAAAAGTATCCATTTCAATACTAGTCGTCTTACCTTCTTTTTTGACATATACATTTAAAATGCTCATAATAGGCTTATCTTAGTACTTTTAAGCGTTTTAACAAAAAAAATAGTTTTGAGTTGTAGGTGATCGACAGTACCAAAGAAGACGAAGATATTTTATTTTAGTCTGTAATGTGGTGTAGATTAAAGGAAAAGTATCCATTTCAATCCTAGTCGTCTTACCTTCTTTTTTGACATATACATTTAAAATGCTCATAATAGGCTTATCTTAGTACTTTTAAGTGTTTTAACAAAAAAAATATTTTTAAGTTGTAGGTGATCGACAGTACTAAGGAAGACGAAGATATTTTATTTTAGTAGGTAATGTGGTGTAGATTAAAGGAAAAGTATCCATTTCAATCCTAGTCGTCTTACCTTCTTTTTTGACATATACATTTAAAATGCTCATAATAGGCTTATCTTAGTACTTTTAAGCGTTTAAACAAAAATTAAATAATTTTTAGTTGTAGCTGATCGACAGTACTAAGGAAGACGAAGATATTTTATTTTAGTAGGTAATGTGGTGTAGATTAAAGGAAAAGTATCCATTTCAATCCTAGTCGTCTTACCTTCTTTTTTGACATATACATTTAAAATGCTCATAATACGCTTATCTTAGTACTTTTAAGCGTTTTAACAAAAAAAAAAATTTTTTAGTTGTAGCTTATCGACAGTACTAAGGAAGACGAAGATATTTTATTTTAGTCTGTAATGTGGTGTAGATTAAAGGAAAAGTATCCATTTCAATCCTAGTCGTCTTACCTTCTTTTTTGACATATACATTTAAAATGCTCATAATAGGCTTATCTTAGTACTTTTAAGCGTTTTAACAAAAAAAAATATTTTTTAGTTGTAGCTGATCGTCAGTACTAAGGAAGACGAAGATATTTTATTTTAGTCTGTAGATTAAAGGAAAAGTATCCATTTCAATCCTAGTCGTCTTACCTTCTTTTTTGACATATACATTTAAAATGCTCATAATAGGCTTATCTTAGTACTTTTAAGCGTTTTAACAAAAAAAAATATTTTTTAGTTGTAGCTTATCGACAGTACTAAGGAAGACGAAGATATTTTATTTTAGTCTGTAATGTGGTGTAGATTAAAGGAAAAGTATCCATTTCAATCCTAGTCGTCTTACCTTCTTTTTTGACATATACATTTAAAATGCTCATAATAGGCTTATCTTAGTACTTTTAAGCGTTTTAACAAAAAAAGTTATTTTTTAGTTGTAGCTTATCGACAGCACTAAAAAGACGAAGATATTTTATTTTAGTAGATAATGTTGTGTAGATTAAAGGAAAAGTATCCATTTCAATCCTAGTCGTCTTACCTTCTTTTTTGACATATACATTTAAAATGCTCATAATAGGCTTATCTTAGTACTTTTAAGTGTTTTAACAAAAAAAATATTTTTAAGTTGTAGGTGATCGACAGTACTAAGGAAGACGAAGATATTTTATTTTAGTAGGTAATGTGGTGTAGATTAAAGGAAAAGTATCCATTTCAATCCTAGTCGTCTTACCTTCTTTTTTGACATATACATTTAAAATGCTCATAATAGGCTTATCTTAGTACTTTTAAGCGTTTAACAAAAATTAAATAATTTTTAGTTGTAGCTGATCGACAGTACTAAGGAAGACGAAGATATTTTATTTTAGTAGGTAATGTGGTGTAGATTAAAGGAAAAGTATCCATTTCAATCCTAGTCGTCTTACCTTCTTTTTTGACATATACATTTAAAATGCTCATAATACGCTTATCTTAGTACTTTTAAGCGTTTTAACAAAAAAAAAAATTTTTTAGTTGTAGCTTATCGACAGTACTAAAAAGACGAAGATATTTTATTTTAGTCTGTAATGTGGTGTAGATTAAAGGAAAAGTATCCATTTCAATCCTAGTCGTCTTACCTTCTTTTTTGACATATACATTTTAAATGCTCATAATAGGCTTATCTTAGTACTTTTAAGTGTTTTAACAAAAAAAATATTTTTGAGTTTAGCTGATCGACAGTACTAAGGAAGACGAAGATATTTTATTTTAGTAGGTAATGTGGTGTAGATTAAAGGAAAAGTATCCATTTCAATCCTAGTCGTCTTACCTTCTTTTTTGACATATACATTTAAAGTGCTCATAATAGGCTTATCTTAGTACTTTTAAGTGTTTTCTAAAAAAAAATATTTTTTAGTTATAGCTTATCGACAGTACTAAGGAAGACGAAGATATTTTATTTTAGTCTGTAATGTGGTGTAGATTAAAGGAAAAGTATCCATTTCAATCCTAGTCGTCTTACCTTCTTTTTTGACATATACATTTAAAATGCTCATAATAGGCTTATCTTAGTACTTTTAAGCGTTTTAACAAAAAAAATATTTTTGAGTTGTAGGTGATCGACAGTACTAAGGAAGACGAAGATATTTTATTTTAGTTTGTAATGTGGTGTAGATTAAAGGAAAAGTATCCATTTCAATCCTAGTCGTCTTACCTTCTTTTTTGACATATACATTTAAAATGCTCATAATAGGCTTATCTTAGTACTTTTAAGCGTTTTAACAAAAAAAAATATTTTTGAGTTGTAGCTGATCGTCAGTACTAAGGAAGACGAAGATATTTTATTTTAGTCTGTAATGTGGTGTAGATTAAAGGAAAAGTATCCATTTCAATCCTAGTCGTCTTACCTTCTTTTTTGACATATACATTTAAAATGCTCATAATAGGCTTATCTTAGTACTTTTAAGCGTTTTAACAAAAAAAATATTTTTTAGTTGTAGGTGATCGACAGTTCTAAAGAAGACGAAGATATTTTATTTTAGTTGGTAATATGGTGTAGATTAAAGGAAAAGTATCCATTTCAATCCTAGTCGTCTTACCTTCTTTTTTGACATATACATTTAAAATGCTCATAATAGGCTTATCTTAGTACTTTTAAGCGTTTTAACAAAAAAAATATTTTTTAGTTGTAGCTGATCGACAGTACTAAGGAAGACGAAGATATTTTATTTTAGTCTGTAATGTGGTGTAGATTAAAGGAAAAGTATCCATTTCAATCCTAGTCGTCTTACCTTCTTTTTTGACATATACATTTAAAATGCTCATAATAGGCTTATCTTAGTACTTTTAAGCGTTTAAACAAAAATTAAATAATTTTTAGTTGTAGCTGATCGACAGTACTAAGGAAGACGAAGATATTTTATTTTAGTAGGTAATGTGGTGTAGATTAAAGGAAAAGTATCCATTTCAATCCTAGTCGTCTTACCTTCTTTTTTGACATATACATTTAAAATGCTCATAATACGCTTATCTTAGTACTTTTAAGCGTTTTAACAAAAAAAAAAATTTTTTAGTTGTAGCTTATCGACAGTACTAAGGAAGACGAAGATATTTTATTTTAGTCTGTAATGTGGTGTAGATTAAAGGAAAAGTATCCATTTCAATCCTAGTCGTCTTACCTTCTTTTTTGACATATACATTTAAAATGCTCATAATAGGCTTATCTTAGTACTTTTAAGCGTTTTAACAAAAAAAAATATTTTTTAGTTGTAGCTGATCGTCAGTACTAAGGAAGACGAAGATATTTTATTTTAGTCTGTAGATTAAAGGAAAAGTATCCATTTCAATCCTAGTCGTCTTACCTTCTTTTTTGACATATACATTTTAAATGCTCATAATAGGCTTATCTTAGTACTTTTAAGCGTTTTAACAAAAAAAAATATTTTTTAGTTGTAGCTGATCATCAGTACTAAGGAAGACGAAGATATTTTATTTTAGTAGGTAATGTGGTGTAGATTAAAGGAAAAGTATCCATTTCAATCCTAGTCGTCTTACCTTCTTTTTTGACATATACATTTAAAATGCTCATAATAGGCTTATCTTAGTACTTTTAAGCGTTTTAACAAAAAAAAATATTTTTTAGTTGTAGCTGATCGTCATTACTAAGGAAGACGAAGATATTTTATTTTAGTCTGTAGATTAAAGGAAAAGTATCCATTTCAATCCTAGTCGTCTTACCTTCTTTTTTGACATATACATTTTAAATGCTCATAATAGGCTTATCTTAGTACTTTTAAGCGTTTTAACATTAAAAATATTTTTGAGTTGTAGCTGATCGACAGTACCAAAGAAGACGAAGATATTTTATTTTAGTCTGTAATGTGGTGTAGATTAAAGGAAAAGTATCCATTTCAATCCTAGTCGTCTTACCTTCTTTTTTGACATATACATTTAAAATGCTCATAATAGGCTTATCTTAGTACTTTTAAGCGTTTTAACAAAAAAAAATATTTTTTAGTTGTAGCTGATCATCAGTACTAAGGAAGACGAAGATATTTTATTTTAGTAGGTAATGTGGTGTAGATTAAAGGAAAAGTATCCATTTCAATCCTAGTCGTCTTACCTTCTTTTTTGACATATACATTTAAAATGCTCATAATACGCTTATCTTAGTACTTTTAAGCGTTTTAACAAAAAAAAAAATTTTTTAGTTGTAGCTTATCGACAGTACTAAGGAAGACGAAGATATTTTATTTTAGTCTGTAATGTGGTGTAGATTAAAGGAAAAGTATCCATTTCAATCCTAGTCGTCTTACCTTCTTTTTTGACATATACATTTAAAATGCTCATAATAGGCTTATCTTAGTACTTTTAAGCGTTTTAACAAAAAAAAATATTTTTTAGTTGTAGCTGATCGTCAGTACTAAGGAAGACGAAGATATTTTATTTTAGTCTGTAGATTAAAGGAAAAGTATCCATTTCAATCCTAGTCGTCTTACCTTCTTTTTTGACATATACATTTTAAATGCTCATAATAGGCTTATCTTAGTACTTTTAAGCGTTTTAACAAAAAAAAATATTTTTTAGTTGTAGCTGATCATCAGTACTAAGGAAGACGAAGATATTTTATTTTAGTAGGTAATGTGGTGTAGATTAAAGGAAAAGTATCCATTTCAATCCTAGTCGTCTTACCTTCTTTTTTGACATATACATTTAAAATGCTCATAATAGGCTTATCTTAGTACTTTTAAGCGTTTTAACAAAAAAAAATATTTTTTAGTTGTAGCTGATCGTCATTACTAAGGAAGACGAAGATATTTTATTTTAGTCTGTAGATTAAAGGAAAAGTATCCATTTCAATCCTAGTCGTCTTACCTTCTTTTTTGACATATACATTTTAAATGCTCATAATAGGCTTATCTTAGTACTTTTAAGCGTTTTAACATTAAAAATATTTTTGAGTTGTAGCTGATCGACAGTACCAAAGAAGACGAAGATATTTTATTTTAGTCTGTAATGTGGTGTAGATTAAAGGAAAAGTATCCATTTCAATCCTAGTCGTCTTACCTTCTTTTTTGACATATACATTTAAAATGCTCATAATAGGCTTATCTTAGTACTTTTAAGCGTTTTAACAAAAAAAAATATTTTTTAGTTGTAGCTGATCATCAGTACTAAGGAAGACGAAGATATTTTATTTTAGTAGGTAATGTGGTGTAGATTAAAGGAAAAGTATCCATTTCAATCCTAGTCGTCTTACCTTCTTTTTTGACATATACATTTATAATGCTCATAATAGGCTTATCTTAGTACTTTTAAGCGTTTTAACAAAAAAAATATTTTTGAGTTGTAGGTGATCGACAGTACTAAGGAAGACGAAGATATTTTATTTTAGTTTGTAATGTGGTGTAGATTAAAGGAAAAGTATCCATTTCAATCCTAGTCGTCTTACCTTCTTTTTTGACATATACATTTAAAATGCTCATAATAGGCTTATCTTAGTACTTTTAAGCGTTTTAACAAAAAAAGTTATTTTTTAGTTGTAGCTTATCGACAGCACTAAAAAGACGAAGATATTTTATTTTAGTAGATAATGTTGTGTAGATTAAAGGAAAAGTATCCATTTCAATCCTAGTCGTCTTACCTTCTTTTTTGACATATACATTTAAAATGCTCATAATAGGCTTATCTTAGTACTTTTAAGTGTTTTAACAAAAAAAATATTTTTAAGTTGTAGGTGATCGACAGTACTAAGGAAGACGAAGATATTTTATTTTAGTAGGTAATGTGGTGTAGATTAAAGGAAAAGTATCCATTTCAATCCTAGTCGTCTTACCTTCTTTTTTGACATATACATTTAAAATGCTCATAATAGGCTTATCTTAGTACTTTTAAGCGTTTAAACAAAAATTAAATAATTTTTAGTTGTAGCTGATCGACAGTACTAAGGAAGACGAAGATATTTTATTTTAGTAGGTAATGTGGTGTAGATTAAAGGAAAAGTATCCATTTCAATCCTAGTCGTCTTACCTTCTTTTTTGACATATACATTTAAAATGCTCATAATACGCTTATCTTAGTACTTTTAAGCGTTTTAACAAAAAAAAAAATTTTTTAGTTGTAGCTTATCGACAGTACTAAAAAGACGAAGATATTTTATTTTAGTCTGTAATGTGGTGTAGATTAAAGGAAAAGTATCCATTTCAATCCTAGTCGTCTTACCTTCTTTTTTGACATATACATTTTAAATGCTCATAATAGGCTTATCTTAGTACTTTTAAGTGTTTTAACAAAAAAAATATTTTTGAGTTTAGCTGATCGACAGTACTAAGGAAGACGAAGATATTTTATTTTAGTAGGTAATGTGGTGTAGATTAAAGGAAAAGTATCCATTTCAATCCTAGTCGTCTTACCTTCTTTTTTGACATATACATTTAAAATGCTCATAATAGGCTTATCTTAGTACTTTTAAGCGTTTAAACAAAAATTAAATAATTTTTAGTTGTAGCTGATCGACAGTACTAAGGAAGACGAAGATATTTTATTTTAGTCAGTAATGTGGTGTAGATTAAAGGAAAAGTATCCATTTCAATCCTAGTCGTCTTACCTTCTTTTTTGACATATACATTTAAAATGCTCATAATAGGCTTATCTTAGTACTTTTAAGCGTTTTAACATTAAAAATATTTTTTAGTTGTAGCTGATCGACAGTACTAAGGAAGACGAAGATATTTTATTTTAGTCTGTAATGTGGTGTAGATTAAAGGAAAAGTATCCATTTCAATCCTAGTCGTCTTACCTTCTTTTTTGACATATACATTTAAAATGCTCATAATAGGCTTATCTTAGTACTTTTAAGCGTTTTAACAAAAAAAATATTTTTGAGTTGTAGCTGATCGACAGTAATAAAGAAGACGAAGATATTTTATTTTAGTAGGTAATGTGGTGTAGATTAAAGGAAAAGTATCCATTTCAATCCTAGTCGTCTTACCTTCTTTTTTGACATATACATTTAAAATGCTCATAATAGGCTTATCTTAGTACGTTTAAGCGTTTTAACAAAAAAAATATTTTTCAGTTGTAGCTGATCGACAGTACTAAGAAAGACGAAGATATTTTATTTTAGTAGATAATGTTGTTTAGATTAAAGGAAAAGTATCCATTTCAATCCTAGTCGTCTTACCTTCTTTTTTGACATATACATTTAAAATGCTCATAATAGGCTTATCTTAGTACTTTTAAGCGTTTTAACAAAAAAAAATATTTTTTAGTTGTAGCTTATTGACAGTACTAAGGAAGACGAAGATATTTTATTTTAGTAGGTAATGTGGTGTAGATTAAAGGAAAAGTATCCATTTCAATACTAGTCGTCTTACCTTCTTTTTTGACATATACATTTAAAATGCTCATAATAGGCTTATCTTAGTACTTTTAAGCGTTTTAACAAAAAAAATAGTTTTGAGTGGTAGGTGATCGACAGTACTAAGGAAGACGAAGATATTTTATTTTAGTCTGTAATGTGGTGTAGATTAAAGGTAAAGTATCCATTTCAATCCTAGTCGTCTTACCTTCTTTTTTGACATATACATTTAAAGTGCTCATAATAGGCTTATCTTAGTACTTTTAAGTGTTTTCTAAAAAAAAATATTTTTTAGTTATAGCTTATCGACAGTACTAAGGAAGACGAAGATATTTTATTTTAGTCTGTAATGTGGTGTAGATTAAAGGAAAAGTATCCATTTCAATCCTAGTCGTCTTACCTTCTTTTTTGACATATACATTTAAAATGCTCATAATAGGCTTATCTTAGTACTTTTAAGCGTTTTAACAAAAAAAATATTTTTGAGTTGTAGGTGATCGACAGTACTAAGGAAGACGAAGATATTTTATTTTAGTTTGTAATGTGGTGTAGATTAAAGGAAAAGTATCCATTTCAATCCTAGTCGTCTTACCTTCTTTTTTGACATATACATTTAAAATGCTCATAATAGGCTTATCTTAGTACTTTTAAGCGTTTTAACAAAAAAAAATATTTTTGAGTTGTAGCTGATCGTCAGTACTAAGGAAGACGAAGATATTTTATTTTAGTCTGTAATGTGGTGTAGATTAAAGGAAAAGTATCCATTTCAATCCTAGTCGTCTTACCTTCTTTTTTGACATATACATTTAAAATGCTCATAATAGGCTTATCTTAGTACTTTTAAGCGTTTTAACAAAAAAAATATTTTTTAGTTGTAGGTGATCGACAGTTCTAAAGAAGACGAAGATATTTTATTTTAGTTGGTAATATGGTGTAGATTAAAGGAAAAGTATCCATTTCAATCCTAGTCGTCTTACCTTCTTTTTTGACATATACATTTAAAATGCTCATAATAGGCTTATCTTAGTACTTTTAAGCGTTTTAACAAAAAAAATATTTTTTAGTTGTAGCTGATCGACAGTACTAAGGAAGACGAAGATATTTTATTTTAGTCTGTAATGTGGTGTAGATTAAAGGAAAAGTATCCATTTCAATCCTAGTCGTCTTACCTTCTTTTTTGACATATACATTTAAAATGCTCATAATAGGCTTATCTTAGTACTTTTAAGCGTTTTAACAAAAAAAATAGTTTTGAGTTGTAGGTGATCGACAGTACTAAGGAAGACGAAGATATTTTATTTTAGTCTGTAATGTGGTGTAGATTAAAGGTAAAGTATCCATTTCAATCCTAGTCGTCTTACCTTCTTTTTTGACATATACATTTAAAGTGCTCATAATAGGCTTATCTTAGTACTTTTAAGTGTTTTCTAAAAAAAAATATTTTTTAGTTATAGCTTATCGACAGTACTAAGGAAGACGAAGATATTTTATTTTAGTCTGTAATGTGGTGTAGATTAAAGGAAAAGTATCCATTTCAATCCTAGTCGTCTTACCTTCTTTTTTGACATATACATTTAAAATGCTCATAATAGGCTTATCTTAGTACTTTTAAGCGTTTTAACAAAAAAAATATTTTTGAGTTGTAGGTGATCGACAGTACTAAGGAAGACGAAGATATTTTATTTTAGTTTGTAATGTGGTGTAGATTAAAGGAAAAGTATCCATTTCAATCCTAGTCGTCTTACCTTCTTTTTTGACATATACATTTAAAATGCTCATAATAGGCTTATCTTAGTACTTTTAAGCGTTTTAACAAAAAAAAATATTTTTGAGTTGTAGCTGATCGTCAGTACTAAGGAAGACGAAGATATTTTATTTTAGTCTGTAATGTGGTGTAGATTAAAGGAAAAGTATCCATTTCAATCCTAGTCGTCTTACCTTCTTTTTTGACATATACATTTAAAATGCTCATAATAGGCTTATCTTAGTACTTTTAAGCGTTTTAACAAAAAAAATATTTTTTAGTTGTAGGTGATCGACAGTTCTAAAGAAGACGAAGATATTTTATTTTAGTTGGTAATATGGTGTAGATTAAAGGAAAAGTATCCATTTCAATCCTAGTCGTCTTACCTTCTTTTTTGACATATACATTTAAAATGCTCATAATAGGCTTATCTTAGTACTTTTAAGCGTTTTAACAAAAAAAATATTTTTTAGTTGTAGCTGATCGACAGTACTAAGGAAGACGAAGATATTTTATTTTAGTCTGTAATGTGGTGTAGATTAAAGGAAAAGTATCCATTTCAATCCTAGTCGTCTTACCTTCTTTTTTGACATATACATTTAAAATGCTCATAATAGGCTTATCTTAGTACTTTTAAGCGTTTTAACAAAAAAAATATTTTTGAGTTGTAGCTGATCGACAGTACTAAGGAAGACGAAGATATTTTATTTTAGTAGGTAATGTGGTGTAGATTAAAGGAAAAGTATCCATTTCAATCCTAGTCGTCTTACCTTCTTTTTTGACATATACATTTAAAATGCTCATAATAGGCTTATCTTAGTACGTTTAAGCGTTTTAACAAAAAAAATATTTTTCAGTTGTAGCTGATCGACAGTACTAAGAAAGACGAAGATATTTTATTTTAGTCTGTAATGTTGTGTAGATTAAAGGAAAAGTATCCATTTCAATCCTAGTCGTCTTACCTTCTTTTTTGACATATACATTTAAAATGCTCATAATAGGCTTATCTTAGTACTTTTAAGCGTTTTAACAAAAAAAAATATTTTTTAGTTGTAGCTGATCGTCAGTACTAAGGAAGACGAAGATATTTTATTTTAGTCTGTAGATTAAAGGAAAAGTATCCATTTCAATCCTAGTCGTCTTACCTTCTTTTTTGACATATACATTTTAAATGCTCATAATAGGCTTATCTTAGTACTTTTAAGCGTTTTAACAAAAAAAAATATTTTTTAGTTGTAGCTGATCATCAGTACTAAGGAAGACGAAGATATTTTATTTTAGTAGGTAATGTGGTGTAGATTAAAGGAAAAGTATCCATTTCAATCCTAGTCGTCTTACCTTCTTTTTTGACATATACATTTAAAATGCTCATAATAGGCTTATCTTAGTACTTTTAAGCGTTTTAACAAAAAAAAATATTTTTTAGTTGTAGCTGATCGTCATTACTAAGGAAGACGAAGATATTTTATTTTAGTCTGTAGATTAAAGGAAAAGTATCCATTTCAATCCTAGTCGTCTTACCTTCTTTTTTGACATATACATTTTAAATGCTCATAATAGGCTTATCTTAGTACTTTTAAGCGTTTTAACATTAAAAATATTTTTGAGTTGTAGCTGATCGACAGTACCAAAGAAGACGAAGATATTTTATTTTAGTCTGTAATGTGGTGTAGATTAAAGGAAAAGTATCCATTTCAATCCTAGTCGTCTTACCTTCTTTTTTGACATATACATTTAAAATGCTCATAATAGGCTTATCTTAGTACTTTTAAGCGTTTTAACAAAAAAAAATATTTTTTAGTTGTAGCTGATCATCAGTACTAAGGAAGACGAAGATATTTTATTTTAGTAGGTAATGTGGTGTAGATTAAAGGAAAAGTATCCATTTCAATCCTAGTCGTCTTACCTTCTTTTTTGACATATACATTTAAAATGCTCATAATAGGCTTATCTTAGTACTTTTAAGCGTTTTAACATTAAAAATATTTTTTAGTTGTAGCTGATCGACAGTACTAAGGAAGACGAAGATATTTTATTTTAGTCTGTAATGTGGTGTAGATTAAAGGAAAAGTATCCATTTCAATCCTAGTCGTCTTACCTTCTTTTTTGACATATACATTTAAAATGCTCATAATAGGCTTATCTTAGTACTTTTAAGCGTTTTAACAAAAAAAATATTTTTGAGTTGTAGCTGATCGACAGTAATAAAGAAGACGAAGATATTTTATTTTAGTCTGTAATGTGGTGTAGATTAAAGGAAAAGTATCCATTTCAATCCTAGTCGTCTTACCTTCTTTTTTGACATATACATTTAAAATGCTCATAATAGGCTTATCTTAGTACGTTTAAGCGTTTTAACAAAAAAAATATTTTTCAGTTGTAGCTGATCGACAGTACTAAGAAAGACGAAGATATTTTATTTTAGTAGATAATGTTGTTTAGATTAAAGGAAAAGTATCCATTTCAATCCTAGTCGTCTTACCTTCTTTTTTGACATATACATTTAAAATGCTCATAATAGGCTTATCTTAGTACTTTTAAGCGTTTTAACAAAAAAAATAGTTTTGAGTTGTAGGTGATCGACAGTACTAAGGAAGACGAAGATATTTTATTTTAGTCTGTAATGTGGTGTAGATTAAAGGTAAAGTATCCATTTCAATCCTAGTCGTCTTACCTTCTTTTTTGACATATACATTTAAAGTGCTCATAATAGGCTTATCTTAGTACTTTTAAGTGTTTTCTAAAAAAAAATATTTTTTAGTTATAGCTTATCGACAGTACTAAGGAAGACGAAGATATTTTATTTTAGTCTGTAATGTGGTGTAGATTAAAGGAAAAGTATCCATTTCAATCCTAGTCGTCTTACCTTCTTTTTTGACATATACATTTAAAATGCTCATAATAGGCTTATCTTAGTACTTTTAAGCGTTTTAACAAAAAAAATATTTTTGAGTTGTAGGTGATCGACAGTACTAAGGAAGACGAAGATATTTTATTTTAGTTTGTAATGTGGTGTAGATTAAAGGAAAAGTATCCATTTCAATCCTAGTCGTCTTACCTTCTTTTTTGACATATACATTTAAAATGCTCATAATAGGCTTATCTTAGTACTTTTAAGCGTTTTAACAAAAAAAAATATTTTTGAGTTGTAGCTGATCGTCAGTACTAAGGAAGACGAAGATATTTTATTTTAGTCTGTAATGTGGTGTAGATTAAAGGAAAAGTATCCATTTCAATCCTAGTCGTCTTACCTTCTTTTTTGACATATACATTTAAAATGCTCATAATAGGCTTATCTTAGTACTTTTAAGCGTTTTAACAAAAAAAATATTTTTTAGTTGTAGGTGATCGACAGTTCTAAAGAAGACGAAGATATTTTATTTTAGTTGGTAATATGGTGTAGATTAAAGGAAAAGTATCCATTTCAATCCTAGTCGTCTTACCTTCTTTTTTGACATATACATTTAAAATGCTCATAATAGGCTTATCTTAGTACTTTTAAGCGTTTTAACAAAAAAAATATTTTTTAGTTGTAGCTGATCGACAGTACTAAGGAAGACGAAGATATTTTATTTTAGTCTGTAATGTGGTGTAGATTAAAGGAAAAGTATCCATTTCAATCCTAGTCGTCTTACCTTCTTTTTTGACATATACATTTAAAATGCTCATAATAGGCTTATCTTAGTACTTTTAAGCGTTTTAACAAAAAAAATATTTTTGAGTTGTAGCTGATCGACAGTACTAAGGAAGACGAAGATATTTTATTTTAGTAGGTAATGTGGTGTAGATTAAAGGAAAAGTATCCATTTCAATCCTAGTCGTCTTACCTTCTTTTTTGACATATACATTTAAAATGCTCATAATAGGCTTATCTTAGTACGTTTAAGCGTTTTAACAAAAAAAATATTTTTCAGTTGTAGCTGATCGACAGTACTAAGAAAGACGAAGATATTTTATTTTAGTCTGTAATGTTGTGTAGATTAAAGGAAAAGTATCCATTTCAATCCTAGTCGTCTTACCTTCTTTTTTGACATATACATTTAAAATGCTCATAATAGGCTTATCTTAGTACTTTTAAGCGTTTTAACAAAAAAAAATATTTTTTAGTTGTAGCTGATCGTCAGTACTAAGGAAGACGAAGATATTTTATTTTAGTCTGTAGATTAAAGGAAAAGTATCCATTTCAATCCTAGTCGTCTTACCTTCTTTTTTGACATATACATTTTAAATGCTCATAATAGGCTTATCTTAGTACTTTTAAGCGTTTTAACAAAAAAAAATATTTTTTAGTTGTAGCTGATCATCAGTACTAAGGAAGACGAAGATATTTTATTTTAGTAGGTAATGTGGTGTAGATTAAAGGAAAAGTATCCATTTCAATCCTAGTCGTCTTACCTTCTTTTTTGACATATACATTTAAAATGCTCATAATAGGCTTATCTTAGTACTTTTAAGCGTTTTAACAAAAAAAAATATTTTTTAGTTGTAGCTGATCGTCATTACTAAGGAAGACGAAGATATTTTATTTTAGTCTGTAGATTAAAGGAAAAGTATCCATTTCAATCCTAGTCGTCTTACCTTCTTTTTTGACATATACATTTTAAATGCTCATAATAGGCTTATCTTAGTACTTTTAAGCGTTTTAACATTAAAAATATTTTTGAGTTGTAGCTGATCGACAGTACCAAAGAAGACGAAGATATTTTATTTTAGTCTGTAATGTGGTGTAGATTAAAGGAAAAGTATCCATTTCAATCCTAGTCGTCTTACCTTCTTTTTTGACATATACATTTAAAATGCTCATAATAGGCTTATCTTAGTACTTTTAAGCGTTTTAACAAAAAAAAATATTTTTTAGTTGTAGCTGATCATCAGTACTAAGGAAGACGAAGATATTTTATTTTAGTAGGTAATGTGGTGTAGATTAAAGGAAAAGTATCCATTTCAATCCTAGTCGTCTTACCTTCTTTTTTGACATATACATTTATAATGCTCATAATAGGCTTATCTTAGTACTTTTAAGCGTTTTAACAAAAAAAATAGTTTTGAGTTGTAGGTGATCGACAGTACTAAGGAAGACGAAGATATTTTATTTTAGTCTGTAATGTGGTGTAGATTAAAGGTAAAGTATCCATTTCAATCCTAGTCGTCTTACCTTCTTTTTTGACATATACATTTAAAGTGCTCATAATAGGCTTATCTTAGTACTTTTAAGTGTTTTCTAAAAAAAAATATTTTTCAGTTATAGCTGATCTACAGTACTAAGGAAGATGAAGATATTTTATTTTAGTCTGTAATGTGGTGTAGATTAAAGGAAAAGTATCCATTTCAATCCTAGTCGTCTTACCTTCTTTTTTGACATATACATTTAAAATGCTCATAATAGGCTTATTTTAGTACTTTTAAGCGTTTTAACATTAAAAATATTTTTGAGTTGTAGCTGATCGACAGTACCAAAGAAGACGAAGATATTTTATTTTAGTCTGTAATGTGGTGTAGATTAAAGGAAAAGTATCCATTTCAATCCTAGTCGTCTTACCTTCTTTTTTGACATATACATTTTAAATGCTCATAATAGGCTTATCTTAGTACTTTTAAGTGTTTTAACAAAAAAAATATTTTTGAGTTGTAGCTGATCGACAGTACTAAGGAAGACTAAGATATTTTATTTTAGTCTGTAATGTGGTGTAGATTAAAGGAAAAGTATCCATTTCAATCCTAGTCGTCTTACCTTCTTTTTTGACATATACATTTAAAATGCTCATAATAGGCTTATCTTAGTACTTTTAAGCGTTTTAACAAAAAAAAATATTTTTTAGTTGTAGCTGATCGTCAGTACTAAGGAAGACGAAGATATTTTATTTTAGTCTGTAGATTAAAGGAAAAGTATCCATTTCAATCCTAGTCGTCTTACCTTCTTTTTTGACATATACATTTTAAATGCTCATAATAGGCTTAACTTAGTACTTTTAAGCGTTTTAACAAAAAAAAATATTTTTTAGTTGTAGCTGATCATCAGTACTAAGGAAGACGAAGATATTTTATTTTAGTCTGTAATGTGGTGTAGATTAAAGGAAAAGTATCCATTTCAATCCTAGTCGTCTTACCTTCTTTTTTGACATATACATTTAAAATGCTCATAATAGGCTTATCTTAGTACTTTTAAGCGTTTTAACAAAAAAAAATATTTTTTAGTTGTAGCTGATCGTCAGTACTAAGGAAGACGAAGATATTTTATTTTAGTCTGTAGATTAAAGGAAAAGTATCCATTTCAATCCTAGTCGTCTTACCTTCTTTTTTGACATATACATTTTAAATGCTCATAATAGGCTTATCTTAGTACTTTTAAGCGTTTTAACATTAAAAATATTTTTGAGTTGTAGCTGATCGACAGTACCAAAGAAGACGAAGATATTTTATTTTAGTCTGTAATGTGGTGTAGATTAAAGGAAAAGTATCCATTTCAATCCTAGTCGTCTTACCTTCTTTTTTGACATATACATTTAAAATGCTCATAATAGGCTTATCTTAGTACTTTTAAGCGTTTTAACAAAAAAAATATTTTTAAGTTGTAGCTGATCGTCAGTACTAAGGAAGACGAAGATATTTTATTTTAGTCTGTAATGTGGTGTAGATTAAAGGAAAAGTATCCATTTCAATCCTAGTCGTCTTACCTTCTTTTTTCACATATACATTTAAAATGCTCATAATAGGCTTATCTTAGTACTTTTAAGCGTTTTAACAAAAAAAAATATTTTTTAGTTGTAGCTGATCGTCAATACTAAGGAAGACGAAGATATTTTATTTTAGTCTGTAGATTAAAGGAAAAGTATCCATTTCAATCCTAGTCGTCTTACCTTCTTTTTTGACATATACATTTTAAATGCTCATAATAGGCTTATCTTAGTACTTTTAAGCGTTTTAACAAAAAAAAATATTTTTTAGTTGTAGCTGATCATCAGTACTAAGGAAGACGAAGATATTTTATTTTAGTAGGTAATGTGGTGTAGATTAAAGGAAAAGTAACCATTTCAATCCTAGTCGTCTTACCTTCTTTTTTGACATATACATTTAAAATGCTCATAATAGGCTTATCTTAGTACTTTTAAGCGTTTTAACAAAAAAAAATATTTTTGAGTTGTAGCTGATCGTCATTACTAAGGAAGACGAAGATATTTTATTTTAGTCTGTAGATTAAAGGAAAAGTATCCATTTCAATCCTAGTCGTCTTACCTTCTTTTTTGACATATACATTTTAAATGCTCATAATAGGCTTATCTTAGTACTTTTAAGCGTTTTAACATTAAAAATATTTTTGAGTTGTAGCTGATCGACAGTACCAAAGAAGACGAAGATATTTTATTTTAGTCTGTAATGTGGTGTAGATTAAAGGAAAAGTATCCATTTCAATCCTAGTCGTCTTACCTTCTTTTTTGACATATACATTTAAAATGCTCATAATAGGCTTATCTTAGTACTTTTAAGCGTTTTAACAAAAAAAAATATTTTTTAGTTGTAGCTGATCATCAGTACTAAGGAAGACGAAGATATTTTATTTTAGTAGGTAATGTGGTGTAGATTAAAGGAAAAGTATCCATTTCAATCCTAGTCGTCTTACCTTCTTTTTTGACATATACATTTATAATGCTCATAATAGGCTTATCTTAGTACTTTTAAGCGTTTTAACAAAAAAAATAGTTTTGAGTTGTAGGTGATCGACAGTACTAAGGAAGACGAAGATATTTTATTTTAGTCTGTAATGTGGTGTAGATTAAAGGAAAAGTATCCATTTCAATCCTAGTCGTCTTACCTTCTTTTTTGACATATACATTTAAAATGCTCATAATAGGCTTATCTTAGTACTTTTAAGCGTTTTAACAAAAAAAATATTTTTTAGTTGTAGCTGATCGTCAGTACTAAGGAAGACGAAGATATTTTATTTTAGTCTGTAGATTAAAGGAAAAGTATCCATTTCAATCCTAGTCGTCTTACCTTCTTTTTTGACATATACATTTTAAATGCTCATAATAGGCTTATCTTAGTACTTTTAAGCGTTTTAACAAAAAAAAATATTTTTTAGTTGTAGCTGATCGTCAGTACTAAGGAAGACGAAGATATTTTATTTTAGTAGGTAATGTGGTGTAGATTAAAGGAAAAGTATCCATTTCAATCCTAGTCGTCTTACCTTCTTTTTTGACATATACATTTATAATGCTCATAATAGGCTTATCTTAGTACTTTTAAGCGTTTTAACAAAAAAAATAGTTTTGAGTTGTAGGTGATCGACAGTACTAAGGAAGACGAAGATATTTTATTTTAGTCTGTAATGTGGTGTAGATTAAAGGAAAAGTATCCATTTCAATCCTAGTCGTCTTACCTTCTTTTTTGACATATACATTTAAAATGCTCATAATAGGCTTATCTTAGTACTTTTAAGCGTTTTAACAAAAAAAATATTTTTTAGTTGTAGCTGATCGTCAGTACTAAGGAAGACGAAGATATTTTATTTTAGTCTGTAGATTAAAGGAAAAGTATCCATTTCAATCCTAGTCGTCTTACCTTCTTTTTTGACATATACATTTTAAATGCTCATAATAGGCTTATCTTAGTACTTTTAAGCGTTTTAACAAAAAAAAATATTTTTTAGTTGTAGCTGATCATCAGTACTAAGGAAGACGAAGATATTTTATTTTAGTAGGTAATGTGGTGTAGATTAAAGGAAAAGTATCCATTTCAATCCTAGTCGTCTTACCTTCTTTTTTGACATATACATTTAAAATGCTCATAATAGGCTTATCTTAGTACTTTTAAGCGTTTTAACAAAAAAAAATATTTTTGAGTTGTAGCTGATCGTCATTACTAAGGAAGACGAAGATATTTTATTTTAGTCTGTAGATTAAAGGAAAAGTATCCATTTCAATCCTAGTCGTCTTACCTTCTTTTTTGACATATACATTTTAAATGCTCATAATAGGCTTATCTTAGTACTTTTAAGCGTTTTAACATTAAAAATATTTTTGAGTTGTAGCTGATCGACAGTACCAAAGAAGACGAAGATATTTTATTTTAGTCTGTAATGTGGTGTAGATTAAAGGAAAAGTATCCATTTCAATCCTAGTCGTCTTACCTTCTTTTTTGACATATACATTTAAAATGCTCATAATAGGCTTATCTTAGTACTTTTAAGCGTTTTAACAAAAAAAAATATTTTTTAGTTGTAGCTGATCATCAGTACTAAGGAAGACGAAGATATTTTATTTTAGTAGGTAATGTGGTGTAGATTAAAGGAAAAGTATCCATTTCAATCCTAGTCGTCTTACCTTCTTTTTTGACATATACATTTATAATGCTCATAATAGGCTTATCTTAGTACTTTTAAGCGTTTTAACAAAAAAAATAGTTTTGAGTTGTAGGTGATCGACAGTACTAAGGAAGACGAAGATATTTTATTTTAGTCTGTAATGTGGTGTAGATTAAAGGTAAAGTATCCATTTCAATCCTAGTCGTCTTACCTTCTTTTTTGACATATACATTTAAAGTGCTCATAATAGGCTTATCTTAGTACTTTTAAGTGTTTTCTAAAAAAAAATATTTTTCAGTTATAGCTGATCTACAGTACTAAGGAAGATGAAGATATTTTATTTTAGTCTGTAATGTGGTGTAGATTAAAGGAAAAGTATCCATTTCAATCCTAGTCGTCTTACCTTCTTTTTTGACATATACATTTAAAATGCTCATAATAGGCTTATCTTAGTACTTTTAAGCGTTTAAACAAAAATTAAATAATTTTTAGTTGTAGCTGATCGACAGTACTAAGGAAGACGAAGATATTTCATTTTAGTCAGTAATGTGGTGTAGATTAAAGGAAAAGTATCCATTTCAATCCTAGTCGTCTTACCTTCTTTTTTGACATATACATTTTAAATGCTCATAATAGGCTTATCTTAGTACTTTTAAGTGTTTTAACAAAAAAAATATTTTTGAGTTTAGCTGATCGACAGTACTAAGGAAGACGAAGATATTTTATTTTAGTAGGTAATGTGGTGTAGATTAAAGGAAAAGTATCCATTTCAATCCTAGTCGTCTTACCTTCTTTTTTGACATATACATTTAAAATGCTCATAATAGGCTTATCTTAGTACTTTTAAGCGTTTAAACAAAAATTAAATAATTTTTAGTTGTAGCTGATCGACAGTACTAAGGAAGACGAAGATATTTCATTTTAGTCAGTAATGTGGTGTAGATTAAAGGAAAAGTATCCATTTCAATCCTAGTCGTCTTACCTTCTTTTTTGACATATACATTTTAAATGCTCATAATAGGCTTATCTTAGTACTTTTAAGTGTTTTAACAAAAAAAATATTTTTGAGTTTAGCTGATCGACAGTACTAAGGAAGACGAAGATATTTTATTTTAGTAGGTAATGTGGTGTAGATTAAAGGAAAAGTATCCATTTCAATCCTAGTCGTCTTACCTTCTTTTTTGACATATACATTTAAAATGCTCATAATAGGCTTATCTTAGTACTTTTAAGCGTTTAAACAAAAATTAAATAATTTTTAGTTGTAGCTGATCGACAGTACTAAGGAAGACGAAGATATTTTATTTTAGTTTGTAATGTGGTGTAGATTAAAGGAAAAGTATCCATTTCAATCCTAGTCGTCTTACCTTCTTTTTTGACATATACATTTTAAATGCTCATAATAGGCTTATCTTAGTACTTTTAAGCGTTTTAACAAAAAAAAATATTTTTGAGTTGTAGCTTATCGACAGTACTAAAAAGACGAAGATATTTTATTTTAGTAGGTAATGTGGTGTAGATTAAAGGAAAAGTATCCATTTCAATCCTAGTCGTGTTACCTTCTTTTTTGACATATACATTTAAAATGCTCATAATAGGCTTATCTTAGTACTTTTAAGCGTTTTAAAAAAAAAATATTTTTGAGTTGTAGCTTATCGACAGTACTAAGGAAGACGAAGATATTTTATTTTAGTAGGTAATGTGGTGTAGATTAAAGGAAAAGTATCCATTTCAATCCTAGTCGTCTTACCTTCTTTTTTGACATATACATTTAAAATGCTCATAATAGGCTTATCTTAATACTTTTAAGCGTTTTAACAAAAAAAATATTTTTGAGTTGTAGGTGATCGACAGTACTAAGGAAGACGAAGATATTTTATTTTAGTTTGTAATGTGGTGTAGATTAAAGGAAAAGTATCCATTTCAATCCTAGTCGTCTTACCTTCTTTTTTGACATATACATTTAAAATGCTCATAATAGGCTTATCTTAGTACTTTTAAGCGTTTTAACAAAAAAAATATTTTTGAGTTGTAAGTGATCGACAACACTAAGGAAGACGAAGATATTTTATTTTAGTAGGTAATGTGGTGTAGATTAAAGGAAAAGTATCCATTTCAATCCTAGTCGTCTTACCTTCTTTTTTGACATATACATTTAAAATGCTCATAATAGGCTTATCTTAGTACTTTTAAGCGTTTTAACAAAAAAAATATTTTTCAGTTATGGCTGATCGACAGTACAAAAGAAGACGAAGATATTTTATTTTAGTCTGTAATGTGGTGTAGATTAAAGAAAAAGTATCCATTTCAATCCTAGTCGTCTTACCTTCTTTTTTGACATATACATTTAAAATGCTCATAATAGGCTTATCTTAGTACTTTTAAGCGTTTTAACAAAAAAAAAATTTTTTAGTTGTCAGTGATCGACAGTTCTAAATAAGACGAAGATATTTTATTTTAGTTGGTAATATGGTGTAGATTAAAGGAAAAGTATCCATTTCAATCCTAGTCGTCTTACCTTCTTTTTTGACATATACATTTAAAATGCTCATAATAGGCTTATCTTAGTACTTTTAAGCGTTTTCTAAAAAAAAATATTTTTGAGTTGTAGGTGATCAACAATACTAAGGAAGACGAAGATATTTTATTTTAGTAGGTAATGTGGTGTAGATTAAAGGAAAAGTATCCATTTCAATCCTAGTCGTCTTACCTTCTTTTTTGACATATACATTTAAAATGCTCATAATAGGCTTATCTTAGTACTTTTAAGCGTTTTAACAAAAAAAATATTTTAAAGTTGTAGCTGATCGACAGTACTAAGGAAAACGAAGATATTTTATTTTAGTCTGTAATGTAGTGTAGATTAAAGGAAAAGTATCCATTTCAATCCTAGTCGTCTTACCTTCTTTTTTGACATATACATTTAAAATGCTCATAATAGGCTTATCTTAGTACTTTTAAGCGTTTTAACAAAAAAAAATATTTTTTAGTTGTAGCTGATCATCAGTACTAAGGAAGACGAAGATATTTTATTTTAGTCTGTAATGTGGTGTAGATTAAAGGAAAAGTATCTATTTCAATCCTAGTCGTCTTACCTTCTTTTTTGACATATACATTTAAAGTGCTCATAATAGGCTTATCTTAGTACTTTTAAGTGTTTTCTAAAAAAAAATATTTTTCAGTTATAGCTGATCTACAGTACTAAGGAAGACGAAGATATTTTATTTTAGTCTGTAATGTGGTGTAGATTAAAGGAAAAGTATCCATTTCAATCCTAGTCGTCTTACCTTCTTTTTTGACATATACATTTAAAATGCTCATAATAGGCTTATCTTAGTACTTTTAAGCGTTTTAACAAAAAAAATAGTTTTGAGTTGTAGGTGATCGACAGTACTAAGGAAGACGAAGATATTTTATTTTAGTCTGTAATGTGGTGTAGATTAAAGGTAAAGTATCCATTTCAATCCTAGTCGTCTTACCTTCTTTTTTGACATATACATTTAAAGTGCTCATAATAGGCTTATCTTAGTACTTTTAAGTGTTTTCTAAAAAAAAATATTTTTCAGTTATAGCTGATCTACAGTACTAAGGAAGACGAAGATATTTTATTTTAGTCTGTAATGTGGTGTAGATTAAAGGAAAAGTATCCATTTCAATCCTAGTCGTCTTACCTTCTTTTTTGACATATACATTTAAAATGCTCATAATAGGCTTATTTTAGTACTTTTAAGCGTTTTAACATTAAAAATATTTTTGAGTTGTAGCTGATCGACAGTACCAAAGAAGACGAAGATATTTTATTTTAGTCTGTAATGTGGTGTAGATTAAAGGAAAAGTATCCATTTCAATCCTAGTCGTCTTACCTTCTTTTTTGACATATACATTTAAAATGCTCATAATAGGCTTATCTTAGTACTTTTAAGCGTTTTAACAAAAAAAAATATTTTTTAGTTGTAGCTGATCGACAGTACTAAGGAAGACGAAGATATTTTATTTTAGTAGGTAATGTGGTGTAGATTAAAGGAAAAGTATCCATTTCAATCCTAGTCGTCATACCTTCTTTTTTGACATATACATTTAAAATGCTCATAATAGGCTTATCTTAGTACGTTTAAGCGTTTTAACAAAAAAAATATTTTTAAGTTGTAGCTGATCGACAGTACTAAGAAAGACGAAGATATTTTATTTTAGTAGATAATGTTGTGTAGATTAAAGGAAAAGTATCCATTTCAATCCTAGTCGTCTTACCTTCTTTTTTGACATATACATTTAAAATGCTCATAATAGGCTTATCTTAGTACTTTTAAGCGTTTTAACAAAAAAAATAGTTTTGAGTTGTAGGTGATCGACAGTACTAAGGAAGACGAAGATATTTTATTTTAGTCTGTAATGTGGTGTAGATTAAAGGAAAAGTATCCATTTCAATCCTAGTCGTCTTACCTTCTTTTTTGACATATACATTTAAAATGCTCATAATAGGCTTATCTTAGTACTTTTAAGCGTTTTAACATTAAAAATATTTTTGAGTTGTAGCTGATCGACAGTACCAAAGAAGACGAAGATATTTTATTTTAGTCTGTAATGTGGTGTAGATTAAAGGAAAAGTATCCATTTCAATCCTAGTCGTCTTACCTTCTTTTTTGACATATACATTTAAAATGCTCATAATAGGCTTATCTTAGTACTTTTAAGCGTTTTAACAAAAAAAAATATTTTTTAGTTGTAGCTGATCATCAGTACTAAGGAAGACGAAGATATTTTATTTTAGTAGGTAATGTGGTGTAGATTAAAGGAAAAGTATCCATTTCAATCCTAGTCGTCTTACCTTCTTTTTTGACATATACATTTAAAATGCTCATAATAGGCTTATCTTAGTACTTTTAAGCGTTTTAACAAAAAAAATATTTTTGAGTTGTAGCTGATCGACAGTAATAAAGAAGACAAAGATATTTTATTTTAGTAGGTAATGTGGTGTAGATTAAAGGAAAAGTATCCATTTCAATCCTAGTCGTCATACCTTCTTTTTTGACATATACATTTAAAATGCTCATAATAGGCTTATCTTAGTACGTTTAAGCGTTTTAACAAAAAAAATATTTTTAAGTTGTAGCTGATCGACAGTACTAAGAAAGACGAAGATATTTTATTTTAGTAGATAATGTTGTGTAGATTAAAGGAAAAGTATCCATTTCAATCCTAGTCGTCTTACCTTCTTTTTTGACATATACATTTAAAATGCTCATAATAGGCTTATCTTAGTACTTTTAAGCGTTTTAACAAAAAAAATAGTTTTGAGTTGTAGGTGATCGACAGTACTAAGGAAGACGAAGATATTTTATTTTAGTCTGTAATGTGGTGTAGATTAAAGGAAAAGTATCCATTTCAATCCTAGTCGTCTTACCTTCTTTTTTGACATATACATTTAAAATGCTCATAATAGGCTTATCTTAGTACTTTTAAGCGTTTTAACATTAAAAATATTTTTGAGTTGTAGCTGATCGACAGTACCAAAGAAGACGAAGATATTTTATTTTAGTCTGTAATGTGGTGTAGATTAAAGGAAAAGTATCCATTTCAATCCTAGTCGTCTTACCTTCTTTTTTGACATATACATTTAAAATGCTCATAATAGGCTTATCTTAGTACTTTTAAGCGTTTTAACAAAAAAAAATATTTTTTAGTTGTAGCTGATCATCAGTACTAAGGAAGACGAAGATATTTTATTTTAGTAGGTAATGTGGTGTAGATTAAAGGAAAAGTATCCATTTCAATCCTAGTCGTCTTACCTTCTTTTTTGACATATACATTTAAAATGCTCATAATAGGCTTATCTTAGTACTTTTAAGCGTTTTAACCAAAAAAAATATTTTTGAGTTGTAGGTGATCGTCAGTACTAAGGAAGACGAAGATATTTTATTTTAGTCTGTAATGTGGTGTAGATTAAAGGAAAAGTATCCATTTCAATCCTAGTCGTCTTACCTTCTTTTTTGACATATACATTTAAATGCTCATAATAGGCTTATCTTAGTACTTTTAAGCGTTTTAACAAAAAAAAATATTTTTGAGTTGTAGCTGATCGTCAGTACTAAGGAAGACGAAGATATTTTATTTTAGTCTGTAATGTGGTGTAGATTAAAGGAAAAGTATCCATTTCAATCCTAGTCGTCTTACCTTCTTTTTTGACATATACATTTAAAATGCTCATAATAGGCTTATCTTAGTACTTTTAAGCGTTTTAACAAAAAAAATATTTTTCAGTTGTGGCTGATCGACAGTACAAAAGAAGACGAAGATATTTTATTTTAGTCTGTAATGTGGTGTAGATTAAAGAAAAAGTATCCATTTCAATCCTAGTCGTCTTACCTTCTTTTTTGACATATACATTTAAAATGCTCATAATAGGCTTATCTTAGTACTTTTAAGCGTTTTAACAAAAAAAAAATTTTTTAGTTGTAGGTGATCGACAGTTCTAAAGAAGACGAAGATATTTTATTTTAGTAGGTAATATGGTGTAGATTAAAGGAAAAGTATCCATTTCAATCCTAGTCGTCTTACCTTCTTTTTTGACATATACATTTAAAATGCTCATAATAGGCTTATCTTAGTACTTTTAAGCGTTTTCTAAAAAAAAATATTTTTGAGTTGTAGGTGATCGACAATACTAAGGAAGACGAAGATATTTTATTTTAGTAGGTAATGTGGTGTAGATTAAAGGAAAAGTATCCATTTTAATCCTAGTCGTCTTACCTTCTTTTTTGACATATACATTTAAAATGCTCATAATAGGCTTATCTTAGTACTTTTAAGCGTTTTAACAAAAAAAATATTTTTTAGTTGTAGCTGATCGACAGTACTAAGGAAGACGAAGATATTTTATTTTAGTCTGTAATGTGGTGTAGATTAAAGGAAAAGTATCCATTTCAATCCTAGTCGTCTTACCTTCTTTTTTGACATATACATTTAAAATGCTCATAATAGGCTTATCTTAGTACTTTTAAGCGTTTTAACAAAAAAAATATTTTTGAGTTGTAGCTGATCGACAGTAATAAAGAAGACGAAGATATTTTATTTTAGTAGGTAATGTGGTGTAGATTAAAGGAAAAGTATCCATTACAATCCTAGTCGTCATACCTTCTTTTTTGACATATACATTTAAAATGCTCATAATAGGCTTATCTTAGTACGTTTAAGCGTTTTAACAAAAAAAATAGTTTTGAGTTGTAGGTGATCGACAGTACTAAGGAAGACGAAGATATTTTATTTTAGTCTGTAATGTGGTGTAGATTAAAGGAAAAGTATCCATTTCAATCCTAGTCGTCTTACCTTCTTTTTTGACATATACATTTAAAATGCTCATAATAGGCTTATCTTAGTACTTTTAAGCGTTTTAACATTAAAAATATTTTTGAGTTGTAGCTGATCGACAGTACCAAAGAAGACGAAGATATTTTATTTTAGTCTGTAATGTGGTGTAGATTAAAGGAAAAGTATCCATTTCAATCCTAGTCGTCTTACCTTCTTTTTTGACATATACATTTAAAATGCTCATAATAGGCTTATCTTAGTACTTTTAAGCGTTTTAACAAAAAAAAATATTTTTTAGTTGTATCTGATCATCAGTACTAAGGAAGACGAAGATATTTTATTTTAGTAGGTAATGTGGTGTAGATTAAAGGAAAAGTATCCATTTCAATCCTAGTCGTCTTACCTTCTTTTTTGACATATACATTTAAAATGCTCATAATAGGCTTATCTTAGTACTTTTAAGCGTTTTAACAAAAAAAATATTTTTGAGTTGTAGCTGATCGACAGTAATAAAGAAGACGAAGATATTTTATTTTAGTAGGTAATGTGGTGTAGATTAAAGGAAAAGTATCCATTTCAATCCTAGTCGTCTTACCTTCTTTTTTGACATATACATTTAAAATGCTCATAATAGGCTTATCTTAGTACGTTTAAGCGTTTTAACAAAAAAAATATTTTTGAGTTGTAGGTGATCGACAGTACTAAGAAAGACGAAGATATTTTATTTTAGTAGATAATGTTGTGTAGATTAAAGGAAAAGTATCCATTTCAATCCTAGTCGTCTTACCTTCTTTTTTGACATATACATTTAAAATGCTCATAATAGGCTTATCTTAGTACTTTTAAGCGTTTTAACAAAAAAAATAGTTTTGAGTTGTAGGTGATCGACAGTACTAAGGAAGATGAAGATATTTTATTTTAGTCTGTAATGTGGTGTAGATTAAAGGAAAAGTATCCATTTCAATCCTAGTCGTCTTACCTTCTTTTTTGACATATACATTTAAAATGCTCATAATAGGCTTATCTTAGTACTTTTAAGCGTTTTAACAAAAAAAAATATTTTTCAGTTGTAGCTGATCATCAGTACTAAGGAAGACGAAGATATTTTATTTTAGTAGGTAATGTGGTGTAGATTAAAGGAAAAGTATCCATTTCAATCCTAGTCGTCTTACCTTCTTTTTTGACATATACATTTATAATGCTCATAATAGGCTTATCTTAGTACTTTTAAGCGTTTTAACAAAAAAAATATTTTTTAGTTGTAGGTGATCGACAGTACTAAGGAAGACGAAGATATTTTATTTTAGTTTGTAATGTGGTGTAGATTAAAGGAAAAGTATCCATTTCAATCCTAGTCGTCTTACCTTCTTTTTTGACATATACATTTAAAATGCTCATAATAGGCTTATCTTAGTACTTTTAAGCGTTTTAACAAAAAAAAATATTATTGAGTTGTAGGTGATCGTCAGTACTAAGGAAGACGAAGATATTTTATTTTAGTCTGTAATGTGGTGTAGATTAAAGGAAAAGTATCCATTTCAATCCTAGTCGTCTTACCTTCTTTTTTGACATATACATTTAAAATGCTCATAATAGGCTTATCTTAGTACTTTTAAGCGTTTTAACAAAAAAAAATATTTTTGAGTTGTAGCTGATCGTCAGTACTAAGGAAGACGAAGATATTTTATTTTAGTCTGTAATGTGGTGTAGATTAAAGGAAAAGTATCCATTTCAATCCTAGTCGTCTTACCTTCTTTTTTGACATATACATTTAAAATGCTCATAATAGGCTTATCTTAGTACTTTTAAGCGTTTTAACAAAAAAAATTATTTTTTAGTTGTAGCATATCGACAGTACTAAAAAGACGAAGATATTTTATTTTAGTCTGTAATGTGGTGTAGATTAAAGGAAAAGTATCCATTTCAATCCTAGTCGTCTTACCTTCTTTTTTGACATATACATTTAAAATGCTCATAATAGGCTTATCTTAGTACTTTTAAGCGTTTTAACAAAAAAAATATTTTTTAGTTGTAGCTGATCGTCAGTACTAAGGAAGACGAAGATATTTTATTTTAGTCTGTAATGTGGTGTAGATTAAAGGAAAAGTATCCATTTCAATCCTAGTCGTCTTACCTTCTTTTTTGACATATACATTTTAAATGCTCATAATAGGCTTATCTTAGTACTTTTAAGCGTTTTAACAAAAAAAATATTTTTAAGTTGTAGCTGATCGACAGTACTAAGGAAGACGAAGATATTTTATTTTAGTAGGTAATGTGGTGTAGATTAAAGGAAAAGTATCCATTTCAATCCTAGTCGTCTTACCTTCTTTTTTGACATATACATTTTAAATGCTCATAATAGGCTTATCTTAGTACTTTTAAGCGTTTTAACAAAAAAAATATTTTTAAGTTGTAGCTGATCGACAGTACTAAGGAAGACGAAGATATTTTATTTTAGTAGGTAATGTGGTGTAGATTAAAGGAAAAGTATCCATTTCAATCCTAGTCGTCTTACCTTCTTTTTTGACATATACATTTTAAATGCTCATAATAGGCTTATCTTAGTACTTTTAAGCGTTTTAACAAAAAAAATATTTTTAAGTTGTAGCTGATCGACAGTACTAAGGAAGACGAAGATATTTTATTTTAGTAGGTAATGTGGTGTAGATTAAAGGAAAAGTATCCATTTCAATCCTAGTCGTCTTACCTTCTTTTTTGACATATACATTTAAAATGCTCATAATAGGCTTATCTTAGTACTTTTAAGCGTTTTAACAAAAAAAAATATTTTTTAGTTGTAGCTTATTGACAGTACTAAGGAAGACGAAGATATTTTATTTTAGTAGGTAATGTGGTGTAGATTAAAGGAAAAGTATCCATTTCAATACTAGTCGTCTTACCTTCTTTTTTGACATATACATTTAAAATGCTCATAATAGGCTTATCTTAGTACTTTTAAGCGTTTTAACAAAAAAAAATATTTTTGAGTTGTAGCTGATCGACAGTACTAAGGAAGACGAAGATATTTTATTTTAGTAGGTAATGTGGTGTAGATTAAAGGAAAAGTATCCATTTCAATCCTAGTCGTCTTACCTTCTTTTTTGACATATACATTTAAAATGCTCATAATAGGCTTATCTTAGTACTTTTAAGCGTTTTAACAAAAAAAAATATTTTTGAGTTGTAGCTGATCGACAGTACTAAGGAAGACGAAGATATTTTATTTTAGTCTGTAATGTGGTGTAGATTAAAGGAAAAGTATCCATTTCAATCCTAGTCGTCTTACCTTCTTTTTTGACATATACATTTAAAATGCTCATAATAGGCTTATCTTAGTACTTTTAAGCGTTTTAACAAAAAAAATATTTTTGAGTTGTAGCTGATCGACAGTAATAAAGAAGACGAAGATATTTTATTTTAGTAGGTAATGTGGTGTAGATTAAAGGAAAAGTATCCTTTACAATCCTAGTCGTCATACCTTCTTTTTTGACATATACATTTAAAATGCTCATAATAGGCTTATCTCAGTACGTTTAAGCGTTTTAACAAAAAAAATATTTTTAAGTTGTAGCTGATCGACAGTACTAAGAAAGACGAAGATATTTTATTTTAGTAGATAATGTTGTGTAGATTAAAGGAAAAGTATCCATTTCAATCCTAGTCGTCTTACCTTCTTTTTTGACATATACATTTAAAATGCTCATAATAGGCTTATCTTAGTACTTTTAAGCGTTTTAACAAAAAAAATAGTTTTGAGTTGTAGGTGATCGACAGTACTAATGAAGACGAAGATATTTTATTTTAGTCTGTAATGTGGTGTAGATTAAAGGAAAAGTATCCATTTCAATCCTAGTCGTCTTACCTTCTTTTTTGACATATACATTTAAAATGCTCATAATAGGCTTATCTTAGTACTTTTAAGCGTTTTAACATTAAAAATATTTTTGAGTTGTAGCTGATCGACAGTACCAAAGAAGACGAAGATATTTTATTTTAGTCTGTAATGTGGTGTAGATTAAAGGAAAAGTATCCATTTCAATCCTAGTCGTCTTACCTTCTTTTTTGACATATACATTTAAAATGCTCATAATAGGCTTATCTTAGTACTTTTAAGCGTTTTAACAAAAAAAAATATTTTTTAGTTGTATCTGATCATCAGTACTAAGGAAGACGAAGATATTTTATTTTAGTAGGTAATGTGGTGTAGATTAAAGGAAAAGTATCCATTTCAATCCTAGTCGTCTTACCTTCTTTTTTGACATATACATTTAAAATGCTCATAATAGGCTTATCTTAGTACTTTTAAGCGTTTTAACAAAAAAAATATTTTTGAGTTGTAGCTGATCGACAGTAATAAAGAAGACGAAGATATTTTATTTTAGTAGGTAATGTGGTGTAGATTAAAGGAAAAGTATCCATTTCAATCCTAGTCGTCTTACCTTCTTTTTTGACATATACATTTAAAATGCTCATAATAGGCTTATCTTAGTACGTTTAAGCGTTTTAACAAAAAAAATATTTTTTAGTTGTAGCTGATCGACAGTACTAAGAAAGACGAAGATATTTTATTTTAGTAGATAATGTTGTGTAGATTAAAGGAAAAGTATCCATTTCAATCCTAGTCGTCTTACCTTCTTTTTTGACATATACATTTAAAATGCTCATAATAGGCTTATCTTAGTACTTTTAAGCGTTTTAACAAAAAAAATAGTTTTGAGTTGTAGGTGATCGACAGTACTAAGGAAGATGAAGATATTTTATTTTAGTCTGTAATGTGGTGTAGATTAAAGGAAAAGTATCCATTTCAATCCTAGTCGTCTTACCTTCTTTTTTGACATATACATTTAAAATGCTCATAATAGGCTTATCTTAGTACTTTTAAGCGTTTTAACAAAAAAAAATATTTTTTAGTTGTAGCTGATCATCAGTACTAAGGAAGACGAAGATATTTTATTTTAGTAGGTAATGTGGTGTAGATTAAAGGAAAAGTATCCATTTCAATCCTAGTCGTCTTACCTTCTTTTTTGACATATACATTTATAATGCTCATAATAGGCTTATCTTAGTACTTTTAAGCGTTTTAACAAAAAAAATATTTTTTAGTTGTAGGTGATCGACAGTACTAAGGAAGACGAAGATATTTTATTTTAGTTTGTAATGTGGTGTAGATTAAAGGAAAAGTATCCATTTCAATCCTAGTCGTCTTACCTTCTTTTTTGACATATACATTTAAAATGCTCATAATAGGCTTATCTTAGTACTTTTAAGCGTTTTAACAAAAAAAAATATTATTGAGTTGTAGGTGATCGTCAGTACTAAGGAAGACGAAGATATTTTATTTTAGTCTGTAATGTGGTGTAGATTAAAGGAAAAGTATCCATTTCAATCCTAGTCGTCTTACCTTCTTTTTTGACATATACATTTAAAATGCTCATAATAGGCTTATCTTAGTACTTTTAAGCGTTTTAACAAAAAAAAATATTTTTGAGTTGTAGCTGATCGTCAGTACTAAGGAAGACGAAGATATTTTATTTTAGTCTGTAATGTGGTGTAGATTAAAGGAAAAGTATCCATTTCAATCCTAGTCGTCTTACCTTCTTTTTTGACATATACATTTAAAATGCTCATAATAGGCTTATCTTAGTACTTTTAAGCGTTTTAACAAAAAAAATTATTTTTTAGTTGTAGCATATCGACAGTACTAAAAAGACGAAGATATTTTATTTTAGTCTGTAATGTGGTGTAGATTAAAGGAAAAGTATCCATTTCAATCCTAGTCGTCTTACCTTCTTTTTTGACATATACATTTAAAATGCTCATAATAGGCTTATCTTAGTACTTTTAAGCGTTTTAACAAAAAAAATATTTTTTAGTTGTAGCTGATCGTCAGTACTAAGGAAGACGAAGATATTTTATTTTAGTCTGTAATGTGGTGTAGATTAAAGGAAAAGTATCCATTTCAATCCTAGTCGTCTTACCTTCTTTTTTGACATATACATTTAAAATGCTCATAATAGGCTTATCTTAGTACTTTTAAGCGTTTTAACAAAAAAAATTATTTTTTAGTTGTAGCATATCGATAGTACTAAAAAGACGAAGATATTTTATTTTAGTCTGTAATGTGGTGTAGATTAAAGGAAAAGTATCCATTTCAATCCTAGTCGTCTTACCTTCTTTTTTGACATATACATTTAAAATGCTCATAATAGGCTTATCTTAGTACTTTTAAGCGTTTTAACAAAAAAAATATTTTTTAGTTGTAGCTGATCGTCAGTACTAAGGAAGACGAAGATATTTTATTTTAGTCTGTAATGTGGTGTAGATTAAAGGAAAAGTATCCATTTCAATCCTAGTCGTCTTACCTTCTTTTTTGACATATACATTTTAAATGCTCATAATAGGCTTATCTTAGTACTTTTAAGCGTTTTAACAAAAAAAATATTTTTAAGTTGTAGCTGATCGACAGTACTAAGGAAGACGAAGATATTTTATTTTAGTAGGTAATGTGGTGTAGATTAAAGGAAAAGTATCCATTTCAATCCTAGTCGTCTTACCTTCTTTTTTGACATATACATTTTAAATGCTCATAATAGGCTTATCTTAGTACTTTTAAGCGTTTTAACAAAAAAAATATTTTTAAGTTGTAGCTGATCGACAGTACTAAGGAAGACGAAGATATTTTATTTTAGTAGGTAATGTGGTGTAGATTAAAGGAAAAGTATCCATTTCAATCCTAGTCGTCTTACCTTCTTTTTTGACATATACATTTAAAATGCTCATAATAGGCTTATCTTAGTACTTTTAAGCGTTTTAACAAAAAAAATAGTTTTGAGTTGTAGCTGATCGACAGTACTAAGGAAGACGAAGATATTTTATTTTAGTAGGTAATGTGGTGTAGATTAAAGGAAAAGTATCCATTTCAATCCTAGTCGTCTTACCTTCTTTTTTGACATATACATTTTAAATGCTCATAATAGGCTTATCTTAGTACTTTTAAGCGTTTTAACAAAAAAAATATTTATAAGTTGTAGCTGATCGACAGTACTTAGGAAGACGAAGATATTTTATTTTAGTAGGTAATGTGGTGTAGATTAAAGGAAAAGTATCCATTTCAATCCTAGTCGTCTTACCTTCTTTTTTGACATATACATTTAAAATGCTCATAATAGGCTTATCTTAGTACTTTTAAGCGTTTTAACAAAAAAAAATATTTTTTAGTTGTAGCTTATTGACAGTACTAAGGAAGACGAAGATATTTTATTTTAGTAGGTAATGTGGTGTAGATTAAAGGAAAAGTATCCATTTCAATCCTAGTCGTCTTACCTTCTTTTTTGACATATACATTTAAAATGCTCATAATAGGCTTATCTTAGTACTTTTAAGCGTTTTAACAAAAAAAAATATTTTTGAGTTGTAGCTGATCGACAGTACTAAGGAAGACGAAGATATTTTATTTTAGTAGGTAATGTGGTGTAGATTAAAGGAAAAGTATCCATTTCAATCCTAGTCGTCTTACCTTCTTTTTTGACATATACATTTAAAATGCTCATAATAGGCTTATCTTAGTACTTTTAAGCGTTTTAACAAAAAAAAATATTTTTGAGTTGTAGCTGATCGACAGTACTAAGGAAGACGAAGATATTTTATTTTAGTCTGTAATGTGGTGTAGATTAAAGGAAAAGTATCCATTTCAATCCTAGTCGTCTTACCTTCTTTTTTGACATATACATTTAAAATGCTCATAATAGGCTTATCTTAGTACTTTTAAGCGTTTTAACAAAAAAAGTTATTTTTTAGTTGTAGATTATCGACAGCACTAAAAAGACGAAGATATTTTATTTTAGTAGGTAATGTGGTGTAGATTAAAGGAAAAGTATCCATTTCAATCCTAGTCGTCTTACCTTCTTTTTTGACATATACATTTTAAATGCTCATAATAGGCTTATCTTAGTACTTTTAAGTGTTTTAACAAAAAAAATATTTTTGAGTTGTAGCTGATCGACAGTACTAAGGAAGACGAAGATATTTTATTTTAGTAGGTAATGTGGTGTAGATTAAAGGAAAAGTATCCATTTCAATCCTAGTCGTCTTACCTTCTTTTTTGACATATACATTTAAAATGCTCATAATAGGCTTATCTTAGTACTTTTAAGCGTTTAAACAAAAATTAAATAATTTTTAGTTGTAGCTGATCGACAGTACTAAGGAAGACGAAGATATTTTATTTTAGTAGGTAATGTGGTGTAGATTAAAGGAAAAGTATCCATTTCAATCCTAGTCGTCTTACCTTCTTTTTTGACATATACATTTTAAATGCTCATAATAGGCTTATCTTAGTACTTTTAAGCGTTTTAACAAAAAAAATATTTTTAAGTTGTAGCTGATCGACAGTACTAAGGAAGACGAAGATATTTTATTTTAGTAGGTAATGTGGTGTAGATTAAAGGAAAAGTATCCATTTCAATCCTAGTCGTCTTACCTTCTTTTTTGACATATACATTTTAAATGCTCATAATAGGCTTATCTTAGTACTTTTAAGCGTTTTAACAAAAAAAATATTTTTAAGTTGTAGCTGATCGACAGTACTAAGGAAGACGAAGATATTTTATTTTAGTAGGTAATGTGGTGTAGATTAAAGGAAAAGTATCCATTTCAATCCTAGTCGTCTTACCTTCTTTTTTGACATATACATTTAAAATGCTCATAATAGGCTTATCTTAGTACTTTTAAGCGTTTTAACAAAAAAAAATATTTTTTAGTTGTAGCTTATTGACAGTACTAAGGAAGACGAAGATATTTTATTTTAGTAGGTAATGTGGTGTAGATTAAAGGAAAAGTATCCATTTCAATACTAGTCGTCTTACCTTCTTTTTTGACATATACATTTAAAATGCTCATAATAGGCTTATCTTAGTACTTTTAAGCGTTTTAACAAAAAAAAATATTTTTGAGTTGTAGCTGATCGACAGTACTAAGGAAGACGAAGATATTTTATTTTAGTAGGTAATGTGGTGTAGATTAAAGGAAAAATATCCATTTCAATCCTAGTCGTCTTACCTTCTTTTTTGACATATACATTTAAAATGCTCATAATAGGCTTATCTTAGTACTTTTAATTGTTTTAACAAAAAAAAATATTTTTGAGTTGTAGCTGATCGACAGTACTAAGGAAGACGAAGATATTTTATTTTAGTAGGTAATGTGGTGTAGATTAAAGGAAAAGTATCCATTTCAATCCTAGTCGTCTTACCTTCTTTTTAGACATATACATTTAAAATGCTCATAATAGGCTTATCTTAGTACTTTTAAGCGTTTTAACAAAAATTAAATAATTTTTAGTTGTAGCTGATCGACAGTACTAAGGAAGACGAAGATATTTTATTTTAGTAGGTAATGTGGTGTAGATTAAAGGAAAAGTATCCATTTCAATCCTAGTCGTCTTACCTTCTTTTTTGACATATACATTTAAAATGCTCATAATAGGCTTATCTTAGTACTTTTAAGCGTTTTAACAAAAAAAATTATTTTTTAGTTGTAGCATATCGACAGTACTAAAAAGACGAAGATATTTTATTTTAGTCTGTAATGTGGTGTAGATTAAAGGAAAAGTATCCATTTCAATCCTAGTCGTCTTACCTTCTTTTTTGACATATACATTTAAAATGCTCATAATAGGCTTATCTTAGTACTTTTAAGCGTTTTAACAAAAAAAAATATTTTTTAGTTGTAGCTGATCGTCAGTACTAAGGAAGACGAAGATATTTTATTTTAGTCTGTAATGTGGTGTAGATTAAAGGAAAAGTATCCATTTCAATCCTAGTCGTCTTACCTTCTTTTTTGACATATACATTTTAAATGCTCATAATAGGCTTATCTTAGTACTTTTAAGCGTTTTAACAAAAAAAATATTTTTAAGTTGTAGCTGATCGACAGTACTAAGGAAGACGAAGATATTTTATTTTAGTAGGTAATGTGGTGTAGATTAAAGGAAAAGTATCCATTTCAATCCTAGTCGTCTTACCTTCTTTTTTGACATATACATTTAAAATGCTCATAATAGGCTTATCTTAGTACTTTTAAGCGTTTTAACAAAAAAAATATTTTTAAGTTGTAGCTGATCGACAGTACTAAGGAAGACGAAGATATTTTATTTTAGTAGGTAATGTGGTGTAGATTAAAGGAAAAGTATCCATTTCAATCCTAGTCGTCTTACCTTCTTTTTTGACATATACATTTAAAATGCTCATAATAGGCTTATCTTAGTACTTTTAAGCGTTTTAACAAAAAAAAATATTTTTGAGTTGTAGCTGATCGACAGTACTAAGGAAGACGAAGATATTTTATTTTAGTCTGTAATGTGGTGTAGATTAAAGGAAAAGTATCCATTTCAATCCTAGTCGTCTTACCTTCTTTTTTGACATATACATTTAAAATGCTCATAATAGGCTTATCTTAGTACTTTTAAGCGTTTTAACAAAAAAAGTTATTTTTTAGTTGTAGATTATCGACAGCACTAAAAAGACGAAGATATTTTATTTTAGTAGGTAATGTGGTGTAGATTAAAGGAAAAGTATCCATTTCAATCCTAGTCGTCTTACCTTCTTTTTTGACATATACATTTTAAATGCTCATAATAGGCTTATCTTAGTACTTTTAAGTGTTTTAACAAAAAAAATATTTTTGAGTTGTAGCTGATCGACAGTACTAAGGAAGACGAAGATATTTTATTTTAGTAGGTAATGTGGTGTAGATTAAAGGAAAAGTATCCATTTCAATCCTAGTCGTCTTACCTTCTTTTTTGACATATACATTTAAAATGCTCATAATAGGCTTATCTTAGTACTTTTAAGCGTTTAAACAAAAATTAAATAATTTTTAGTTGTAGCTGATCGACAGTACTAAGGAAGACGAAGATATTTTATTTTAGTAGGTAATGTGGTGTAGATTAAAGGAAAAGTATCCATTTCAATCCTAGTCGTCTTACCTTCTTTTTTGACATATACATTTAAAATGCTCATAATAGGCTTATCTTAGTACTTTTAAGCGTTTTAACAAAAAAAATATTTTTGAGTTGTAGCTGATCGACAGTACTAAGGAAGACGAAGATATTTTATTTTAGTCTGTAATGTGGTGTAGATTAAAGGAAAAGTATCCATTTCAATCCTAGTCGTCTTACCTTCTTTTTTGACATATACATTTAAAATGCTCATAATAGGCTTATCTTAGTACTTTTAAGCGTTTTAACAAAAAAAAATATTTTTTAGTTGTAGCTTATTGACAGTACTAAGGAAGACGAAGATATTTTATTTTAGTAGGTAATGTGGTGTAGATTAAAGGAAAAGTATCCATTTCAATACTAGTCGTCTTACCTTCTTTTTTGACATATACATTTAAAATGCTCATAATAGGCTTATCTTAGTACTTTTAAGCGTTTTAACAAAAAAAAATATTTTTGAGTTGTAGCTGATCGACAGTACTAAGGAAGACGAAGATATTTTATTTTAGTCTGTAATGTGGTGTAGATTAAAGGAAAAGTATCCATTTCAATCCTAGTCGTCTTACCTTCTTTTTTGACATATACATTTAAAATGCTCATAATAGGCTTATCTTAGTACTTTTAAGCGTTTTAACAAAAAAAGTTATTTTTTAGTTGTAGATTATCGACAGCACTAAAAAGACGAAGATATTTTATTTTAGTAGGTAATGTGGTGTAGATTAAAGGAAAAGTATCCATTTCAATCCTAGTCGTCTTACCTTCTTTTTTGACATATACATTTTAAATGCTCATAATAGGCTTATCTTAGTACTTTTAAGTGTTTTAACAAAAAAAATATTTTTGAGTTGTAGCTGATCGACAGTACTAAGGAAGACGAAGATATTTTATTTTAGTAGGTAATGTGGTGTAGATTAAAGGAAAAGTATCCATTTCAATCCTAGTCGTCTTACCTTCTTTTTTGACATATACATTTAAAATGCTCATAATAGGCTTATCTTAGTACTTTTAAGCGTTTAAACAAAAATTAAATAATTTTTAGTTGTAGCTGATCGACAGTACTAAGGAAGACGAAGATATTTTATTTTAGTAGGTAATGTGGTGTAGATTAAAGGAAAAGTATCCATTTCAATCCTAGTCGTCTTACCTTCTTTTTTGACATATACATTTAAAATGCTCATAATAGGCTTATCTTAGTACTTTTAAGCGTTTTAACAAAAAAAGTTATTTTTTAGTTGTAGATTATCGACAGCACTAAAAAGACGAAGATATTTTATTTTAGTAGGTAATGTGGTGTAGATTAAAGGAAAAGTATCCATTTCAATCCTAGTCGTCTTACCTTCTTTTTTGACATATACATTTTAAATGCTCATAATAGGCTTATCTTAGTACTTTTAAGCGTTTTAACAAAAATTAAATAATTTTTAGTTGTAGCTGATCGACAGTACTAAGGAAGACGAAGATATTTTATTTTAGTAGGTAATGTGGTGTAGATTAAAGGAAAAGTATCCATTTCAATCCTAGTCGTCTTACCTTCTTTTTTGACATATACATTTAAAATGCTCATAATAGGCTTATCTTAGTACTTTTAAGCGTTTTAACAAAAAAAATTATTTTTTAGTTGTAGCATATCGACAGTACTAAAAAGACGAAGATATTTTATTTTAGTCTGTAATGTGGTGTAGATTAAAGGAAAAGTATCCATTTCAATCCTAGTCGTCTTACCTTCTTTTTTGACATATACATTTAAAATGCTCATAATAGGCTTATCTTAGTACTTTTAAGCGTTTTAACAAAAAAAAATATTTTTTAGTTGTAGCTTATTGACAGTACTAAGGAAGACGAAGATATTTTATTTTAGTAGGTAATGTGGTGTAGATTAAAGGAAAAGTATCCATTTCAATACTAGTCGTCTTACCTTCTTTTTTGACATATACATTTAAAATGCTCATAATAGGCTTATCTTAGTACTTTTAAGCGTTTTAACAAAAAAAAATATTTTTGAGTTGTAGCTGATCGACAGTACTAAGGAAGACGAAGATATTTTATTTTAGTAGGTAATGTGGTGTAGATTAAAGGAAAAGTATCCATTTCAATCCTAGTCGTCTTACCTTCTTTTTTGACATATACATTTAAAATGCTCATAATAGGCTTATCTTAGTACTTTTAAGCGTTTTAACAAAAAAAAATATTTTTGAGTTGTAGCTGATCGACAGTACTAAGGAAGACGAAGATATTTTATTTTAGTCTGTAATGTGGTGTAGATTAAAGGAAAAGTATCCATTTCAATCCTAGTCGTCTTACCTTCTTTTTTGACATATACATTTAAAATGCTCATAATAGGCTTATCTTAGTACTTTTAAGCGTTTTAACAAAAAAAATATTTTTGAGTTGTAGCTGATCGACAGTACTAAGGAAGACGAAGATATTTTATTTTAGTAGGTAATGTGGTGTAGATTAAAGGAAAAGTATCCATTTCAATCCTAGTCGTCTTACCTTCTTTTTTGACATATACATTTAAAATGCTCATAATAGGCTTATCTTAGTACTTTTAAGCGTTTAAACAAAAATTAAATAATTTTTAGTTGTAGCTGATCGACAGTACTAAGGAAGACGAAGATATTTTATTTTAGTAGGTAATGTGGTGTAGATTAAAGGAAAAGTATCCATTTCAATCCTAGTCGTCTTACCTTCTTTTTTGACATATACATTTAAAATGCTCATAATAGGCTTATCTTAGTACTTTTAAGCGTTTTAACAAAAAAAATATTTTTGAGTTGTAGCTGATCGACAGTACTAAGGAAGACGAAGATATTTTATTTTAGTCTGTAATGTGGTGTAGATTAAAGGAAAAGTATCCATTTCAATCCTAGTCGTCTTACCTTCTTTTTTGACATATACATTTAAAATGCTCATAATAGGCTTATCTTAGTACTTTTAAGCGTTTTAACAAAAAAAAATATTTTTTAGTTGTAGCTTATTGACAGTACTAAGGAAGACGAAGATATTTTATTTTAGTAGGTAATGTGGTGTAGATTAAAGGAAAAGTATCCATTTCAATACTAGTCGTCTTACCTTCTTTTTTGACATATACATTTAAAATGCTCATAATAGGCTTATCTTAGTACTTTTAAGCGTTTTAACAAAAAAAAATATTTTTGAGTTGTAGCTGATCGACAGTACTAAGGAAGACGAAGATATTTTATTTTAGTCTGTAATGTGGTGTAGATTAAAGGAAAAGTATCCATTTCAATCCTAGTCGTCTTACCTTCTTTTTTGACATATACATTTAAAATGCTCATAATAGGCTTATCTTAGTACTTTTAAGCGTTTTAACAAAAAAAGTTATTTTTTAGTTGTAGATTATCGACAGCACTAAAAAGACGAAGATATTTTATTTTAGTAGGTAATGTGGTGTAGATTAAAGGAAAAGTATCCATTTCAATCCTAGTCGTCTTACCTTCTTTTTTGACATATACATTTTAAATGCTCATAATAGGCTTATCTTAGTACTTTTAAGTGTTTTAACAAAAAAAATATTTTTGAGTTGTAGCTGATCGACAGTACTAAGGAAGACGAAGATATTTTATTTTAGTAGGTAATGTGGTGTAGATTAAAGGAAAAGTATCCATTTCAATCCTAGTCGTCTTACCTTCTTTTTTGACATATACATTTAAAATGCTCATAATAGGCTTATCTTAGTACTTTTAAGCGTTTAAACAAAAATTAAATAATTTTTAGTTGTAGCTGATCGACAGTACTAAGGAAGACGAAGATATTTTATTTTAGTAGGTAATGTGGTGTAGATTAAAGGAAAAGTATCCATTTCAATCCTAGTCGTCTTACCTTCTTTTTTGACATATACATTTAAAATGCTCATAATAGGCTTATCTTAGTACTTTTAAGCGTTTTAACAAAAAAAGTTATTTTTTAGTTGTAGATTATCGACAGCACTAAAAAGACGAAGATATTTTATTTTAGTAGGTAATGTGGTGTAGATTAAAGGAAAAGTATCCATTTCAATCCTAGTCGTCTTACCTTCTTTTTTGACATATACATTTTAAATGCTCATAATAGGCTTATCTTAGTACTTTTAAGCGTTTTAACAAAAATTAAATAATTTTTAGTTGTAGCTGATCGACAGTACTAAGGAAGACGAAGATATTTTATTTTAGTAGGTAATGTGGTGTAGATTAAAGGAAAAGTATCCATTTCAATCCTAGTCGTCTTACCTTCTTTTTTGACATATACATTTAAAATGCTCATAATAGGCTTATCTTAGTACTTTTAAGCGTTTTAACAAAAAAAATTATTTTTTAGTTGTAGCATATCGACAGTACTAAAAAGACGAAGATATTTTATTTTAGTCTGTAATGTGGTGTAGATTAAAGGAAAAGTATCCATTTCAATCCTAGTCGTCTTACCTTCTTTTTTGACATATACATTTAAAATGCTCATAATAGGCTTATCTTAGTACTTTTAAGCGTTTTAACAAAAAAAAATATTTTTTAGTTGTAGCTTATTGACAGTACTAAGGAAGACGAAGATATTTTATTTTAGTAGGTAATGTGGTGTAGATTAAAGGAAAAGTATCCATTTCAATACTAGTCGTCTTACCTTCTTTTTTGACATATACATTTAAAATGCTCATAATAGGCTTATCTTAGTACTTTTAAGCGTTTTAACAAAAAAAAATATTTTTGAGTTGTAGCTGATCGACAGTACTAAGGAAGACGAAGATATTTTATTTTAGTAGGTAATGTGGTGTAGATTAAAGGAAAAGTATCCATTTCAATCCTAGTCGTCTTACCTTCTTTTTTGACATATACATTTAAAATGCTCATAATAGGCTTATCTTAGTACTTTTAAGCGTTTTAACAAAAAAAAATATTTTTGAGTTGTAGCTGATCGACAGTACTAAGGAAGACGAAGATATTTTATTTTAGTCTGTAATGTGGTGTAGATTAAAGGAAAAGTATCCATTTCAATCCTAGTCGTCTTACCTTCTTTTTTGACATATACATTTAAAATGCTCATAATAGGCTTATCTTAGTACTTTTAAGCGTTTTAACAAAAAAAGTTATTTTTTAGTTGTAGATTATCGACAGCACTAAAAAGACGAAGATATTTTATTTTAGTAGGTAATGTGGTGTAGATTAAAGGAAAAGTATCCATTTCAATCCTAGTCGTCTTACCTTCTTTTTTGACATATACATTTTAAATGCTCATAATAGGCTTATCTTAGTACTTTTAAGTGTTTTAACAAAAAAAATATTTTTGAGTTGTAGCTGATCGACAGTACTAAGGAAGACGAAGATATTTTATTTTAGTAGGTAATGTGGTGTAGATTAAAGGAAAAGTATCCATTTCAATCCTAGTCGTCTTACCTTCTTTTTTGACATATACATTTAAAATGCTCATAATAGGCTTATCTTAGTACTTTTAAGCGTTTAAACAAAAATTAAATAATTTTTAGTTGTAGCTGATCGACAGTACTAAGGAAGACGAAGATATTTTATTTTAGTAGGTAATGTGGTGTAGATTAAAGGAAAAGTATCCATTTCAATCCTAGTCGTCTTACCTTCTTTTTTGACATATACATTTAAAATGCTCATAATAGGCTTATCTTAGTACTTTTAAGCGTTTTAACAAAAAAAGTTATTTTTTAGTTGTAGATTATCGACAGCACTAAAAAGACGAAGATATTTTATTTTAGTAGGTAATGTGGTGTAGATTAAAGGAAAAGTATCCATTTCAATCCTAGTCGTCTTACCTTCTTTTTTGACATATACATTTTAAATGCTCATAATAGGCTTATCTTAGTACTTTTAAGCGTTTTAACAAAAATTAAATAATTTTTAGTTGTAGCTGATCGACAGTACTAAGGAAGACGAAGATATTTTATTTTAGTAGGTAATGTGGTGTAGATTAAAGGAAAAGTATCCATTTCAATCCTAGTCGTCTTACCTTCTTTTTTGACATATACATTTAAAATGCTCATAATAGGCTTATCTTAGTACTTTTAAGCGTTTTAACAAAAAAAATTATTTTTTAGTTGTAGCATATCGACAGTACTAAAAAGACGAAGATATTTTATTTTAGTCTGTAATGTGGTGTAGATTAAAGGAAAAGTATCCATTTCAATCCTAGTCGTCTTACCTTCTTTTTTGACATATACATTTAAAATGCTCATAATAGGCTTATCTTAGTACTTTTAAGCGTTTTAACAAAAAAAAATATTTTTTAGTTGTAGCTGATCGTCAGTACTAAGGAAGACGAAGATATTTTATTTTAGTCTGTAATGTGGTGTAGATTAAAGGAAAAGTATCCATTTCAATCCTAGTCGTCTTACCTTCTTTTTTGACATATACATTTTAAATGCTCATAATAGGCTTATCTTAGTACTTTTAAGCGTTTTAACAAAAAAAATATTTTTAAGTTGTAGCTGATCGACAGTACTAAGGAAGACGAAGATATTTTATTTTAGTAGGTAATGTGGTGTAGATTAAAGGAAAAGTATCCATTTCAATCCTAGTCGTCTTACCTTCTTTTTTGACATATACATTTTAAATGCTCATAATAGGCTTATCTTAGTACTTTTAAGCGTTTTAACAAAAAAAATATTTATAAGTTGTAGCTGATCGACAGTACTAAGGAAGACGAAGATATTTTATTTTAGTAGGTAATGTGGTGTAGATTAAAGGAAAAGTATCCATTTCAATCCTAGTCGTCTTACCTTCTTTTTTGACATATACATTTAAAATGCTCATAATAGGCTTATCTTAGTACTTTTAAGCGTTTTAACAAAAAAAAATATTTTTTAGTTGTAGCTTATTGACAGTACTAAGGAAGACGAAGATATTTTATTTTAGTAGGTAATGTGGTGTAGATTAAAGGAAAAGTATCCATTTCAATACTAGTCGTCTTACCTTCTTTTTTGACATATACATTTAAAATGCTCATAATAGGCTTATCTTAGTACTTTTAAGCGTTTTAACAAAAAAAAATATTTTTGAGTTGTAGCTGATCGACAGTACTAAGGAAGACGAAGATATTTTATTTTAGTAGGTAATGTGGTGTAGATTAAAGGAAAAGTATCCATTTCAATCCTAGTCGTCTTACCTTCTTTTTTGACATATACATTTAAAATGCTCATAATAGGCTTATCTTAGTACTTTTAAGCGTTTTAACAAAAAAAAATATTTTTGAGTTGTAGCTGATCGACAGTACTAAGGAAGACGAAGATATTTTATTTTAGTCTGTAATGTGGTGTAGATTAAAGGAAAAGTATCCATTTCAATCCTAGTCGTCTTACCTTCTTTTTTGACATATACATTTAAAATGCTCATAATAGGCTTATCTTAGTACTTTTAAGCGTTTTAACAAAAAAAGTTATTTTTTAGTTGTAGATTATCGACAGCACTAAAAAGACGAAGATATTTTATTTTAGTAGGTAATGTGGTGTAGATTAAAGGAAAAGTATCCATTTCAATCCTAGTCGTCTTACCTTCTTTTTTGACATATACATTTTAAATGCTCATAATAGGCTTATCTTAGTACTTTTAAGTGTTTTAACAAAAAAAATATTTTTGAGTTGTAGCTGATCGACAGTACTAAGGAAGACGAAGATATTTTATTTTAGTAGGTAATGTGGTGTAGATTAAAGGAAAAGTATCCATTTCAATCCTAGTCGTCTTACCTTCTTTTTTGACATATACATTTAAAATGCTCATAATAGGCTTATCTTAGTACTTTTAAGCGTTTAAACAAAAATTAAATAATTTTTAGTTGTAGCTGATCGACAGTACTAAGGAAGACGAAGATATTTTATTTTAGTAGGTAATGTGGTGTAGATTAAAGGAAAAGTATCCATTTCAATCCTAGTCGTCTTACCTTCTTTTTTGACATATACATTTAAAATGCTCATAATAGGCTTATCTTAGTACTTTTAAGCGTTTTAACAAAAAAAATATTTTTGAGTTGTAGCTGATCGACAGTACTAAGGAAGACGAAGATATTTTATTTTAGTCTGTAATGTGGTGTAGATTAAAGGAAAAGTATCCATTTCAATCCTAGTCGTCTTACCTTCTTTTTTGACATATACATTTAAAATGCTCATAATAGGCTTATCTTAGTACTTTTAAGCGTTTTAACAAAAAAAAATATTTTTTAGTTGTAGCTTATTGACAGTACTAAGGAAGACGAAGATATTTTATTTTAGTAGGTAATGTGGTGTAGATTAAAGGAAAAGTATCCATTTCAATACTAGTCGTCTTACCTTCTTTTTTGACATATACATTTAAAATGCTCATAATAGGCTTATCTTAGTACTTTTAAGCGTTTTAACAAAAAAAAATATTTTTGAGTTGTAGCTGATCGACAGTACTAAGGAAGACGAAGATATTTTATTTTAGTAGGTAATGTGGTGTAGATTAAAGGAAAAGTATCCATTTCAATCCTAGTCGTCTTACCTTCTTTTTTGACATATACATTTAAAATGCTCATAATAGGCTTATCTTAGTACTTTTAAGCGTTTTAACAAAAAAAAATATTTTTGAGTTGTAGCTGATCGACAGTACTAAGGAAGACGAAGATATTTTATTTTAGTCTGTAATGTGGTGTAGATTAAAGGAAAAGTATCCATTTCAATCCTAGTCGTCTTACCTTCTTTTTTGACATATACATTTAAAATGCTCATAATAGGCTTATCTTAGTACTTTTAAGCGTTTTAACAAAAAAAGTTATTTTTTAGTTGTAGATTATCGACAGCACTAAAAAGACGAAGATATTTTATTTTAGTAGGTAATGTGGTGTAGATTAAAGGAAAAGTATCCATTTCAATCCTAGTCGTCTTACCTTCTTTTTTGACATATACATTTTAAATGCTCATAATAGGCTTATCTTAGTACTTTTAAGTGTTTTAACAAAAAAAATATTTTTGAGTTGTAGCTGATCGACAGTACTAAGGAAGACGAAGATATTTTATTTTAGTAGGTAATGTGGTGTAGATTAAAGGAAAAGTATCCATTTCAATCCTAGTCGTCTTACCTTCTTTTTTGACATATACATTTAAAATGCTCATAATAGGCTTATCTTAGTACTTTTAAGCGTTTAAACAAAAATTAAATAATTTTTAGTTGTAGCTGATCGACAGTACTAAGGAAGACGAAGATATTTTATTTTAGTAGGTAATGTGGTGTAGATTAAAGGAAAAGTATCCATTTCAATCCTAGTCGTCTTACCTTCTTTTTTGACATATACATTTAAAATGCTCATAATAGGCTTATCTTAGTACTTTTAAGCGTTTTAACAAAAAAAGTTATTTTTTAGTTGTAGATTATCGACAGCACTAAAAAGACGAAGATATTTTATTTTAGTAGGTAATGTGGTGTAGATTAAAGGAAAAGTATCCATTTCAATCCTAGTCGTCTTACCTTCTTTTTTGACATATACATTTTAAATGCTCATAATAGGCTTATCTTAGTACTTTTAAGCGTTTTAACAAAAATTAAATAATTTTTAGTTGTAGCTGATCGACAGTACTAAGGAAGACGAAGATATTTTATTTTAGTAGGTAATGTGGTGTAGATTAAAGGAAAAGTATCCATTTCAATCCTAGTCGTCTTACCTTCTTTTTTGACATATACATTTAAAATGCTCATAATAGGCTTATCTTAGTACTTTTAAGCGTTTTAACAAAAAAAATTATTTTTTAGTTGTAGCATATCGACAGTACTAAAAAGACGAAGATATTTTATTTTAGTCTGTAATGTGGTGTAGATTAAAGGAAAAGTATCCATTTCAATCCTAGTCGTCTTACCTTCTTTTTTGACATATACATTTAAAATGCTCATAATAGGCTTATCTTAGTACTTTTAAGCGTTTTAACAAAAAAAAATATTTTTAAGTTGTAGCTGATCGTCAGTACTAAGGAAGACGAAGATATTTTATTTTAGTCTGTAATGTGGTGTAGATTAAAGGAAAAGTATCCATTTCAATCCTAGTCGTCTTACCTTCTTTTTTGACATATACATTTTAAATGCTCATAATAGGCTTATCTTAGTACTTTTAAGCGTTTTAACAAAAAAAATATTTTTAAGTTGTAGCTGATCGACAGTACTAAGGAAGACGAAGATATTTTATTTTAGTAGGTAATGTGGTGTAGATTAAAGGAAAAGTATCCATTTCAATCCTAGTCGTCTTACCTTCTTTTTTGACATATACATTTTAAATGCTCATAATAGGCTTATCTTAGTACTTTTAAGCGTTTTAACAAAAAAAATATTTATAAGTTGTAGCTGATCGACAGTACTAAGGAAGACGAAGATATTTTATTTTAGTAGGTAATGTGGTGTAGATTAAAGGAAAAGTATCCATTTCAATCCTAGTCGTCTTACCTTCTTTTTTGACATATACATTTAAAATGCTCATAATAGGCTTATCTTAGTACTTTTAAGCGTTTTAACAAAAAAAAATATTTTTTAGTTGTAGCTTATTGACAGTACTAAGGAAGACGAAGATATTTTATTTTAGTAGGTAATGTGGTGTAGATTAAAGGAAAAGTATCCATTTCAATACTAGTCGTCTTACCTTCTTTTTTGACATATACATTTAAAATGCTCATAATAGGCTTATCTTAGTACTTTTAAGCGTTTTAACAAAAAAAATTATTTTTTAGTTGTAGCTGATCGACAGTACTAAGGAAGACGAAGATATTTTATTTTAGTAGGTAATGTGGTGTAGATTAAAGGAAAAGTATCCATTTCAATCCTAGTCGTCTTACCTTCTTTTTTGACATATACATTTAAAATGCTCATAATAGGCTTATCTTAGTACTTTTAAGCGCTTTAACAAAAAAAAATATTTTTGAGTTGTAGCTGATCGACAGTACTAAGGAAGACGAAGATATTTTATTTTAGTCTGTAATGTGGTGTAGATTAAAGGAAAAGTATCCATTTCAATCCTAGTCGTCTTACCTTCTTTTTTGACATATACATTTAAAATGCTCATAATAGGCTTATCTTAGTACTTTTAAGCGTTTTAACAAAAAAAGTTATTTTTTAGTTGTAGATTATCGACAGCACTAAAAAGACGAAGATATTTTATTTTAGTAGGTAATGTGGTGTAGATTAAAGGAAAAGTATCCATTTCAATCCTAGTCGTCTTACCTTCTTTTTTGACATATACATTTTAAATGCTCATAATAGGCTTATCTTAGTACTTTTAAGTGTTTTAACAAAAAAAATATTTTTGAGTTGTAGCTGATCGACAGTACTAAGGAAGACGAAGATATTTTATTTTAGTAGGTAATGTGGTGTAGATTAAAGGAAAAGTATCCATTTCAATCCTAGTCGTCTTACCTTCTTTTTTGACATATACATTTAAAATGCTCATAATAGGCTTATCTTAGTACTTTTAAGCGTTTAAACAAAAATTAAATAATTTTTAGTTGTAGCTGATCGACAGTACTAAGGAAGACGAAGATATTTTATTTTAGTAGGTAATGTGGTGTAGATTAAAGGAAAAGTATCCATTTCAATCCTAGTCGTCTTACCTTCTTTTTTGACATATACATTTAAAATGCTCATAATAGGCTTATCTTAGTACTTTTAAGCGTTTTAACAAAAAAAATATTTTTGAGTTGTAGCTGATCGACAGTACTAAGGAAGACGAAGATATTTTATTTTAGTAGGTAATGTGGTGTAGATTAAAGGAAAAGTATCCATTTCAATCCTAGTCGTCTTACCTTCTTTTTTGACATATACATTTTAAATGCTCATAATAGGCTTATCTTAGTACTTTTAAGCGTTTTAACAAAAATTAAATAATTTTTAGTTGTAGCTGATCGACAGTACTAAGGAAGACGAAGATATTTTATTTTAGTAGGTAATGTGGTGTAGATTAAAGGAAAAGTATCCATTTCAATCCTAGTCGTCTTACCTTCTTTTTTGACATATACATTTAAAATGCTCATAATAGGCTTATCTTAGTACTTTTAAGCGTTTTAACAAAAAAAATTATTTTTTAGTTGTAGCATATCGACAGTACTAAAAAGACGAAGATATTTTATTTTAGTCTGTAATGTGGTGTAGATTAAAGGAAAAGTATCCATTTCAATCCTAGTCGTCTTACCTTCTTTTTTGACATATACATTTAAAATGCTCATAATAGGCTTATCTTAGTACTTTTAAGCGTTTTAACAAAAAAAAATATTTTTTAGTTGTAGCTGATCGTCAGTACTAAGGAAGACGAAGATATTTTATTTTAGTCTGTAATGTGGTGTAGATTAAAGGAAAAGTATCCATTTCAATCCTAGTCGTCTTACCTTCTTTTTTGACATATACATTTAAAATGCTCATAATAGGCTTATCTTAGTACTTTTAAGCGTTTAAACAAAAATTAAATAATTTTTAGTTGTAGCTGATCGACAGTACTAAGGAAGACGAAGATATTTTATTTTAGTAGGTAATGTGGTGTAGATTAAAGGAAAAGTATCCATTTCAATCCTAGTCGTCTTACCTTCTTTTTTGACATATACATTTAAAATGCTCATAATAGGCTTATCTTAGTACTTTTAAGCGTTTTAACAAAAAAAATATTTTTGAGTTGTAGCTGATCGACAGTACTAAGGAAGACGAAGATATTTTATTTTAGTAGGTAATGTGGTGTAGATTAAAGGAAAAGTATCCATTTCAATCCTAGTCGTCTTACCTTCTTTTTTGACATATACATTTTAAATGCTCATAATAGGCTTATCTTAGTACTTTTAAGCGTTTTAACAAAAATTAAATAATTTTTAGTTGTAGCTGATCGACAGTACTAAGGAAGACGAAGATATTTTATTTTAGTAGGTAATGTGGTGTAGATTAAAGGAAAAGTATCCATTTCAATCCTAGTCGTCTTACCTTCTTTTTTGACATATACATTTAAAATGCTCATAATAGGCTTATCTTAGTACTTTTAAGCGTTTTAACAAAAAAAATTATTTTTTAGTTGTAGCATATCGACAGTACTAAAAAGACGAAGATATTTTATTTTAGTCTGTAATGTGGTGTAGATTAAAGGAAAAGTATCCATTTCAATCCTAGTCGTCTTACCTTCTTTTTTGACATATACATTTAAAATGCTCATAATAGGCTTATCTTAGTACTTTTAAGCGTTTTAACAAAAAAAAATATTTTTTAGTTGTAGCTGATCGTCAGTACTAAGGAAGACGAAGATATTTTATTTTAGTCTGTAATGTGGTGTAGATTAAAGGAAAAGTATCCATTTCAATCCTAGTCGTCTTACCTTCTTTTTTGACATATACATTTTAAATGCTCATAATAGGCTTATCTTAGTACTTTTAAGCGTTTTAACAAAAAAAATATTTTTAAGTTGTAGCTGATCGACAGTACTAAGGAAGACGAAGATATTTTATTTTAGTAGGTAATGTGGTGTAGATTAAAGGAAAAGTATCCATTTCAATCCTAGTCGTCTTACCTTCTTTTTTGACATATACATTTTAAATGCTCATAATAGGCTTATCTTAGTACTTTTAAGCGTTTTAACAAAAAAAATATTTATAAGTTGTAGCTGATCGACAGTACTAAGGAAGACGAAGATATTTTATTTTAGTAGGTAATGTGGTGTAGATTAAAGGAAAAGTATCCATTTCAATCCTAGTCGTCTTACCTTCTTTTTTGACATATACATTTAAAATGCTCATAATAGGCTTATCTTAGTACTTTTAAGCGTTTTAACAAAAAAAAATATTTTTTAGTTGTAGCTTATTGACAGTACTAAGGAAGACGAAGATATTTTATTTTAGTAGGTAATGTGGTGTAGATTAAAGGAAAAGTATCCATTTCAATACTAGTCGTCTTACCTTCTTTTTTGACATATACATTTAAAATGCTCATAATAGGCTTATCTTAGTACTTTTAAGCGTTTTAACAAAAAAAAATATTTTTGAGTTGTAGCTGATCGACAGTACTAAGGAAGACGAAGATATTTTATTTTAGTAGGTAATGTGGTGTAGATTAAAGGAAAAGTATCCATTTCAATCCTAGTCGTCTTACCTTCTTTTTTGACATATACATTTAAAATGCTCATAATAGGCTTATCTTAGTACTTTTAAGCGTTTTAACAAAAAAAAATATTTTTGAGTTGTAGCTGATCGACAGTACTAAGGAAGACGAAGATATTTTATTTTAGTCTGTAATGTGGTGTAGATTAAAGGAAAAGTATCCATTTCAATCCTAGTCGTCTTACCTTCTTTTTTGACATATACATTTAAAATGCTCATAATAGGCTTATCTTAGTACTTTTAAGCGTTTTAACAAAAAAAGTTATTTTTTAGTTGTAGATTATCGACAGCACTAAAAAGACGAAGATATTTTATTTTAGTAGGTAATGTGGTGTAGATTAAAGGAAAAGTATCCATTTCAATCCTAGTCGTCTTACCTTCTTTTTTGACATATACATTTTAAATGCTCATAATAGGCTTATCTTAGTACTTTTAAGTGTTTTAACAAAAAAAATATTTTTGAGTTGTAGCTGATCGACAGTACTAAGGAAGACGAAGATATTTTATTTTAGTAGGTAATGTGGTGTAGATTAAAGGAAAAGTATCCATTTCAATCCTAGTCGTCTTACCTTCTTTTTTGACATATACATTTAAAATGCTCATAATAGGCTTATCTTAGTACTTTTAAGCGTTTAAACAAAAATTAAATAATTTTTAGTTGTAGCTGATCGACAGTACTAAGGAAGACGAAGATATTTTATTTTAGTAGGTAATGTGGTGTAGATTAAAGGAAAAGTATCCATTTCAATCCTAGTCGTCTTACCTTCTTTTTTGACATATACATTTAAAATGCTCATAATAGGCTTATCTTAGTACTTTTAAGCGTTTTAACAAAAAAAGTTATTTTTTAGTTGTAGATTATCGACAGCACTAAAAAGACGAAGATATTTTATTTTAGTAGGTAATGTGGTGTAGATTAAAGGAAAAGTATCCATTTCAATCCTAGTCGTCTTACCTTCTTTTTTGACATATACATTTTAAATGCTCATAATAGGCTTATCTTAGTACTTTTAAGTGTTTTAACAAAAAAAATATTTTTGAGTTGTAGCTGATCGACAGTACTAAGGAAGACGAAGATATTTTATTTTAGTAGGTAATGTGGTGTAGATTAAAGGAAAAGTATCCATTTCAATCCTAGTCGTCTTACCTTCTTTTTTGACATATACATTTAAAATGCTCATAATAGGCTTATCTTAGTACTTTTAAGCGTTTAAACAAAAATTAAATAATTTTTAGTTGTAGCTGATCGACAGTACTAAGGAAGACGAAGATATTTTATTTTAGTAGGTAATGTGGTGTAGATTAAAGGAAAAGTATCCATTTCAATCCTAGTCGTCTTACCTTCTTTTTTGACATATACATTTAAAATGCTCATAATAGGCTTATCTTAGTACTTTTAAGCGTTTTAACAAAAAAAGTTATTTTTTAGTTGTAGATTATCGACAGCACTAAAAAGACGAAGATATTTTATTTTAGTAGGTAATGTGGTGTAGATTAAAGGAAAAGTATCCATTTCAATCCTAGTCGTCTTACCTTCTTTTTTGACATATACATTTTAAATGCTCATAATAGGCTTATCTTAGTACTTTTAAGCGTTTTAACAAAAATTAAATAATTTTTAGTTGTAGCTGATCGACAGTACTAAGGAAGACGAAGATATTTTATTTTAGTAGGTAATGTGGTGTAGATTAAAGGAAAAGTATCCATTTCAATCCTAGTCGTCTTACCTTCTTTTTTGACATATACATTTAAAATGCTCATAATAGGCTTATCTTAGTACTTTTAAGCGTTTTAACAAAAAAAATTATTTTTTAGTTGTAGCATATCGACAGTACTAAAAAGACGAAGATATTTTATTTTAGTCTGTAATGTGGTGTAGATTAAAGGAAAAGTATCCATTTCAATCCTAGTCGTCTTACCTTCTTTTTTGACATATACATTTAAAATGCTCATAATAGGCTTATCTTAGTACTTTTAAGCGTTTTAACAAAAAAAAATATTTTTTAGTTGTAGCTGATCGTCAGTACTAAGGAAGACGAAGATATTTTATTTTAGTCTGTAATGTGGTGTAGATTAAAGGAAAAGTATCCATTTCAATCCTAGTCGTCTTACCTTCTTTTTTGACATATACATTTTAAATGCTCATAATAGGCTTATCTTAGTACTTTTAAGCGTTTTAACAAAAAAAATATTTTTAAGTTGTAGCTGATCGACAGTACTAAGGAAGACGAAGATATTTTATTTTAGTAGGTAATGTGGTGTAGATTAAAGGAAAAGTATCCATTTCAATCCTAGTCGTCTTACCTTCTTTTTTGACATATACATTTTAAATGCTCATAATAGGCTTATCTTAGTACTTTTAAGCGTTTTAACAAAAAAAATATTTATAAGTTGTAGCTGATCGACAGTACTAAGGAAGACGAAGATATTTTATTTTAGTAGGTAATGTGGTGTAGATTAAAGGAAAAGTATCCATTTCAATCCTAGTCGTCTTACCTTCTTTTTTGACATATACATTTAAAATGCTCATAATAGGCTTATCTTAGTACTTTTAAGCGTTTTAACAAAAAAAAATATTTTTTAGTTGTAGCTTATTGACAGTACTAAGGAAGACGAAGATATTTTATTTTAGTAGGTAATGTGGTGTAGATTAAAGGAAAAGTATCCATTTCAATACTAGTCGTCTTACCTTCTTTTTTGACATATACATTTAAAATGCTCATAATAGGCTTATCTTAGTACTTTTAAGCGTTTTAACAAAAAAAAATATTTTTGAGTTGTAGCTGATCGACAGTACTAAGGAAGACGAAGATATTTTATTTTAGTAGGTAATGTGGTGTAGATTAAAGGAAAAGTATCCATTTCAATCCTAGTCGTCTTACCTTCTTTTTTGACATATACATTTAAAATGCTCATAATAGGCTTATCTTAGTACTTTTAAGCGCTTTAACAAAAAAAAATATTTTTGAGTTGTAGCTGATCGACAGTACTAAGGAAGACGAAGATATTTTATTTTAGTCTGTAATGTGGTGTAGATTAAAGGAAAAGTATCCATTTCAATCCTAGTCGTCTTACCTTCTTTTTTGACATATACATTTAAAATGCTCATAATAGGCTTATCTTAGTACTTTTAAGCGTTTTAACAAAAAAAGTTATTTTTTAGTTGTAGATTATCGACAGCACTAAAAAGACGAAGATATTTTATTTTAGTAGGTAATGTGGTGTAGATTAAAGGAAAAGTATCCATTTCAATCCTAGTCGTCTTACCTTCTTTTTTGACATATACATTTTAAATGCTCATAATAGGCTTATCTTAGTACTTTTAAGTGTTTTAACAAAAAAAATATTTTTGAGTTGTAGCTGATCGACAGTACTAAGGAAGACGAAGATATTTTATTTTAGTAGGTAATGTGGTGTAGATTAAAGGAAAAGTATCCATTTCAATCCTAGTCGTCTTACCTTCTTTTTTGACATATACATTTAAAATGCTCATAATAGGCTTATCTTAGTACTTTTAAGCGTTTAAACAAAAATTAAATAATTTTTAGTTGTAGCTGATCGACAGTACTAAGGAAGACGAAGATATTTTATTTTAGTAGGTAATGTGGTGTAGATTAAAGGAAAAGTATCCATTTCAATCCTAGTCGTCTTACCTTCTTTTTTGACATATACATTTAAAATGCTCATAATAGGCTTATCTTAGTACTTTTAAGCGTTTTAACAAAAAAAATATTTTTGAGTTGTAGCTGATCGACAGTACTAAGGAAGACGAAGATATTTTATTTTAGTAGGTAATGTGGTGTAGATTAAAGGAAAAGTATCCATTTCAATCCTAGTCGTCTTACCTTCTTTTTTGACATATACATTTTAAATGCTCATAATAGGCTTATCTTAGTACTTTTAAGCGTTTTAACAAAAATTAAATAATTTTTAGTTGTAGCTGATCGACAGTACTAAGGAAGACGAAGATATTTTATTTTAGTAGGTAATGTGGTGTAGATTAAAGGAAAAGTATCCATTTCAATCCTAGTCGTCTTACCTTCTTTTTTGACATATACATTTAAAATGCTCATAATAGGCTTATCTTAGTACTTTTAAGCGTTTTAACAAAAAAAAATATTTTTTAGTTGTAGCATATCGACAGTACTAAAAAGACGAAGATATTTTATTTTAGTCTGTAATGTGGTGTAGATTAAAGGAAAAGTATCCATTTCAATCCTAGTCGTCTTACCTTCTTTTTTGACATATACATTTAAAATGCTCATAATAGGCTTATCTTAGTACTTTTAAGCGTTTTAACAAAAAAAAATATTTTTTAGTTGTAGCTGATCGTCAGTACTAAGGAAGACGAAGATATTTTATTTTAGTCTGTAATGTGGTGTAGATTAAAGGAAAAGTATCCATTTCAATCCTAGTCGTCTTACCTTCTTTTTTGACATATACATTTTAAATGCTCATAATAGGCTTATCTTAGTACTTTTAAGCGTTTTAACAAAAAAAATATTTTTAAGTTGTAGCTGATCGACAGTACTAAGGAAGACGAAGATATTTTATTTTAGTAGGTAATGTGGTGTAGATTAAAGGAAAAGTATCCATTTCAATCCTAGTCGTCTTACCTTCTTTTTTGACATATACATTTTAAATGCTCATAATAGGCTTATCTTAGTACTTTTAAGCGTTTTAACAAAAAAAATATTTATAAGTTGTAGCTGATCGACAGTACTAAGGAAGACGAAGATATTTTATTTTAGTAGGTAATGTGGTGTAGATTAAAGGAAAAGTATCCATTTCAATCCTAGTCGTCTTACCTTCTTTTTTGACATATACATTTAAAATGCTCATAATAGGCTTATCTTAGTACTTTTAAGCGTTTTAACAAAAAAAAATATTTTTTAGTTGTAGCTTATTGACAGTACTAAGGAAGACGAAGATATTTTATTTTAGTAGGTAATGTGGTGTAGATTAAAGGAAAAGTATCCATTTCAATACTAGTCGTCTTACCTTCTTTTTTGACATATACATTTAAAATGCTCATAATAGGCTTATCTTAGTACTTTTAAGCGTTTTAACAAAAAAAAATATTTTTGAGTTGTAGCTGATCGACAGTACTAAGGAAGACGAAGATATTTTATTTTAGTAGGTAATGTGGTGTAGATTAAAGGAAAAGTATCCATTTCAATCCTAGTCGTCTTACCTTCTTTTTTGACATATACATTTAAAATGCTCATAATAGGCTTATCTTAGTACTTTTAAGCGTTTTAACAAAAAAAAATATTTTTGAGTTGTAGCTGATCGACAGTACTAAGGAAGACGAAGATATTTTATTTTAGTCTGTAATGTGGTGTAGATTAAAGGAAAAGTATCCATTTCAATCCTAGTCGTCTTACCTTCTTTTTTGACATATACATTTAAAATGCTCATAATAGGCTTATCTTAGTACTTTTAAGCGTTTTAACAAAAAAAGTTATTTTTTAGTTGTAGATTATCGACAGCACTAAAAAGACGAAGATATTTTATTTTAGTAGGTAATGTGGTGTAGATTAAAGGAAAAGTATCCATTTCAATCCTAGTCGTCTTACCTTCTTTTTTGACATATACATTTTAAATGCTCATAATAGGCTTATCTTAGTACTTTTAAGTGTTTTAACAAAAAAAATATTTTTGAGTTGTAGCTGATCGACAGTACTAAGGAAGACGAAGATATTTTATTTTAGTAGGTAATGTGGTGTAGATTAAAGGAAAAGTATCCATTTCAATCCTAGTCGTCTTACCTTCTTTTTTGACATATACATTTAAAATGCTCATAATAGGCTTATCTTAGTACTTTTAAGCGTTTAAACAAAAATTAAATAATTTTTAGTTGTAGCTGATCGACAGTACTAAGGAAGACGAAGATATTTTATTTTAGTAGGTAATGTGGTGTAGATTAAAGGAAAAGTATCCATTTCAATCCTAGTCGTCTTACCTTCTTTTTTGACATATACATTTAAAATGCTCATAATAGGCTTATCTTAGTACTTTTAAGCGTTTTAACAAAAAAAATATTTTTGAGTTGTAGCTGATCGACAGTACTAAGGAAGACGAAGATATTTTATTTTAGTAGGTAATGTGGTGTAGATTAAAGGAAAAGTATTCATTTCAATCCTAGTCGTCTTACCTTCTTTTTTGACATATACATTTAAAATGCTCATAATAGGCTTATCTTAGTACTTTTAAGCGTTTTAACAAAAAAAAATATTTTTGAGTTGTAGCTGATCGACAGTACTAAGGAAGACGAAGATATTTTATTTTAGTCTGTAATGTGGTGTAGATTAAAGGAAAAGTATCCATTTCAATCCTAGTCGTCTTACCTTCTTTTTTGACATATACATTTAAAATGCTCATAATAGGCTTATCTTAGTACGTTTAAGCGTTTTAACAAAAAAAATATTTTTCAGTTGTAGCTGATCGACAGTACTAAGAAAGACGAAGATATTTTATTTTAGTAGATAATGTTGTTTAGATTAAAGGAAAAGTATCCATTTCAATCCTAGTCGTCTTACCTTCTTTTTTGACATATACATTTAAAATGCTCATAATAGGCTTATCTTAGTACTTTTAAGCGTTTTAACAAAAAAAGTTATTTTTTAGTTGTAGATTATCGACAGCACTAAAAAGACGAAGATATTTTATTTTAGTAGGTAATGTGGTGTAGATTAAAGGAAAAGTATCCATTTCAATCCTAGTCGTCTTACCTTCTTTTTTGACATATACATTTTAAATGCTCATAATAGGCTTATCTTAGTACTTTTAAGTGTTTTAACAAAAAAAATATTTTTGAGTTGTAGCTGATCGACAGTACTAAGGAAGACGAAGATATTTTATTTTAGTAGGTAATGTGGTGTAGATTAAAGGAAAAGTATCCATTTCAATCCTAGTCGTCTTACCTTCTTTTTTGACATATACATTTAAAATGCTCATAATAGGCTTATCTTAGTACTTTTAAGCGTTTAAACAAAAATTAAATAATTTTTAGTTGTAGCTGATCGACAGTACTAAGGAAGACGAAGATATTTTATTTTAGTAGGTAATGTGGTGTAGATTAAAGGAAAAGTATCCATTTCAATCCTAGTCGTCTTACCTTCTTTTTTGACATATACATTTAAAATGCTCATAATAGGCTTATCTTAGTACTTTTAAGCGTTTTAACAAAAAAAATATTTTTGAGTTGTAGCTGATCGACAGTACTAAGGAAGACGAAGATATTTTATTTTAGTAGGTAATGTGGTGTAGATTAAAGGAAAAGTATTCATTTCAATCCTAGTCGTCTTACCTTCTTTTTTGACATATACATTTAAAATGCTCATAATAGGCTTATCTTAGTACTTTTAAGCGTTTTAACAAAAATTAAATAATTTTTAGTTGTAGCTGATCGACAGTACTAAGGAAGACGAAGATATTTTATTTTAGTAGGTAATGTGGTGTAGATTAAAGGAAAAGTATCCATTTCAATCCTAGTCGTCTTACCTTCTTTTTTGACATATACATTTAAAATGCTCATAATAGGCTTATCTTAGTACTTTTAAGCGTTTTAACAAAAAAATTTATTTTTTAGTTGTAGCTTATCGACAGTACTAAAAAGACGAAGATATTTTATTTTAGTCTGTAATGTGGTGTAGATTAAAGGAAAAGTATCCATTTCAATCCTAGTCGTCTTACCTTCTTTTTTGACATATACATTTAAAATGCTCATAATAGGCTTATCTTAGTACTTTTAAGCGTTTTAACAAAAAAAAAATTTTTTAGTTGTAGGTGATCGACAGTTCTAGAGAAGACGAAGATATTTTATTTTAGTTGGTAATATGGTGTAGATTAAAGGAAAAGTATCCATTTCAATCCTAGTCGTCTTACCTTCTTTTTTGACATATACATTTAAAATGCTCATAATAGGCTTATCTTAGTACTTTTAAGCGTTTTAACAAAAAAAGTTATTTTTTAGTTGTAGCTTATCGACAGCACTAAAAAGACGAAGATATTTTATTTTAGTCTGTAATGTGGTGTAGATTAAAGGAAAAGTATCCATTTCAATCCTAGTCGTCTTACCTTCTTTTTTGACATATACATTTAAAATGCTCATAATAGGCTTATCTTAGTACTTTTAAGCGTTTTAACAAAAAAAAATATTTTTTAGTTGTAGCTGATCGTCAGTACTAAGGAAGACGAAGATATTTTATTTTAGTCTGTAATGTGGTGTAGATTAAAGGAAAAGTATCCATTTCAATCCTAGTCGTCTTACCTTCTTTTTTGACATATACATTTAAAATGCTCATAATAGGCTTATCTTAGTACTTTTAAGCGTTTTAACAAAAATTAAATAATTTTTAGTTGTAGCTGATCGACAGTACTAAAGAAGACGAAGATATTTTATTTTAGTAGGTAATGTGGTGTAGATTAAAGGAAAAGTATCCATTTCAATCCTAGTCGTCTTACCTTCTTTTTTGACATATACATTTAAAATGCTCATAATAGGCTTATCTTAGTACTTTTAAGCGTTTAAACAAAAATTAAATAATTTTTAGTTGTAGCTGATCGACAGTACTAAGGAAGACGAAGATATTTTATTTTAGTAGGTAATGTGGTGTAGATTAAAGGAAAAGTATCCATTTCAATCCTAGTCGTCTTACCTTCTTTTTTGACATATACATTTTAAATGCTCATAATAGGCTTATCTTAGTACTTTTAAGCGTTTTAACAAAAAAAATATTTTTAAGTTGTAGCTGATCGACAGTACTAAGGAAGACGAAGATATTTTATTTTAGTAGGTAATGTGGTGTAGATTAAAGGAAAAGTATCCATTTCAATCCTAGTCGTCTTACCTTCTTTTTTGACATATACATTTTAAATGCTCATAATAGGCTTATCTTAGTACTTTTAAGCGTTTTAACAAAAAAAATATTTTTAAGTTGTAGCTGATCGACAGTACTAAGGAAGACGAAGATATTTTATTTTAGTAGGTAATGTGGTGTAGATTAAAGGAAAAGTATCCATTTCAATCCTAGTCGTCTTACCTTCTTTTTTGACATATACATTTAAAATGCTCATAATAGGCTTATCTTAGTACTTTTAAGCGTTTTAACAAAAAAAAATATTTTTTAGTTGTAGCTTATTGACAGTACTAAGGAAGACGAAGATATTTTATTTTAGTCTGTAATGTGGTGTAGATTAAAGGAAAAGTATCCATTTCAATACTAGTCGTCTTACCTTCTTTTTTGACATATACATTTAAAATGCTCATAATAGGCTTATCTTAGTACTTTTAAGCGTTTTAACAAAAAAAAATATTTTTGAGTTGTAGCTGATCGACAGTACTAAGGAAGACGAAGATATTTTATTTTAGTAGGTAATGTGGTGTAGATTAAAGGAAAAATATCCATTTCAATCCTAGTCGTCTTACCTTCTTTTTTGACATATACATTTAAAATGCTCATAATAGGCTTATCTTAGTACTTTTAAGCGTTTTAACAAAAAAAAATATTTTTGAGTTGTAGCTGATCGACAGTACTAAGGAAGACGAAGATATTTTATTTTAGTCTGTAATGTGGTGTAGATTAAAGGAAAAGTATCCATTTCAATCCTAGTCGTCTTACCTTCTTTTTTGACATATACATTTAAAATGCTCATAATAGGCTTATCTTAGTACTTTTAAGCGTTTTAACAAAAAAAGTTATTTTTTAGTTGTAGATTATCGACAGCACTAAAAAGACGAAGATATTTTATTTTAGTAGGTAATGTGGTGTAGATTAAAGGAAAAGTATCCATTTCAATCCTAGTCGTCTTACCTTCTTTTTTGACATATACATTTTAAATGCTCATAATAGGCTTATCTTAGTACTTTTAAGCGTTTTAACAAAAATTAAATAATTTTTAGTTGTAGCTGATCGACAGTACTAAGGAAGACGAAGATATTTTATTTTAGTAGGTAATGTGGTGTAGATTAAAGGAAAAGTATCCATTTCAATCCTAGTCGTCTTACCTTCTTTTTTGACATATACATTTAAAATGCTCATAATAGGCTTATCTTAGTACTTTTAAGCGTTTTAACAAAAAAAATTATTTTTTAGTTGTAGCATATCGACAGTACTAAAAAGACGAAGATATTTTATTTTAGTCTGTAATGTGGTGTAGATTAAAGGAAAAGTATCCATTTCAATCCTAGTCGTCTTACCTTCTTTTTTGACATATACATTTAAAATGCTCATAATAGGCTTATCTTAGTACTTTTAAGCGTTTTAACAAAAAAAAATATTTTTTAGTTGTAGCTGATCGTCAGTACTAAGGAAGACGAAGATATTTTATTTTAGTCTGTAATGTGGTGTAGATTAAAGGAAAAGTATCCATTTCAATCCTAGTCGTCTTACCTTCTTTTTTGACATATACATTTTAAATGCTCATAATAGGCTTATCTTAGTACTTTTAAGCGTTTTAACAAAAAAAATATTTTTAAGTTGTAGCTGATCGACAGTACTAAGGAAGACGAAGATATTTTATTTTAGTAGGTAATGTGGTGTAGATTAAAGGAAAAGTATCCATTTCAATCCTAGTCGTCTTACCTTCTTTTTTGACATATACATTTTAAATGCTCATAATAGGCTTATCTTAGTACTTTTAAGCGTTTTAACAAAAAAAATATTTATAAGTTGTAGCTGATCGACAGTACTAAGGAAGACGAAGATATTTTATTTTAGTAGGTAATGTGGTGTAGATTAAAGGAAAAGTATCCATTTCAATCCTAGTCGTCTTACCTTCTTTTTTGACATATACATTTAAAATGCTCATAATAGGCTTATCTTAGTACTTTTAAGCGTTTTAACAAAAAAAAATATTTTTTAGTTGTAGCTTATTGACAGTACTAAGGAAGACGAAGATATTTTATTTTAGTAGGTAATGTGGTGTAGATTAAAGGAAAAGTATCCATTTCAATACTAGTCGTCTTACCTTCTTTTTTGACATATACATTTAAAATGCTCATAATAGGCTTATCTTAGTACTTTTAAGCGTTTTAACAAAAAAAAATATTTTTGAGTTGTAGCTGATCGACAGTACTAAGGAAGACGAAGATATTTTATTTTAGTAGGTAATGTGGTGTAGATTAAAGGAAAAGTATCCATTTCAATCCTAGTCGTCTTACCTTCTTTTTTGACATATACATTTAAAATGCTCATAATAGGCTTATCTTAGTACTTTTAAGCGTTTTAACAAAAAAAATATTTTTAAGTTGTAGCTGATCGACAGTACTAAGGAAGACGAAGATATTTTATTTTAGTAGGTAATGTGGTGTAGATTAAAGGAAAAGTATCCATTTCAATCCTAGTCGTCTTACCTTCTTTTTTGACATATACATTTTAAATGCTCATAATAGGCTTATCTTAGTACTTTTAAGCGTTTTAACAAAAAAAATATTTATAAGTTGTAGCTGATCGACAGTACTAAGGAAGACGAAGATATTTTATTTTAGTAGGTAATGTGGTGTAGATTAAAGGAAAAGTATCCATTTCAATCCTAGTCGTCTTACCTTCTTTTTTGACATATACATTTAAAATGCTCATAATAGGCTTATCTTAGTACTTTTAAGCGTTTTAACAAAAAAAAATATTTTTTAGTTGTAGCTTATTGACAGTACTAAGGAAGACGAAGATATTTTATTTTAGTAGGTAATGTGGTGTAGATTAAAGGAAAAGTATCCATTTCAATACTAGTCGTCTTACCTTCTTTTTTGACATATACATTTAAAATGCTCATAATAGGCTTATCTTAGTACTTTTAAGCGTTTTAACAAAAAAAAATATTTTTGAGTTGTAGCTGATCGACAGTACTAAGGAAGACGAAGATATTTTATTTTAGTAGGTAATGTGGTGTAGATTAAAGGAAAAGTATCCATTTCAATCCTAGTCGTCTTACCTTCTTTTTTGACATATACATTTAAAATGCTCATAATAGGCTTATCTTAGTACTTTTAAGCGTTTTAACAAAAAAAAATATTTTTGAGTTGTAGCTGATCGACAGTACTAAGGAAGACGAAGATATTTTATTTTAGTCTGTAATGTGGTGTAGATTAAAGGAAAAGTATCCATTTCAATCCTAGTCGTCTTACCTTCTTTTTTGACATATACATTTAAAATGCTCATAATAGGCTTATCTTAGTACTTTTAAGCGTTTTAACAAAAAAAGTTATTTTTTAGTTGTAGATTATCGACAGCACTAAAAAGACGAAGATATTTTATTTTAGTAGGTAATGTGGTGTAGATTAAAGGAAAAGTATCCATTTCAATCCTAGTCGTCTTACCTTCTTTTTTGACATATACATTTAAAATGCTCATAATAGGCTTATCTTAGTACTTTTAAGCGTTTTAACAAAAAAAAATATTTTTCAGTTATAGCTGATCGACAGTACTAAGGAAGACGAAGATATTTTATTTTAGTCTGTAATGTGGTGTAGATTAAAGGAAAAGTATCCATTTCAATCCTAGTCGTCTTACCTTCTTTTTTGACATATACATTTAAAATGCTCATAATAGGCTTATCTTAGTACTTTTAAGCGTTTTAACAAAAAAAGTTATTTTTTAGTTGTAGATTATCGACAGCACTAAAAAGACGAAGATATTTTATTTTAGTAGGTAATGTGGTGTAGATTAAAGGAAAAGTATCCATTTCAATCCTAGTCGTCTTACCTTCTTTTTTGACATATACATTTTAAATGCTCATAATAGGCTTATCTTAGTACTTTTAAGTGTTTTAACAAAAAAAATATTTTTGAGTTGTAGCTGATCGACAGTACTAAGGAAGACGAAGATATTTTATTTTAGTAGGTAATGTGGTGTAGATTAAAGGAAAAGTATCCATTTCAATCCTAGTCGTCTTACCTTCTTTTTTGACATATACATTTAAAATGCTCATAATAGGCTTATCTTAGTACTTTTAAGCGTTTTAACAAAAAAAAATATTTTTGAGTTGTAGCTGATCGACAGTACTAAGGAAGACGAAGATATTTTATTTTAGTCTGTAATGTGGTGTAGATTAAAGGAAAAGTATCCATTTCAATCCTAGTCGTCTTACCTTCTTTTTTGACATATACATTTAAAATGCTCATAATAGGCTTATCTTAGTACTTTTAAGCGTTTTAACAAAAAAAGTTATTTTTTAGTTGTAGATTATCGACAGCACTAAAAAGACGAAGATATTTTATTTTAGTAGGTAATGTGGTGTAGATTAAAGGAAAAGTATCCATTTCAATCCTAGTCGTCTTACCTTCTTTTTTGACATATACATTTTAAATGCTCATAATAGGCTTATCTTAGTACTTTTAAGTGTTTTAACAAAAAAAATATTTTTGAGTTGTAGCTGATCGACAGTACTAAGGAAGACGAAGATATTTTATTTTAGTAGGTAATGTGGTGTAGATTAAAGGAAAAGTATCCATTTCAATCCTAGTCGTCTTACCTTCTTTTTTGACATATACATTTAAAATGCTCATAATAGGCTTATCTTAGTACTTTTAAGCGTTTAAACAAAAATTAAATAATTTTTAGTTGTAGCTGATCGACAGTACTAAGGAAGACGAAGATATTTTATTTTAGTAGGTAATGTGGTGTAGATTAAAGGAAAAGTATCCATTTCAATCCTAGTCGTCTTACCTTCTTTTTTGACATATACATTTAAAATGCTCATAATAGGCTTATCTTAGTACTTTTAAGCGTTTTAACAAAAAAAATATTTTTGAGTTGTAGCTGATCGACAGTACTAAGGAAGACGAAGATATTTTATTTTAGTAGGTAATGTGGTGTAGATTAAAGGAAAAGTATTCATTTCAATCCTAGTCGTCTTACCTTCTTTTTTGACATATACATTTAAAATGCTCATAATAGGCTTATCTTAGTACTTTTAAGCGTTTTAACAAAAAAAAATTATTTTTGAGTTGTAGCTGATCGACAGTACTAAGGAAGACGAAGATATTTTATTTTAGTCTGTAATGTGGTGTAGATTAAAGGAAAAGTATCCATTTCAATCCTAGTCGTCTTACCTTCTTTTTTGACATATACATTTAAAATGCTCATAATAGGCTTATCTTAGTACTTTTAAGCGTTTTAACAAAAAAAGTTATTTTTTAGTTGTAGCTTATCGTCAGTACTAAGGAAGACGAAGATATTTTATTTTAGTCTGTAATGTGGTGTAGATTAAAGGAAAAGTATCCATTTCAATCCTAGTCGTCTTACCTTCTTTTTTGACATATACATTTTAAATGCTCATAATAGGCTTATCTTAGTACTTTTAAGCGTTTTAACAAAAAAAATATTTTTAAGTTGTAGCTGATCGACAGTACTAAGGAAGACGAAGATATTTTATTTTAGTAGGTAATGTGGTGTAGATTAAAGGAAAAGTATCCATTTCAATCCTAGTCGTCTTACCTTCTTTTTTGACATATACATTTTAAATGCTCATAATAGGCTTATCTTAGTACTTTTAAGCGTTTTAACAAAAAAAATATTTTTAAGTTGTAGCTGATCGACAGTACTAAGGAAGACGAAGATATTTTATTTTAGTAGGTAATGTGGTGTAGATTAAAGGAAAAGTATCCATTTCAATCCTAGTCGTCTTACCTTCTTTTTTGACATATACATTTAAAATGCTCATAATAGGCTTATCTTAGTACTTTTAAGCGTTTTAACAAAAAAAAATATTTTTTAGTTGTAGCTTATTGACAGTACTAAGGAAGACGAAGATATTTTATTTTAGTAGGTAATGTGGTGTAGATTAAAGGAAAAGTATCCATTTCAATACTAGTCGTCTTACCTTCTTTTTTGACATATACATTTAAAATGCTCATAATAGGCTTATCTTAGTACTTTTAAGCGTTTTAACAAAAAAAAATATTTTTGAGTTGTAGCTGATCGACAGTACTAAGGAAGACGAAGATATTTTATTTTAGTAGGTAATGTGGTGTAGATTAAAGGAAAAGTATCCATTTCAATCCTAGTCGTCTTACCTTCTTTTTTGACATATACATTTAAAATGCTCATAATAGGCTTATCTTAGTACTTTTAAGCGTTTTAACAAAAAAAAATTATTTTTGAGTTGTAGCTGATCGACAGTACTAAGGAAGACGAAGATATTTTATTTTAGTCTGTAATGTGGTGTAGATTAAAGGAAAAGTATCCATTTCAATCCTAGTCGTCTTACCTTCTTTTTTGACATATACATTTAAAATGCTCATAATAGGCTTATCTTAGTACTTTTAAGCGTTTTAACAAAAAAAGTTATTTTTTAGTTGTAGCTTATCGACAGCACTAAAAAGACGAAGATATTTTATTTTAGTCTGTAATGTGGTGTAGATTAAAGGAAAAGTATCCATTTCAATCCTAGTCGTCTTACCTTCTTTTTTGACATATACATTTAAAATGCTCATAATAGGCTTATCTTAGTACTTTTAAGCGTTTTAACAAAAAAAAATATTTTTTAGTTGTAGCTGATCGTCAGTACTAAGGAAGACGAAGATATTTTATTTTAGTCTGTAATGTGGTGTAGATTAAAGGAAAAGTATCCATTTCAATCCTAGTCGTCTTACCTTCTTTTTTGACATATACATTTAAAATGCTCATAATAGGCTTATCTTAGTACTTTTAAGCGTTTTAACAAAAATTAAATAATTTTTAGTTGTAGCTGATCGACAGTACTAAGGAAGACGAAGATATTTTATTTTAGTAGGTAATGTGGTGTAGATTAAAGGAAAAGTATCCATTTCAATCCTAGTCGTCTTACCTTCTTTTTTGACATATACATTTAAAATGCTCATAATAGGCTTATCTTAGTACTTTTAAGCGTTTTAACAAAAAAAATTATTTTTTAGTTGTAGCATATCGACAGTACTAAAAAGACGAAGATATTTTATTTTAGTCTGTAATGTGGTGTAGATTAAAGGAAAAGTATCCATTTCAATCCTAGTCGTCTTACCTTCTTTTTTGACATATACATTTAAAATGCTCATAATAGGCTTATCTTAGTACTTTTAAGCGTTTTAACAAAAAAAATATTTTTTAGTTGTAGCTGATCGTCAGTACTAAGGAAGACGAAGATATTTTATTTTAGTCTGTAATGTGGTGTAGATTAAAGGAAAAGTATCCATTTCAATCCTAGTCGTCTTACCTTCTTTTTTGACATATACATTTAAAATGCTCATAATAGGCTTATCTTAGTACTTTTAAGCGTTTTAACAAAAATTAAATAATTTTTAGTTGTAGCTGATCGACAGTACTAAAAAGACGAAGATATTTTATTTTAGTCTGTAATGTGGTGTAGATTAAAGGAAAAGTATCCATTTCAATCCTAGTCGTCTTACCTTCTTTTTTGACATATACATTTTAAATGCTCATAATAGGCTTATCTTAGTACTTTTAAGCGTTTTAACAAAAAAAATATTTTTAAGTTGTAGCTGATCGACAGTACTAAGGAAGACGAAGATATTTTATTTTAGTAGGTAATGTGGTGTAGATTAAAGGAAAAGTATCCATTTCAATCCTAGTCGTCTTACCTTCTTTTTTGACATATACATTTTAAATGCTCATAATAGGCTTATCTTAGTACTTTTAAGCGTTTTAACAAAAAAAATATTTATAAGTTGTAGCTGATCGACAGTACTAAGGAAGACGAAGATATTTTATTTTAGTCTGTAATGTGGTGTAGATTAAAGGAAAAGTATCCATTTCAATCCTAGTCGTCTTACCTTCTTTTTTGACATATACATTTAAAATGCTCATAATAGGCTTATCTTAGTACTTTTAAGCGTTTTAACAAAAAAAAATATTTTTTAGTTGTAGCTGATCGTCAGTACTAAGGAAGACGAAGATATTTTATTTTAGTCTGTAATGTGGTGTAGATTAAAGGAAAAGTATCCATTTCAATCCTAGTCGTCTTACCTTCTTTTTTGACATATACATTTAAAATGCTCATAATAGGCTTATCTTAGTACTTTTAAGCGTTTTAACAAAAATTAAATAATTTTTAGTTGTAGCTGATCGACAGTACTAAGGAAGACGAAGATATTTTATTTTAGTAGGTAATGTGGTGTAGATTAAAGGAAAAGTATCCATTTCAATCCTAGTCGTCTTACCTTCTTTTTTGACATATACATTTAAAATGCTCATAATAGGCTTATCTTAGTACTTTTAAGCGTTTTAACAAAAAAAATTATTTTTTAGTTGTAGCATATCGACAGTACTAAAAAGACGAAGATATTTTATTTTAGTCTGTAATGTGGTGTAGATTAAAGGAAAAGTATCCATTTCAATCCTAGTCGTCTTACCTTCTTTTTTGACATATACATTTAAAATGCTCATAATAGGCTTATCTTAGTACTTTTAAGCGTTTTAACAAAAAAAATATTTTTTAGTTGTAGCTGATCGTCAGTACTAAGGAAGACGAAGATATTTTATTTTAGTCTGTAATGTGGTGTAGATTAAAGGAAAAGTATCCATTTCAATCCTAGTCGTCTTACCTTCTTTTTTGACATATACATTTAAAATGCTCATAATAGGCTTATCTTAGTACTTTTAAGCGTTTTAACAAAAATTAAATAATTTTTAGTTGTAGCTGATCGACAGTACTAAAAAGACGAAGATATTTTATTTTAGTCTGTAATGTGGTGTAGATTAAAGGAAAAGTATCCATTTCAATCCTAGTCGTCTTACCTTCTTTTTTGACATATACATTTTAAATGCTCATAATAGGCTTATCTTAGTACTTTTAAGCGTTTTAACAAAAAAAATATTTTTAAGTTGTAGCTGATCGACAGTACTAAAGAAGACGAAGATATTTTATTTTAGTAGGTAATGTGGTGTAGATTAAAGGAAAAGTATCCATTTCAATCCTAGTCGTCTTACCTTCTTTTTTGACATATACATTTTAAATGCTCATAATAGGCTTATCTTAGTACTTTTAAGCGTTTTAACAAAAAAAATATTTATAAGTTGTAGCTGATCGACAGTACTAAGGAAGACGAAGATATTTTATTTTAGTAGGTAATGTGGTGTAGATTAAAGGAAAAGTATCCATTTCAATCCTAGTCGTCTTACCTTCTTTTTTGACATATACATTTAAAATGCTCATAATAGGCTTATCTTAGTACTTTTAAGCGTTTTAACAAAAAAAAATATTTTTTAGTTGTAGCTTATTGACAGTACTAAGGAAGACGAAGATATTTTATTTTAGTAGGTAATGTGGTGTAGATTAAAGGAAAAGTATCCATTTCAATACTAGTCGTCTTACCTTCTTTTTTGACATATACATTTAAAATGCTCATAATAGGCTTATCTTAGTACTTTTAAGCGTTTTAACAAAAAAAAATATTTTTGAGTTGTAGCTGATCGACAGTACTAAGGAAGACGAAGATATTTTATTTTAGTAGGTAATGTGGTGTAGATTAAAGGAAAAGTATCCATTTCAATCCTAGTCGTCTTACCTTCTTTTTTGACATATACATTTAAAATGCTCATAATAGGCTTATCTTAGTACTTTTAAGCGTTTTAACAAAAAAAAATATTTTTGAGTTGTAGCTGATCGACAGTACTAAGGAAGACGAAGATATTTTATTTTAGTCTGTAATGTGGTGTAGATTAAAGGAAAAGTATCCATTTCAATCCTAGTCGTCTTACCTTCTTTTTTGACATATACATTTAAAATGCTCATAATAGGCTTATCTTAGTACTTTTAAGCGTTTTAACAAAAAAAGTTATTTTTCAGTTGTAGATTATCGACAGCACTAAAAAGACGAAGATATTTTATTTTAGTAGGTAATGTGGTGTAGATTAAAGGAAAAGTATCCATTTCAATCCTAGTCGTCTTACCTTCTTTTTTGACATATACATTTTAAATGCTCATAATAGGCTTATCTTAGTACTTTTAAGTGTTTTAACAAAAAAAATATTTTTGAGTTGTAGCTGATCGACAGTACTAAGGAAGACGAAGATATTTTATTTTAGTAGGTAATGTGGTGTAGATTAAAGGAAAAGTATCCATTTCAATCCTAGTCGTCTTACCTTCTTTTTTGACATATACATTTTAAATGCTCATAATAGGCTTATCTTAGTACTTTTAAGTGTTTTAACAAAAAAAATATTTTTGAGTTGTAGCTGATCGACAGTACTAAGGAAGACGAAGATATTTTATTTTAGTAGGTAATGTGGTGTAGATTAAAGGAAAAGTATCCATTTCAATCCTAGTCGTCTTACCTTCTTTTTTGACATATACATTTAAAATGCTCATAATAGGCTTATCTTAGTACTTTTAAGCGTTTAAACAAAAATTAAATAATTTTTAGTTGTAGCTGATCGACAGTACTAAGGAAGACGAAGATATTTTATTTTAGTAGGTAATGTGGTGTAGATTAAAGGAAAAGTATCCATTTCAATCCTAGTCGTCTTACCTTCTTTTTTGACATATACATTTAAAATGCTCATAATAGGCTTATCTTAGTACTTTTAAGCGTTTTAACAAAAAAAATATTTTTGAGTTGTAGCTGATCGACAGTACTAAGGAAGACGAAGATATTTTATTTTAGTAGGTAATGTGGTGTAGATTAAAGGAAAAGTATTCATTTCAATCCTAGTCGTCTTACCTTCTTTTTTGACATATACATTTAAAATGCTCATAATAGGCTTATCTTAGTACTTTTAAGCGTTTTAACAAAAAAAAATTATTTTTGAGTTGTAGCTGATCGACAGTACTAAGGAAGACGAAGATATTTTATTTTAGTCTGTAATGTGGTGTAGATTAAAGGAAAAGTATCCATTTCAATCCTAGTCGTCTTACCTTCTTTTTTGACATATACATTTAAAATGCTCATAATAGGCTTATCTTAGTACTTTTAAGCGTTTTAACAAAAAAAGTTATTTTTTAGTTGTAGCTTATCGTCAGTACTAAGGAAGACGAAGATATTTTATTTTAGTCTGTAATGTGGTGTAGATTAAAGGAAAAGTATCCATTTCAATCCTAGTCGTCTTACCTTCTTTTTTGACATATACATTTTAAATGCTCATAATAGGCTTATCTTAGTACTTTTAAGCGTTTTAACAAAAAAAATATTTTTAAGTTGTAGCTGATCGACAGTACTAAGGAAGACGAAGATATTTTATTTTAGTAGGTAATGTGGTGTAGATTAAAGGAAAAGTATCCATTTCAATCCTAGTCGTCTTACCTTCTTTTTTGACATATACATTTTAAATGCTCATAATAGGCTTATCTTAGTACTTTTAAGCGTTTTAACAAAAAAAATATTTTTAAGTTGTAGCTGATCGACAGTACTAAGGAAGACGAAGATATTTTATTTTAGTAGGTAATGTGGTGTAGATTAAAGGAAAAGTATCCATTTCAATCCTAGTCGTCTTACCTTCTTTTTTGACATATACATTTAAAATGCTCATAATAGGCTTATCTTAGTACTTTTAAGCGTTTTAACAAAAAAAAATATTTTTTAGTTGTAGCTTATTGACAGTACTAAGGAAGACGAAGATATTTTATTTTAGTAGGTAATGTGGTGTAGATTAAAGGAAAAGTATCCATTTCAATACTAGTCGTCTTACCTTCTTTTTTGACATATACATTTAAAATGCTCATAATAGGCTTATCTTAGTACTTTTAAGCGTTTTAACAAAAAAAAATATTTTTGAGTTGTAGCTGATCGACAGTACTAAGGAAGACGAAGATATTTTATTTTAGTAGGTAATGTGGTGTAGATTAAAGGAAAAGTATCCATTTCAATCCTAGTCGTCTTACCTTCTTTTTTGACATATACATTTAAAATGCTCATAATAGGCTTATCTTAGTACTTTTAAGCGTTTTAACAAAAAAAAATTATTTTTGAGTTGTAGCTGATCGACAGTACTAAGGAAGACGAAGATATTTTATTTTAGTCTGTAATGTGGTGTAGATTAAAGGAAAAGTATCCATTTCAATCCTAGTCGTCTTACCTTCTTTTTTGACATATACATTTAAAATGCTCATAATAGGCTTATCTTAGTACTTTTAAGCGTTTTAACAAAAAAAGTTATTTTTTAGTTGTAGCTTATCGACAGCACTAAAAAGACGAAGATATTTTATTTTAGTCTGTAATGTAGTGTAGATTAAAGGAAAAGTATCCATTTCAATCCTAGTCGTCTTACCTTCTTTTTTGACATATACATTTAAAATGCTCATAATAGGCTTATCTTAGTACTTTTAAGCGTTTTAACAAAAAAAAATATTTTTTAGTTGTAGCTGATCGTCAGTACTAAGGAAGACGAAGATATTTTATTTTAGTCTGTAATGTGGTGTAGATTAAAGGAAAAGTATCCATTTCAATCCTAGTCGTCTTACCTTCTTTTTTGACATATACATTTAAAATGCTCATAATAGGCTTATCTTAGTACTTTTAAGCGTTTTAACAAAAATTAAATAATTTTTAGTTGTAGCTGATCGACAGTACTAAGGAAGACGAAGATATTTTATTTTAGTAGGTAATGTGGTGTAGATTAAAGGAAAAGTATCCATTTCAATCCTAGTCGTCTTACCTTCTTTTTTGACATATACATTTAAAATGCTCATAATAGGCTTATCTTAGTACTTTTAAGCGTTTTAACAAAAAAAATTATTTTTTAGTTGTAGCATATCGACAGTACTAAAAAGACGAAGATATTTTATTTTAGTCTGTAATGTGGTGTAGATTAAAGGAAAAGTATCCATTTCAATCCTAGTCGTCTTACCTTCTTTTTTGACATATACATTTAAAATGCTCATAATAGGCTTATCTTAGTACTTTTAAGCGTTTTAACAAAAAAAATATTTTTTAGTTGTAGCTGATCGTCAGTACTAAGGAAGACGAAGATATTTTATTTTAGTCTGTAATGTGGTGTAGATTAAAGGAAAAGTATCCATTTCAATCCTAGTCGTCTTACCTTCTTTTTTGACATATACATTTAAAATGCTCATAATAGGCTTATCTTAGTACTTTTAAGCGTTTTAACAAAAATTAAATAATTTTTAGTTGTAGCTGATCGACAGTACTAAGGAAGACGAAGATATTTTATTTTAGTAGGTAACGTGGTGTAGATTAAAGGAAAAGTATCCATTTCAATCCTAGTCGTCTTACCTTCTTTTTTGACATATACATTTAAAATGCTCATAATAGGCTTATCTTAGTACTTTTAAGCGTTTTAACAAAAAAAAATATTTTTGAGTTGTAGCTGATCGACAGTACTAAGGAAGACGAAGATATTTTATTTTAGTCTGTAATGTGGTGTAGATTAAAGGAAAAGTATCCATTTCAATCCTAGTCGTCTTACCTTCTTTTTTGACATATACATTTAAAATGCTCATAATAGGCTTATCTTAGTACTTTTAAGCGTTTTAACAAAAAAAGTTATTTTTTAGTTGTAGATTATCGACAGCACTAAAAAGACGAAGATATTTTATTTTAGTAGGTAATGTTGTGTTGATTAAAGGAAAAGTATCCATTTCAATCCTAGTCGTCTTACCTTCTTTTTTGACATATACATTTTAAATGCTCATAATAGGCTTATCTTAGTACTTTTAAGTGTTTTAACAAAAAAAATATTTTTGAGTTGTAGCTGATCGACAGTTCTAAGGAAGACGAAGATATTTTATTTTAGTAGGTAATGTAGTGTAGATTAAAGGAAAAGTATCCATTTCAATCCTAGTCGTCTTACCTTCTTTTTTGACATATACATTTTAAATGCTCATAATAGGCTTATCTTAGTACTTTTAAGCGTTTAAACAAAAATTAAATAATTTTTAGTTATAGCTGATCGACAGTACTAAGGAAGACGAAGATATTTTATTTTAGTAGGTAATGTGGTGTAGATTAAAGGAAAAGTATCCATTTCAATCCTAGTCGTCTTACCTTCTTTTTTGACATATACATTTAAAATGCTCATAATAGGCTTATCTTAGTACTTTTAAGCGTTTTAACAAAAAAAAATTATTTTTGAGTTGTAGCTGATCGACAGTACTAAGGAAGACGAAGATATTTTATTTTAGTCTGTAATGTGGTGTAGATTAAAGGAAAAGTATCCATTTCAATCCTAGTCGTCTTACCTTCTTTTTTGACATATACATTTAAAATGCTCATAATAGGCTTATCTTAGTACTTTTAAGCGTTTTAACAAAAAAAGTTATTTTTTAGTTGTAGCTTATCGTCAGTACTAAGGAAGACGAAGATATTTTATTTTAGTCTGTAATGTGGTGTAGATTAAAGGAAAAGTATCCATTTCAATCCTAGTCGTCTTACCTTCTTTTTTGACATATACATTTTAAATGCTCATAATAGGCTTATCTTAGTACTTTTAAGCGTTTTAACAAAAAAAATATTTTTAAGTTGTAGCTGATCGACAGTACTAAGGAAGACGAAGATATTTTATTTTAGTAGGTAATGTGGTGTAGATTAAAGGAAAAGTATCCATTTCAATCCTAGTCGTCTTACCTTCTTTTTTGACATATACATTTTAAATGCTCATAATAGGCTTATCTTAGTACTTTTAAGCGTTTTAACAAAAAAAATATTTTTAAGTTGTAGCTGATCGACAGTACTAAGGAAGACGAAGATATTTTATTTTAGTAGGTAATGTGGTGTAGATTAAAGGAAAAGTATCCATTTCAATCCTAGTCGTCTTACCTTCTTTTTTGACATATACATTTAAAATGCTCATAATAGGCTTATCTTAGTACTTTTAAGCGTTTTAACAAAAAAAAATATTTTTTAGTTGTAGCTTATTGACAGTACTAAGGAAGACGAAGATATTTTATTTTAGTAGGTAATGTGGTGTAGATTAAAGGAAAAGTATCCATTTCAATACTAGTCGTCTTACCTTCTTTTTTGACATATACATTTAAAATGCTCATAATAGGCTTATCTTAGTACTTTTAAGCGTTTTAACAAAAAAAAATATTTTTGAGTTGTAGCTGATCGACAGTACTAAGGAAGACGAAGATATTTTATTTTAGTAGGTAATGTGGTGTAGATTAAAGGAAAAGTATCCATTTCAATCCTAGTCGTCTTACCTTCTTTTTTGACATATACATTTAAAATGCTCATAATAGGCTTATCTTAGTACTTTTAAGCGTTTTAACAAAAAAAAATTATTTTTGAGTTGTAGCTGATCGACAGTACTAAGGAAGACGAAGATATTTTATTTTAGTCTGTAATGTGGTGTAGATTAAAGGAAAAGTATCCATTTCAATCCTAGTCGTCTTACCTTCTTTTTTGACATATACATTTAAAATGCTCATAATAGGCTTATCTTAGTACTTTTAAGCGTTTTAACAAAAAAAGTTATTTTTTAGTTGTAGCTTATCGACAGCACTAAAAAGACGAAGATATTTTATTTTAGTCTGTAATGTGGTGTAGATTAAAGGAAAAGTATCCATTTCAATCCTAGTCGTCTTACCTTCTTTTTTGACATATACATTTAAAATGCTCATAATAGGCTTATCTTAGTACTTTTAAGCGTTTTAACAAAAAAAAATATTTTTTAGTTGTAGCTGATCGTCAGTACTAAGGAAGACGAAGATATTTTATTTTAGTCTGTAATGTGGTGTAGATTAAAGGAAAAGTATCCATTTCAATCCTAGTCGTCTTACCTTCTTTTTTGACATATACATTTAAAATGCTCATAATAGGCTTATCTTAGTACTTTTAAGCGTTTTAACAAAAATTAAATAATTTTTAGTTGTAGCTGATCGACAGTACTAAGGAAGACGAAGATATTTTATTTTAGTAGGTAATGTGGTGTAGATTAAAGGAAAAGTATCCATTTCAATCCTAGTCGTCTTACCTTCTTTTTTGACATATACATTTAAAATGCTCATAATAGGCTTATCTTAGTACTTTTAAGCGTTTTAACAAAAAAAATTATTTTTTAGTTGTAGCATATCGACAGTACTAAAAAGACGAAGATATTTTATTTTAGTCTGTAATGTGGTGTAGATTAAAGGAAAAGTATCCATTTCAATCCTAGTCGTCTTACCTTCTTTTTTGACATATACATTTAAAATGCTCATAATAGGCTTATCTTAGTACTTTTAAGCGTTTTAACAAAAAAAATATTTTTTAGTTGTAGCTGATCGTCAGTACTAAGGAAGACGAAGATATTTTATTTTAGTCTGTAATGTGGTGTAGATTAAAGGAAAAGTATCCATTTCAATCCTAGTCGTCTTACCTTCTTTTTTGACATATACATTTAAAATGCTCATAATAGGCTTATCTTAGTACTTTTAAGCGTTTTAACAAAAATTAAATAATTTTTAGTTGTAGCTGATCGACAGTACTAAGGAAGACGAAGATATTTTATTTTAGTAGGTAACGTGGTGTAGATTAAAGGAAAAGTATCCATTTCAATCCTAGTCGTCTTACCTTCTTTTTTGACATATACATTTAAAATGCTCATAATAGGCTTATCTTAGTACTTTTAAGCGTTTTAACAAAAAAAAATATTTTTGAGTTGTAGCTGATCGACAGTACTAAGGAAGACGAAGATATTTTATTTTAGTCTGTAATGTGGTGTAGATTAAAGGAAAAGTATCCATTTCAATCCTAGTCGTCTTACCTTCTTTTTTGACATATACATTTTAAATGCTCATAATAGGCTTATCTTAGTACTTTTAAGTGTTTTAACAAAAAAAATATTTTTGAGTTGTAGCTGATCGACAGTTCTAAGGAAGACGAAGATATTTTATTTTAGTAGGTAATGTAGTGTAGATTAAAGGAAAAGTATCCATTTCAATCCTAGTCGTCTTACCTTCTTTTTTGACATATACATTTTAAATGCTCATAATAGGCTTATCTTAGTACTTTTAAGCGTTTAAACAAAAATTAAATAATTTTTAGTTATAGCTGATCGACAGTACTAAGGAAGACGAAGATATTTTATTTTAGTAGGTAATGTGGTGTAGATTAAAGGAAAAGTATCCATTTCAATCCTAGTCGTCTTACCTTCTTTTTTGACATATACATTTAAAATGCTCATAATAGGCTTATCTTAGTACTTTTAAGCGTTTTAACAAAAAAAATTATTTTTTAGTTGTAGCATATCGACAGTACTAAAAAGACGAAGATATTTTATTTTAGTCTGTAATGTGGTGTAGATTAAAGGAAAAGTATCCATTTCAATCCTAGTCGTCTTACCTTCTTTTTTGACATATACATTTTAAATGCTCATAATAGGCTTATCTTAGTACTTTTAAGTGTTTTAACAAAAAAAAATATTTTTAAGTTGTAGCTGATCGACAGTACTAAGGAAGACGAAGATATTTTATTTTAGTCTGTAATGTGGTGTAGATTAAAGGAAAAGTATCCATTTCAATCCTAGTCGTCTTACCTTCTTTTTTGACATATACATTTAAAATGCTCATAATAGGCTTATCTTAGTACTTTTAAGCGTTTTAACATTAAAAATATTTTTGAGTTGTAGCTGATCGACAGTACCAAAGAAGACGAAGATATTTTATTTTAGTCTGTAATGTGGTGTAGATTAAAGGAAAAGTATCCATTTCAATCCTAGTCGTCTTACCTTCTTTTTTGACATATACATTTAAAATGCTCATAATAGGCTTATCTTAGTACTTTTAAGCGTTTTAACAAAAAAAATATTTTTGAGTTGTAGCTGATCGACAGTACTAAGGAAGACGAAGATATTTTATTTTAGTCTGTAATGTGGTGTAGATTAAAGGAAAAGTATCCATTTCAATCCTAGTCGTCTTACCTTCTTTTTTGACATATACATTTAAAATGCTCATAATAGGCTTATCTTAGTACTTTTAAGCGTTTTAACAAAAAAAAATATTTTTGAGTTGTAGCTGATCGTCAGTACTAAGGAAGACGAAGATATTTTATTTTAGTAGGTAATGTGGTGTAGATTAAAGGAAAAGTATCCATTTCAATCCTAGTCGTCTTACCTTCTTTTTTGACATATACATTTAAAATGCTCATAATAGGCTTATCTTAGTACTTTTAAGCGTTTTAACAAAAAAAATTATTTTTTAGTTGTAGCTTATCGACAGTACTAAAAAGACGAAGATATTTTATTTTAGTAGGTAATGTGGTGTAGATTAAAGGAAAAGTATCCATTTCAATCCTAGTCGTCTTACCTTCTTTTTTGACATATACATTTAAAATGCTCATAATAGGCTTATCTTAGTACTTTTAAGCGTTTTAACAAAAAAAATATTTTTGAGTTGTAGCTGATCGACAGTAATAAAGAAGACGAAGATATTTTATTTTAGTAGGTAATGTGGTGTAGATTAAAGGAAAAGTATCCATTTCAATCCTAGTCGTCTTACCTTCTTTTTTGACATATACATTTAAAATGCTCATAATAGGCTTATCTTAGTACGTTTAAGCGTTTTAACAAAAAAAATATTTTTCAGTTGTAGCTGATCGACAGTACTAAGAAAGACGAAGATATTTTATTTTAGTAGATAATGTGGTGTAGATTAAAGGAAAAGTATCCATTTCAATCCTAGTCGTCTTACCTTCTTTTTTGACATATACATTTAAAATGCTCATAATAGGCTTATCTTAGTACTTTTAAGCGTTTTAACAAAAAAAATTATTTTTTAGTTGTAGCATATCGACAGTACTAAAAAGACGAAGATATTTTATTTTAGTCTGTAATGTGGTGTAGATTAAAGGAAAAGTATCCATTTCAATCCTAGTCGTCTTACCTTCTTTTTTGACATATACATTTTAAATGCTCATAATAGGCTTATCTTAGTACTTTTAAGTGTTTTAACAAAAAAAAATATTTTTAAGTTGTAGCTGATCGACAGTACTAAGGAAGACGAAGATATTTTATTTTAGTCTGTAATGTAGTGTAGATTAAAGGAAAAGTATCCATTTCAATCCTAGTCGTCTTACCTTCTTTTTTGACATATACATTTAAAATGCTCATAATAGGCTTATCTTAGTACTTTTAAGCGTTTTAACATTAAAAATATTTTTGAGTTGTAGCTGATCGACAGTACCAAAGAAGACGAAGATATTTTATTTTAGTCTGTAATGTGGTGTAGATTAAAGGAAAAGTATCCATTTCAATCCTAGTCGTCTTACCTTCTTTTTTGACATATACATTTAAAATGCTCATAATAGGCTTATCTTAGTACTTTTAAGCGTTTTAACAAAAAAAAATATTTTTTAGTTGTAGCTGATCATCAGTACTAAGAAAGACGAAGATATTTTATTTTAGTAGGTAATGTGGTGTAGATTAAAGGAAAAGTATCCATTTCAATCCTAGTCGTCTTACCTTCTTTTTTGACATATACATTTAAAATGCTCATAATAGGTTTATCTTAGTACTTTTAAGTGTTTTAACAAAAAAAATATTTTTCAGTTGTGGATGATCGACAGTACAAAAGAAGACGAAGATATTTTATTTTAGTAGGTATTGTGGTGTAGATTAAAGGAAAAGTATCCATTTCAATCCTAGTCGTCTTACCTTCTTTTTTGACATATACATTTAAAATGCTCATAATAGGCTTATCTTAGTACTTTTAAGCGTTTTAACAAAAAAAATATTTTTGAGTTGTAAGTGATCGACAATACTAAGGAAGACGAAGATATTTTATTTTAGTAGGTAATGTGGTGTAGATTAAAGGAAAAGTATCCATTTCAATCCTAGTCGTCTTACCTTCTTTTTTGACATATACATTTAAAATGCTCATAATAGGCTTATCTTAGTACTTTTAAGCGTATTAACAAAAAAAATATTTTTCAGTTGTGGCTGATCGACAGTACAAAAGAAGACGAAGATATTTTATTTTAGTCTGTAATGTGGTGTAGATTAAAGGAAAAGTATCCATTTCAATCCTAGTCGTCTTACCTTCTTTTTTGACATATACATTTAAAATGCTCATAATAGGCTTATCTTAGTACTTTTAAGCGTTTTAACAAAAAAAAAATTTTTTAGTTGTAGGTGATCGACAGTTCTAAAGAAGACGAAGATATTTTATTTTAGTAGGTAATATGGTGTAGATTAAAGGAAAAGTATCCATTTCAATCCTAGTCGTCTTACCTTCTTTTTTGACATATACATTTAAAATGCTCATAATAGGCTTATCTTAGTACTTTTAAGCGTTTTAACAAAAAAAGTTATTTTTTAGTTGTAGCTTATCGACAGCACTAAAAAGACGAAGATATTTTATTTTAGTCTGTAATGTGGTGTAGATTAAAGGAAAAGTATCCATTTCAATCCTAGTCGTCTTACCTTCTTTTTTGACATATACATTTAAAATGCTCATAATAGGCTTATCTTAGTACTTTTAAGCGTTTTAACAAAAAAAAATATTTTTTAGTTGTAGCTGATCGTCAGTACTAAGGAAGACGAAGATATTTTATTTTAGTCTGTAATGTGGTGTAGATTAAAGGAAAAGTATCCATTTCAATCCTAGTCGTCTTACCTTCTTTTTTGACATATACATTTAAAATGCTCATAATAGGCTTATCTTAGTACTTTTAAGCGTTTTAACAAAAATTAAATAATTTTTAGTTGTAGCTGATCGACAGTACTAAGGAAGACGAAGATATTTTATTTTAGTAGGTAATGTGGTGTAGATTAAAGGAAAAGTATCCATTTCAATCCTAGTCGTCTTACCTTCTTTTTTGACATATACATTTAAAATGCTCATAATAGGCTTATCTTAGTACTTTTAAGCGTTTTAACAAAAAAAATTATTTTTTAGTTGTAGCATATCGACAGTACTAAAAAGACGAAGATATTTTATTTTAGTCTGTAATGTGGTGTAGATTAAAGGAAAAGTATCCATTTCAATCCTAGTCGTCTTACCTTCTTTTTTGACATATACATTTAAAATGCTCATAATAGGCTTATCTTAGTACTTTTAAGCGTTTTAACAAAAAAAAATATTTTTTAGTTGTAGCTGATCGTCAGTACTAAGGAAGACGAAGATATTTTATTTTAGTCTGTAATGTGGTGTAGATTAAAGGAAAAGTATCCATTTCAATCCTAGTCGTCTTACCTTCTTTTTTGACATATACATTTTAAATGCTCATAATAGGCTTATCTTAGTACTTTTAAGCGTTTTAACAAAAAAAATATTTTTAAGTTGTAGCTGATCGACAGTACTAAGGAAGACGAAGATATTTTATTTTAGTAGGTAATGTGGTGTAGATTAAAGGAAAAGTATCCATTTCAATCCTAGTCGTCTTACCTTCTTTTTTGACATATACATTTTAAATGCTCATAATAGGCTTATCTTAGTACTTTTAAGCGTTTTAACAAAAAAAATATTTTTAAGTTGTAGCTGATCGACAGTACTAAGGAAGACGAAGATATTTTATTTTAGTAGGTAATGTGGTGTAGATTAAAGGAAAAGTATCCATTTCAATCCTAGTCGTCTTACCTTCTTTTTTGACATATACATTTAAAATGCTCATAATAGGCTTATCTTAGTACTTTTAAGCGTTTTAACAAAAAAAAATATTTTTTAGTTGTAGCTTATTGACAGTACTAATGAAGACGAAGATATTTTATTTTAGTAGGTAATGTGGTGTAGATTAAAGGAAAAGTATCCATTTCAATACTAGTCGTCTTACCTTCTTTTTTGACATATACATTTAAAATGCTCATAATAGGCTTATCTTAGTACTTTTAAGCGTTTTAACAAAAAAAAATATTTTTGAGTTGTAGCTGATCGACAGTACTAAGGAAGACGAAGATATTTTATTTTAGTAGGTAATGTGGTGTAGATTAAAGGAAAAGTATCCATTTCAATCCTAGTCGTCTTACCTTCTTTTTTGACATATACATTTAAAATGCTCATAATAGGCTTATCTTAGTACTTTTAAGCGTTTTAACAAAAAAAAATTATTTTTGAGTTGTAGCTGATCGACAGTACTAAGGAAGACGAAGATATTTTATTTTAGTCTGTAATGTGGTGTAGATTAAAGGAAAAGTATCCATTTCAATCCTAGTCGTCTTACCTTCTTTTTTGACATATACATTTAAAATGCTCATAATAGGCTTATCTTAGTACTTTTAAGCGTTTTAACAAAAAAAGTTATTTTTTAGTTGTAGCTTATCGACAGCACTAAAAAGACGAAGATATTTTATTTTAGTCTGTAATGTGGTGTAGATTAAAGGAAAAGTATCCATTTCAATCCTAGTCGTCTTACCTTCTTTTTTGACATATACATTTAAAATGCTCATAATAGGCTTATCTTAGTACTTTTAAGTGTTTTAACAAAAAAAAATATTTTTTAGTTGTAGCTGATCGTCAGTACTAAGGAAGACGAAGATATTTTATTTTAGTCTGTAATGTGGTGTAGATTAAAGGAAAAGTATCCATTTCAATCCTAGTCGTCTTACCTTCTTTTTTGACATATACATTTAAAATGCTCATAATAGGCTTATCTTAGTACTTTTAAGCGTTTTAACAAAAATTAAATAATTTTTAGTTGTAGCTGATCGACAGTACTAAGGAAGACGAAGATATTTTATTTTAGTAGGTAATGTGGTGTAGATTAAAGGAAAAGTATCCATTTCAATCCTAGTCGTCTTACCTTCTTTTTTGACATATACATTTAAAATGCTCATAATAGGCTTATCTTAGTACTTTTAAGCGTTTTAACAAAAAAAATTATTTTTTAGTTGTAGCATATCGACAGTACTAAAAAGACGAAGATATTTTATTTTAGTCTGTAATGTGGTGTAGATTAAAGGAAAAGTATCCATTTCAATCCTAGTCGTCTTACCTTCTTTTTTGACATATACATTTAAAATGCTCATAATAGGCTTATCTTAGTACTTTTAAGCGTTTTAACAAAAAAAATATTTTTTAGTTGTAGCTGATCGTCAGTACTAAGGAAGACGAAGATATTTTATTTTAGTCTGTAATGTGGTGTAGATTAAAGGAAAAGTATCCATTTCAATCCTAGTCGTCTTACCTTCTTTTTTGACATATACATTTTAAATGCTCATAATAGGCTTATCTTAGTACTTTTAAGCGTTTTAACAAAAAAAATATTTTTAAGTTGTAGCTGATCGACAGTACTAAGGAAGACGAAGATATTTTATTTTAGTAGGTAATGTGGTGTAGATTAAAGGAAAAGTATCCATTTCAATCCTAGTCGTCTTACCTTCTTTTTTGACATATACATTTTAAATGCTCATAATAGGCTTATCTTAGTACTTTTAAGCGTTTTAACAAAAAAAATATTTTTAAGTTGTAGCTGATCGACAGTACTAAGGAAGACGAAGATATTTTATTTTAGTAGGTAATGTGGTGTAGATTAAAGGAAAAGTATCCATTTCAATCCTAGTCGTCTTACCTTCTTTTTTGACATATACATTTAAAATGCTCATAATAGGCTTATCTTAGTACTTTTAAGCGTTTTAACAAAAAAAAATATTTTTGAGTTGTAGCTTATTGACAGTACTAAGGAAGACGAAGATATTTTATTTTAGTAGGTAATGTGGTGTAGATTAAAGGAAAAGTATCCATTTCAATCCTAGTCGTCTTACCTTCTTTTTTGACATATACATTTAAAATGCTCATAATAGGCTTATCTTAGTACTTTTAAGCGTTTTAACAAAAAAAAATATTTTTGAGTTGTAGCTGATCGACAGTACTAAGGAAGACGAAGATATTTTATTTTAGTAGGTAATGTGGTGTAGATTAAAGGAAAAGTATCCATTTCAATCCTAGTCGTCTTACCTTCTTTTTTGACATATACATTTAAAATGCTCATAATAGGCTTATCTTAGTACTTTTAAGCGTTTTAACAAAAAAAAATATTTTTGAGTTGTAGCTGATCGACAGTACTAAGGAAGACGAAGATATTTTATTTTAGTCTGTAATGTGGTGTAGATTAAAGGAAAAGTATCCATTTCAATCCTAGTCGTCTTACCTTCTTTTTTGACATATACATTTAAAATGCTCATAATAGGCTTATCTTAGTACTTTTAAGCGTTTTAACAAAAAAAGTTATTTTTTAGTTGTAGATTATCGACAGCACTAAAAAGACGAAGATATTTTATTTTAGTAGGTAATGTGGTGTAGATTAAAGGAAAAGTATCCATTTCAATCCTAGTCGTCTTACCTTCTTTTTTGACATATACATTTAAAATGCTCATAATAGGCTTATCTTAGTACTTTTAAGCGTTTAAACAAAAATTAAATAATTTTTAGTTGTAGCTTATCGACAGTACTAAGGAAGACGAAGATATTTTATTTTAGTAGGTAATGTGGTGTAGATTAAAGGAAAAGTATCCATTTCAATCCTAGTCGTCTTACCTTCTTTTTTGACATATACATTTAAAATGCTCATAATAGGCTTATCTTAGTACTTTTAAGCGTTTTAACAAAAAAAATTATTTTTTAGTTGTAGCATATCGACAGTACTAAAAAGACGAAGATATTTTATTTTAGTCTGTAATGTGGTGTAGATTAAAGGAAAAGTATCCATTTCAATCCTAGTCGTCTTACCTTCTTTTTTGACATATACATTTAAAATGCTCATAATAGGCTTATCTTAGTACTTTTAAGTGTTTTAACAAAAAAAAATATTTTTAAGTTGTAGCTGATCGACAGTACTAAGGAAGACGAAGATATTTTATTTTAGTCTGTAATGTGGCATAGATTAAAGGAAAAGTATCCATTTCAATCCTAGTCGTCTTACCTTCTTTTTTGACATATACATTTAAAATGCTCATAATAGGCTTATCTTAGTACTTTTAAGCGTTTTAACAAAAAAAAATAATTTTTAGTTGTAGCTGATCGACAGTACTAAGGAAGACGAAGATATTTTATTTTAGTCTGTAATGTGGTGTAGATTAAAGGAAAAGTATCCATTTCAATCCTAGTCGTCTTACCTTCTTTTTTGACATATACATTTAAAATGCTCATAATAGGCTTATCTTAGTACTTTTAAGCGTTTTAACAAAAAAAATATTTTTGAGTTGTAGCTGATCGACAGTACTAAGGAAGACGAAGATATTTTATTTTAGTAGGTAATGTGGTGTAGATTAAAGGAAAAGTATTCATTTCAATCCTAGTCGTCTTACCTTCTTTTTTGACATATACATTTAAAATGCTCATAATAGGCTTATCTTAGTACTTTTAAGCGTTTTAACAAAAATTAAATAATTTTTAGTTGTAGCTGATCGACAGTACTAAGGAAGACGAAGATATTTTATTTTAGTAGGTAATGTGGTGTAGATTAAAGGAAAAGTATCCATTTCAATCCTAGTCGTCTTACCTTCTTTTTTGACATATACATTTAAAATGCTCATAATAGGCTTATCTTAGTACTTTTAACCGTTTTAACAAAAAAAAATATTTTTTAGTTGTAGCTGATCGACAGTACTAAGGAAGACGAAGATATTTTATTTTAGTAGGTAATGTGGTGTAGATTAAAGGAAAAGTATCCATTTCAATCCTAGTCGTCTTACCTTCTTTTTTGACATATACATTTAAAATGCTCATAATAGGCTTATCTTAGTACTTTTAAGCGTTTTAACAAAAAAAAATATTTTTGAGTTGTAGCTGATCGACAGTACTAAGGAAGACGAAGATATTTTATTTTAGTCTGTAATGTGGTGTAGATTAAAGGAAAAGTATCCATTTCAATCCTAGTCGTCTTACCTTCTTTTTTGACATATACATTTAAAATGCTCATAATAGGCTTATCTTAGTACTTTTAAGCGTTTTAACAAAAAAAAATATTTTTGAGTTGTAGCTGATCGACAGTACTAAGGAAGACGAAGATATTTTATTTTAGTCTGTAATGTGGTGTAGATTAAAGGAAAAGTATCCATTTCAATCCTAGTCGTCTTACCTTCTTTTTTGACATATACATTTAAAATGCTCATAATAGGCTTATCTTAGTACTTTTAAGCGTTTTAACAAAAAAAGTTATTTTTTAGTTGTAGATTATCGACAGCACTAAAAAGACGAAGATATTTTATTTTAGTAGGTAATGTGGTGTAGATTAAAGGAAAAGTATCCATTTCAATCCTAGTCGTCTTACCTTCTTTTTTGACATATACATTTAAAATGCTCATAATAGGCTTATCTTAGTACTTTTAAGCGTTTTAACAAAAAAAGTTATTTTTTAGTTGTAGATTATCGACAGCACTAAAAAGACGAAGATATTTTATTTTAGTAGGTAATGTGGTGTAGATTAAAGGAAAAGTATCCATTTCAATCCTAGTCGTCTTACCTTCTTTTTTGACATATACATTTTAAATGCTCATAATAGGCTTATCTTAGTACTTTTAAGCGTTTAAACAAAAATTAAATAATTTTTAGTTGTAGCTGATCGACAGTACTAAGGAAGACGAAGATATTTTATTTTAGTAGGTAATGTGGTGTAGATTAAAGGAAAAGTATCCATTTCAATCCTAGTC